>JANIWR010000008.1:0-531698 GCA_030705105.1 Suhomyces sp. yHKS641
GACTACGGATGGTTTTAGGGAGAATTTAGGGGGCTCTGGCGAGGTTTAGGGGGGTGGCGACGGCGCCTCGCCCACGATGGCGTGGGAATTATTGCGAAAAAAATAAAAAACAAGCCCGATGCGGGGGTCGAACCCGCAACCTTTTGATATCCTATCTAAGAGTCAAACGCTCTACCGATTGAGCTAACCAGGCCTTTCTTGTTTCTTATTCTTCCGGAGACAATTAAGGACCGCGTGGGACTATTTCAGGGGTATCTGTTGTGACTAATTTCTCGAGTACTTAGAGGCGACAATGAAGAGTCAATAAATATAGTATATTAAGATCAGAACTGTTTATTACGTTCCTCGTTTTGTTCATCAAGTTAAGTGAGGGATGAACAGTTTTTTTAAACTGAGGACTTGTTCTGCAGTAAAAGCGTTGAAATGTGCATCCTCGATTGTTGTATGCAATCGAAGAAATCAACCGCGCATTTGTAAAAAATATCCGCATTTAGTAAAGATTTATCAACAACATCTAGTCTATTACATCAAACCATCAATAAACCTTAAGTCTTCAAAGCTTCTGGTGGCCACTAGAAACATGTGTTTTCGGTGAATGACCTTAGTGGGTTATCGGCCATTATCCCGTCTATATTTTGGCCGTATATATATATGGTAGTTGAATTTTAAACGATTACATTTGGGGATTTTTTATCATTACTATTACTACAACTGATATATCCCTATTCAAATTAACATGTCATTAAGAACAGTCAAACGAGTTGTACGTGCTGTAGAACAAGATGAAGGTGCGGGTGCAAGAGTGAGAAGATCAATTGGAACAATGTCAGCAAGAAACTTTTCGCCATTTTTATTATTCGACCATTTTTCATCGTCAGGTACAAATGGGTTTCCCGAACATCAACATTCAGGTCGGGAGACTATCAGTCTCATTCTCAATGGATCAATGGCACATGAGGATTTTACAGGATCCAAGGTTGTTCTTTATGCTGATGATCTTCAGTTTATGACCGCTGATAAAGGTATCGTACATTCTGAAATGCCAATTTCCAATGACGATGGCAGCCCTACGGTTGGATTGCAATTGTAGGTTGATTTGCCGGAAGAGTTGAAGCATGTTGAGCCAAGATACAGAGACTTGAGGGAATGGGTGATCCCTGAAGCAATTGAAAAGGATGGAAAGCTTAGGGTGAAGGTTATCTCTGGCGCAAGCTATGGTGTCGAATCTGTCAAGGATTTGGTGTATACCCCAGTGCATTACCCTTAATATAAAATGAAACCAGGTGCCGTTTTTTGAGCAAAAACTTGAGAGTGGGTTCAACTACTTCTTATACGTTTTGAAGGTAACGGATTGAGTGTACTAAAGTGTCACAGTATGATAATGTATTTTTCAACGGAGACGGTGATTTGATATATGGAAAGAATACGGCACCGACTGAAGAGATTGAATTCGCGCTTATTGGAGGAAAAGTCCTTGACCAAGATATAGTGCAGCATGGTCCATTTGTTGCAACTTCCAGAGAAGAGATTCAAGAAATATTTACCAATTAGCTGTATGCTCGAGATGGATTTAAAAATGTCAGAAACTGGAAAACCTTGATTAGCCACGGGGTAACAAAAGAAATGATTGCAAGCCCTTTGGATGGTAATTTGGAGAAGAGGGAGGCGTAGAGACTAGCATTTTTATCAGAGTAAGAAAAAGGAATTTGTAGTGTTTAGTTGGACGCTGTATTTATGAATGAGGATGGATTTCAACATTAAAATCACACCTAAGTAGAAGCGATGACCAATTACATATTGCGTAAACGTTTTATTTATCTATATTGTGTATCTAAAGTATGGATTTTGCTTGTCCGTCAAATCGGCAAACTCAATGTTATCAATGTTGGCATATTTATGATCGCTCAAGTCAATTTTAGCTTTTGCTTTGTTCTCAAAGTAAAGAACGGCCGTAATTATTACCAAACAGAATTGTGCAAGAAGGGTGAACACCATCAAGCATGTTTTAGCAGTGGTGTAAGTGGGTGCCTCCGACGATAAGAAAGTCTGCGGCCCAATAAGATTGCCGACACAATACCCAATTAACAACAACGCATTCACCGTTGTTTTCTTTGTATGTCCGGCCACATTACTAGAAATGCTAGCCAAGATTGCTATGAATCCCACTGGACCAATACCAATAATACAATACCCTGCGAGCTGGACTTTTGAATTATGTGAAAATGCCAAAAAGCCTTGTCCAACAATTTGAATAGCGCCTGCTAAAATGGCCCAAAACATTCGGGATGGAATAATTAGAGTGAAGTATGCAAAAAGGGAACATCCTACAATTTCAACAGCCCCCTGAGGCATTTGCATGAGCAATGTTTGCTTGGTGGAATAACCTAGATCTTGAGACAATAAAATGCTGGCGAAATTAGTGAGACCACCGTTGGGGATATTACCAAACAAGGCGAAGAAGAAGTACAACCAAGTTTTGACATCAAGAAAGGCTTCTTTGAACTGGTCACGCTTGAAGTGTTTATTTCCAAAGCCTTGCTGATTTTCCCTAATACGACTTACCACCAAAAGCTTGTCTTCTTCAGTTAGGAACCATGCTTTTGCTGGAGTATCAGGTAAATGTAAAAGAATTACAATCCCGAGAGCGATGGTTAAACAGCCTGTGACAATGAAAATTACTTTCCAAGCAGCCAAGCTGTAACTGTGCAGATTTTCCAACACGTTGTAGGCTATGACTCCACTGCCAATAATGGTACCAATCCCGTTAGAAGAGAACCACAAGGCTGTTCTCAAAAAGACCTCTTCCCTTCTGTAATATTGGCCCGTAATTATCACGAATGCAGGGGTGATACTCAGTTCCAACATCCCTAGAATGGTTCTCAAGGCCACGAAGCCGGCATATTGTGGCAAAGAGTGGAGACATAATATCAACCCCCAAAGTATAACGAAGACCCCCACAGCTTTTGCGACTGGGTACCTTTGTAATATTCTCACAGCAGGGTATTCAAAAGCAAGGTAGCCAAGATAGAACGCAGAGCCTGTCCACGAGTACATGTCGCCTTTCATGTGTAGATCCTGTCTGAGACCAAGAATAGATGCGTACGAGTTGGAAAGCTTATCCATGAACTGAAAGCAGTACAAAGTGCACATGACGGGTAACAAGAAGAGATCTATTTTGAGCAACAACTTCTTATCTCTCTGCTCGTCGACATGCAAATCGACGTTGCCGTGTTGGACCAAATACCCCAAAGCTTCATCAGCATCGGAATTGATCTTCGAGGTGACCGATTCCTGATCTATTTGGACGGTTTCCTTGATCTTGTTCTTTTCCGAAAGCAGCATCTTGGTGGGGCAGAGAAATACAGAGCATTACATGCTAATTAAGTACCAACGGTGGTACCATCAGACTCCACAATAAGTAATTTGAAGTTGGAATCAAACACGGAATTCAGATAAGCTCGGTCATCGCCACAGTGGTTATCAGTTGCGTAATTATGAACCGCTTAGAGAGGCCCGCTGTGGCTTGGCTAATACTACGATTTACAGATGAATCGTGAATTAATTAAAGTACAATAGAGAACGGATCACCGTGGTCAGTTCAATTGAACGTAGTTTCCGGGGAACACCCCTGTCTGGCCGTTGTATCTGCCAGTCCACCAGCCATTGACATCGGGGGTTTTCTCCACAATTTCAATCACCGCGCCTGCAGCAAATGTCAAGTCACCTTGGGCCTGCGCGGTGTAGTCATACAATGCAGTACAAGTTTGAGCACTTGGCACAGGCGTGGGAGGTGCAGGCTGGCCATAAGCAGGGGCAGCACCGTAGGCAGGGGCAGCGCCATACGCAGGAGCTGCACCATACGCAGTAGCAGCTTGTGTAGCTTGTGCTGGTGCACCGTAGGTGGGTGTAGCGGGGGCTTGGTATCCAGGGCCCTGAGGGCTCTTGTAGTCGCCATAAGCAGGGGTGGCAGGTGCGCCAGGAGCCTGGTAACCTGGGCCCTGCGGACTCTTGTAGTCACCATACTGCTGAGGCACATATTGACCGCCGGCATACGCAGGCAATGCTTCAGCCGTTCCAGGAGCACCCGTCGTGCCGGCACCAGCACCCGCCATCATAGCGTGCCTTCTCTTGGTGGCTTCCAACTTACTCTTTGCATGGCCCACCTTGAAGTGGGTGATGGTGATGGCATCAGTCTGTTCTTCAATGTCGCCCTTCTTGTACTTGTAGGCTTCAACAATGTCGCTGGTCAAATCAAAGTACGGGATCTTCAACTCTTCCATTCGGTTGTACAAGGTGTAGAAAATGTTCAACTGCATATAGTAAAAACTGACAAACAACGGCTTGATGAAGTCAGATTGCATCTGGAACAAAATGGGCAACTCGCTCTTCAACATTTCGTTGTAGTAGTCGTACTCTTGCTGCGACACCTGGAGCTCGGCTTCCGCACTGTACATCTTTTCCTCGTCCTTGGGGGTTCTTTCTTTCTTCTCCTCGTATTTCTTGTAGGTACGCTTGTGGCGATCCAAGTCCACCTGCTTGTGGTCTCGCTTGGTGGCCATTTTACGGATTGCCTGGATCACCTTCAACAATTCCTGCGCCGGCTTGACGATACGCGTCTCAATTAATTCAAGATCTGGCTTCAATGTTTCCTTGAGTTCCTGCACAACCGCACGGTACTGCTCCGAAGCCTTGATACCTTCGGGATTGTCCTCGGGAACCGTCGAGTTCGGGTCCGACAACCGTCCACTAATGGGCTTGTAGATTTCTTCAATGGCTTTTGAGAAGTCGATTTGGTAGTCAAGCATACCATTGACTGCAGAGAAGTATCTCTTGGACTCGTCACTAAGTTTCTTGGTCTCCAACTCCAACTCCTTGAACCGTCTTTCGGCGTCCTGGTACACCGGGTCAACGGTAGCTTCCCCCATGTTCAATTTTTGACGAAAATTTTGGGGTGCCCGCACAATGGACTTCTTAATACCTTTGAACGACATCGATGCTGGTGATGGGGTTGATTACACTGGGGTTTTAGTGGTTTATGCTTATCGGTTGAAGTCTTGACTGGAACTTCCGCGCCCAGAGAAACGTCGTGTGCGCACCGCTGGAATGGTCACTCAGCGGGCTGCTCGGCCACCAGATCTGCAGAGGCCAAAAGTAGTCTCCTAGAAGGGCTCCAGAAGACTGTAGAACACCCACCTTCCCAACTGCATCACTCTGTCTACCTGCTGAACCTAGTGATACCTAGTATTACCTACTCCACCCACACCAACACCTAAATCCGACACCTGCTCTACTCCCGAACCCCCTCCTCACCGGTCTTAAGCTACTCTCCACACCTTTCCACGTGACCACAATTTTCACCACCAACTTATTTATCAGCTGAGCTTTTGACTACACAGCACACTGGAGGATATGACTGCTGTGGGTGCCGAAATTCCCAAGTTGGAAGACTACGACGTGTTTGAGAGCTCTGGTTTCCTACCAGAGTCGCTTCCGTTGGTATGTTTGCCACAAGAATACTACCAGCCGTGGGAAAGTTTAGCAACCAACTTGCCATCGCTCATCTTGACCAAAAGAATCCGCAAAATGGTTGACAAGTTGCCGCTTTTGTCTACTGATAAGTTGGAAACCAAAGAACAATACAGAAGAGCGTACCAGGTGCTAGGATTTCTTGCTCACGCCTACATTTGGGGCACCGACATGGCCACAGACAACTTGCCCACCCAGATAGCCACACCCTGGCTAGCCGTATCGGAGTACTTGCAGTTGCCTCCTATAGCTACGTATGCCTCTGTGTGTTTGTGGAACTTCAAGCAGATCATTCCTACGGCCCCTGGCGAAGATATATGGGATTTAGACAATTTGACCACCATCAACACATTTACCGGGTCTATTGACGAAAGCTGGTTTTATTTGGTGAGTGTATATTTCGAGCACAAGGGATCGTTTTCGCTTAAGGCCGGTATGGATGCCTTGCGTCATGTTCGCTCGAAAAACATACCAAGTCTCATAACGACGCTCCAGAACTTGGCGGAATCCATAGACCACTTGGGCTCGGTAATGATGAGAATGGAAGAAATGTGCGACCCACATGTCTTTTACTTCAGAGTGCGTCCGTATTTGGCTGGATGGAAGAACATGGCCGATGCGGGTTTGGACAAAGGAGGCGTAGTATATGGCGAGGAAACTAGTCCGCGGTCTTATGCGGGAGGCTCGAATGCCCAGAGCTCGTTGATCCAGTTCTTGGACGCTTTGCTCGGTGTCCAGCACTTTGCTACAGGTGAAAGACCCGCGCCTCACAAGAACGAGAAGCAGAACGAAAAGCCTGCCAATGGGTTCATGAATGAAATGAGAAACTATATGCCAGGAAAGCACCGTGAATTCTTGGCCGAAATCGAAAAGGTGGCTAATATCAGAGATTTCGTTCTCGAAACCAATGACCCAGAACTCACCCTAAGCTACGATGCTTGTTTGGCTATGCTCAAGCTGTTCAGAGACAAGCACATTCAAATCATCACCCGTTACATCATACTTCAAGCCAAAAAGTCTACGTCTGCCGGATCCTCAACAACATTGAGATCCGGTTTGGCCAAGCTGAAACGCAAGAATAACGACCAAAAAGGTACTGGAGGAACCTCATTATTGCCCTTCTTGAAACAATGCAGAGATGAAACCGGTGATCCTGCTGCTGGCTCGTGGGGTAAACGTATTCTCAGCGACGGGGTGATGAAGTTGCAGTTTTCCAAGCCCAGTAGAATCAACGAGGATTAACCTTGGATTCTATCAATATAGTGAATAATAGATGATTGTACGATAGAGTGAGCAAGTTGACTTGTACACCGTAACACCATATTATGGTGAACGTCTTGTAGGAGCCTTGGTTTACGGACTTTGAGCCAAACCCGGTTCATAGAACCTGAAACGACCAGCCAACTATCGCTTGGTCTCGACAATCACACCGTATTTGACATTTTAATTTTAAAATTAGACGATAAGATTCGAGACTGTCATGCTTTATTGTCCCCAGTTAGGCTAGCAAAGTCACAGAAGCTATACTTTGATTTGTCATTTCTGAGTTAAATATCTTCAGAACTCTATCCATCGCTAACTATGTATTACCAGGATTCAGACCTGGCTATTTTGCATATCATACATATCATCTTCCACCGTAATCGATAAGATCAAAGAAAAGAGTAAGGTGTAGCTGGTAGAGTAAAGAGCGATTGGGCACAAGTGGTAAGGTCTAAGAGAGGGGCTAGAGACAAATGTGTAAACGGGAAAAGTAAAGAGCTTTACTGTCTCTTTCTTCCCATGTCAATCATAGCAAACATTTTCTATTACTCATTGATTTTCATTTCTCAAATTTTGATGCTCGCAGATTATCTGAAAAATTTCAACGTCTTCGAAAGTGAATGTTCCGGAGCACTAACAGTATCATCCGAAGAATGTCTACTGAAGCCGTTAAAATAGAAGGAAATCCGGCTGCCGCCGCCGCCAAAGGCGCCAAGGGCAAAAAAGCCAAGAAGGCCGAACAGTTTTTGTTGAAAACACCCAAAGGTACCAAAGACTGGGCTGACCAAGATATGGTCATCAGGGAAGGGATCTTCGGCACATTGACCAAATTGTTCAAGAAACACGGTGGTGTGACCATCGACACCCCTGTGTTCGAACTCAGGGAAATCTTGACCGGAAAATACGGTGAAGACTCCAAGTTGATCTATAACTTGGAAGACCAGGGAGGAGAGTTGACGTCGCTCAGATACGACTTGACGGTTCCATTCGCCCGTTACGTTGCATGCAACAGCATCAGTGCCATCAAGAGATACCACATCGCCAAAGTGTACCGTCGTGACCAGCCGGCCATGACCAAAGGAAGAATGAGAGAGTTCTACCAGTGTGATTTCGACGTGGCTGGAAACTACGACACCATGGTCCCTGACTCCGAGGTGTTGAGTCTCTTGTGCGATGGATTGACCGGGTTGGGAATTCACGACTTCAAGGTGAAAATCAACCACCGTAAGATTTTGGACGGTATTTTCCAGGCATGTGGTGTCAAGGACGAAGACGTGAGAAAAGTGTCTTCTGCCGTAGACAAGTTGGACAAGTCGCCATGGGAGGTTGTCAAGAAGGAAATGGTGGTTGAAAAGAACCAGCCCGAGGAAGTGGCCGACAAAATCGGTGAATACGTCAAGTTGAACGGCAGTGTACGTGAAATCGTCGAGAAGTTGAGACAAAGCGAGGGGTTGAGCGATAACGAGTCTGCCCAACAGGGTTTGGCCGATATGGCCATCTTGGCCGACTACGTGGAAGCCTTTGGCATTGAACAATACCTCAGCTTCGACTTGTCCTTGGCCAGAGGCTTGGACTACTACACCGGTTTGATCTACGAGGCCGTCACCGCCGCATCCGCCCCACCTTCCAATGCCAGCGAGTTGAAGAAGAAGGCCGACAAGGACGTCGAAGATGCCTCTGAATACGTGGGTGTCGGGTCCATTGCTGCAGGTGGTCGTTACGACAACTTGGTGGGTATGTTTTCCAACAACAAGTCTATTCCGTGTGTAGGTATCTCTTTTGGTGTCGAGAGATTGTTCTCCATCATCAAGGCCAGAATCGGCAAGCAGCTTGATGCCGTGAGTGCCACGCAGACCCAGGTCTACGTGATGGCTGTGGGAGGAGGTGAAGGCTGGAACGGGTTCTTGAAGGAACGTATGCAAGTGTCCAACCAATTATGGAAGGCTGGCATCAACACAGAGTACCTTTACAAGGCCAAGGCCAATGTTCGTAAGCAGTTCGATGCTGCCGAGAAGTCGGGAGCCCAGTTGGCGGTCATCTTGGGCAAAGAGGAGTATCCTGAGGGCCAAGTCCGCATCAAGGTATTGGGCCAAGGAGACTCCAACGATGGTGAGTTGATACCTGCTGACAAGCTTGTGGAAGTTGTGCAGCAGAAGTTGAATGAAATTGATGAAGATGGATTGGATAAGATCACCAGACTCATAAGAGCTGTCTAATCATCGAGCTACATAGTCTAATATAAGTATTGTTTCAGAGATGCGCACCACATGTGGTTGTATGGTCGTTTGTAAGTCAAAGTTTGCAACAATTGTTTTGATCCGCTCGCTCGCGTGTTGGATAATTTTATGTGGTGGTCGCACTTGTGGTACTCGCGCTTTGACCTGTTTGGTAGATACCTCTGCTCCTCACCTTAAAATTACATTTATATTTAATTTTATAGAACCTCCTAATATTTGTATTTAATTTTGTAGAACCTCCTAAATTTTGTTTTGTTATATAGCCAGTGCATCAATTGATATCCAATCTCTGTTTCACCTTGTGGCCATGCTTTTCTTTACCTGTACGCTTGACCCTATTCCACAAAGTGTTGATGTCGTCAAAGCAGAAATACCAGATCACTCCACACCACGAATTTACTTGTGGCAAAGGATCGTAGAACTCGTGCGCAATTTGTCTCAATTGCGGTAACTTGGACCACGCAATGTAGGGAAAATCGTGGTGCTCATTGTGATAGCCCACATTCCACGTCAACCGATTCAACCCTCCATAATACGAGTAGGTCTCTTCAGGCACGTCTACCACATTGGGGTGGCCCGCCTCTGTGGTTATGGTTCTCGGAACATTATTTTCGTTCAACACATAGTGCTCGGCGATAAAGTGCCCGGCGCAGGGATGCAACAGGCCAGCCAAGAATGAGCTCATAATAAAATAAATAAGCGAGTTCCACCCCCAGTTGTGCACCACAAAATAATCCACACTAATCTGCACAAGGATGTTCAACAAGTGTATGTAGGTGAATCTGATCTGGGTGATGAACATTGGACGCAATGCATAGAAAAAGATCTGGCAGCATGCAAAGAATACTTTGCCCAACACATTGGAGAGCAAAATGCCTTCCCACTTGGTGGGTAAGTCGGTGTCCAAGTATTCGTCGCCTAGGAACTTGTGGTGCAACTGGTGGTATGGCTGGAACGAGGCTGCATAGGGTATTCCGATGGGCAAGTTGACAAAAATGGAGAACAACTTGTTGTGGAATGGCCGGCGGAAGAAGAGGTTGTGGGACATCTCGTGGATGGCCAAGAAAATGGCCTGGTTGGCGGTGGCTCCTATTACGTAAGCGAGCCCCACGAACCAGAGCGACTTGGGGCTGGTGTCACGGAGGTAGTAGGCGGTGGAGAACTGGAGGAGCACCACGAGCGCCGCGATCCACTTGGATTTTGGCTCGTGCCCGGTAAGTTTGGTGATCTCGGGGTGTTTGGCCAAGATGTTCTTTCGGCGCTGCACGTGGGGCTCTGAGTCCTTGGTCCAGTAGAACTGGTTGAGCACCTCGATGGGCGCGTCGGCCGCTGGTGTCACGAATGTGTAGGTCTCGTCAGACCCTCTGTACTTGATAGAAGAGTCCATTTCAACAAGACCACTGATGAAAAGACACGATCGAGTATCAGGTGAGTTTCGATTCTGAAAAACTCATTGGAACCTCGCACGACGTGATCGTAAATGCAGTCTGCGCGAGCCGAAAAAAGGTACATGTGAAGCTGTCAAAAAGACCTTAACCTCTGAGGTATACAAAGTGTAATTTTCCTATAATATGTATAGATATATCTACCTATAATATAAATAGATATATTTACATATAATAAAATAATTAATACCTAAATATAAGATTTTATGTGTATTAGTTTGAATTAATCACCCATGGTACCCGTCGGGGCGCGGACTGTATCCATACTGAGGATACTGTGTCATTGACGGGCCATATCCCTGTGTAGGGAAGGGTGGCTGTGAAATGTAGTTGTAAGGAGTGCTTCCTGCATCGAAATTGGGCGCTCCGTACGGCATATACTGCGGGTAATACAGGTGCATTGGGACAGGCTGCTGCATGTACATCGGCTGCAACGGTGGCTGCAAATTCTGAGGTAAACCTGGTGCCGGATGCATTGGCGGGTTATTATGCTGGGCCATTGGCTGATTGTTATGCTGGGGCATTGGCTGGCTGTTTGGATGATGCATTGGCTGGTTATTAGGCTGGCTGTTTGGATGATGCACTGGCTGGTAATTAGGCTGGGGCGTTGGCTGGTTTTTAGGCTGATGCATTGGCTGGCTGTTTGGCTGGCTCAATGGCCCCGAAAATGGGATACTCGGGGCCCACGTCTGTGGTGGAACCCCCGAGTCTTTCACGTCGTCGTTTTTCATTTCTATCTTGAGTTGACTGGTATGGTTCATGATGGACAATTCGATTTCTTCAATCGAACTGAGTACCTTGGCCGAAGACGATTCTGGAGAAATTACGGTGTTTTCAACCTCAACTTCTTGAACGATGGGCAGCTTACTTGGCTTGCTTGGTTTGTTTGGCCCTTCAGCAATATCGGAATACAATGGTCTCTTCTTTTCCTTCTTCTTCCATTTTTTTCCTGGAACGATTTTTGCCTGCGAATCGTTGATTTCTACATTACTGTCTTGTTCAACCGTGCTTTTCACTTCGAATCTTCCGGTTTCTTCGTTAAAGTTCGAGTGCAACAACTTGTTACCTACTCCCAATACTGCCTGGACTCTCAACCTGTTCTCGTAATGCTCGATTTCTTGGTTCAAGAGCTTTTCAAAATTCTCTGTTTGTTCCTTGATTCTCGATACCACGTCATTATCCAAAAATTTGGGGATTTTGGTATCCTGATCAATGTATGATGAGAAATCTCCCACCAAGAGATCAAAGTTGGAAGCTTTGAACAAATGATCGTCGTTAAAATCTTTGAATTGGTACTTGATGAGTTGAAAGTCTCGGTATAAAACGTCTTCTTTGAAGTAGTAGCTTCTAAGAGGTCTGTCGTTGGTATTTTTGAACCAGTTTTCATCCAAATATTGCGAGCCTTCCACGTCGCTGGCTTCAAGAATCCGATTTAATAAGCCCAAAGTAGATGCTACAACAGATCTTTTGGATCTAAATGTCCGTTGAATCACCTTATTTTCATTGATCCAATTCAATATGAACCTTATTATCACCAACGATTGACGGCTTTTCAATACGTTCAAATCCACTGCCATAAGACCTCGAAGAATCGTCTCAACATACCGGAAACTAAAATTAGAAAACTTACCCAAGGTATCCTCCTTATCCAAATAGGCTCGTTGGCTCGGTACAGGGCCCAGAGTTTCAACTAACTTGTAGAAACAGACTAATATCGTTAACTGCCTTAGAATGTAGTCGCCATCATCTTCGGACTTGAAAATTTGGTCAATAGAATTGGTCAAAGTCTTGAAAAGTTGACCCTCAACCTTGGAGAATGTGTGTTTTTTGCCTAGATTCGGACCCTGCTTATACACAGAAGGCATGTAAAAGTACCCGATGAGACAAATAAATGTAAAATTCAACTTTTCAAGCTCAGTATACTCAAATTTTCCAGTCCTTGATTGTTCATCAAACACTCCCAAGAACCATTTTTTCTCCATTATACGATTCAAGTTATTTAACCCTAATTGATAGTCTGGAATACGAGTGAATTGTGATCTCAAAAACCACAAACAAGAACTATACTTGTCGTCTATCAAATTGAATATCATACCAGTGTGATTATAAGGTTCGTTCAATGCGGGAAGAATTAAGATACACAACTGATAATATTTGAGCGCATTCTCGAAGAATGGCTTGAGGAAAACCGATTTTTCCTTTTCTGCCAAATTTCTATACTTGAAAAATTCCTTATTGGATATGCATGGGTTTAAGTATGAAACCTCAGTTATCGATCTGTGACGAGAAAGATCGCCCAAAGCTAAGATACACTTATGGATCAAGTAGAGCAAATTGGCCTGCACGTTGGCATCGGAAGCAACATGCGCCTCTGCACTAATGGAAAATTTGAAGTGTTCAACCACCGATTTTGGTAGCACAGGGTTTTTGAATTGGGAAATGAAATGGTTAAGTAGGGTATGGTAAAATTGGTAGATTTGCTTTGCGAACTTCAAAAAATTTTCGCTGATCTTTCTGATCTCAACTGGTTTTACTCTAAATTGAGACTTATCGCCTTTGCGACCTTTGGAGACCAGATCATTTGATTTCCCATTACCTTTCACACTATTTTTAAGACTTCTGTTGATTTCTTGAAAGTGCACGCTGTGCTCGTACTGGAAGAACTTAATCACAGGGTAGTGAAAATCTGCCCAAATTGTCTCGAGATAATTGATGGTGGTGAATTCGCCGGTTATATTCTGGGTATCACTCGATTCGGTACCTGCAATTTTTTCAGGTTCAATCAGATTGAAGTATTTGTTGAAGTCATTGATGATCCATGCTTCAAACTTGGATTGAACCACCGAATTGAATCCCAACAATAAGGATTGGTCAATAAACTTTCTGTTCAAGAATTCATCGAGTTGCGTTTTATAGGGTTGGGCTTCAGCAATCGGTGATTTCCCCATAGCTTGGCTGGACTGTACTTATTGCTTTCCGATATTGGATACTTGATGAGGTGGTGGAATGGTTTATCGAGATTGCTATAGCATTCTACCGATTAACATCAGTATGGAGCAAAAGGTTTTGTTATACGAACAGCGATGGAAATTTTTCGTACTATTTTTTTTCACTCGCCAGATTCACTGCTTACGTCAGATTTGCAGCAGAATTAACGGAGGCGAATCGCCATGAGAAAGTTGCCACCAAGCGATGTATAAAAGCAGCATCAGACCACTTCAGCCAATAGAGACACCGCGCTTTATAGTTATAGATATCGCATCACAACATCTGATAGCTAATCATCATGGAAGACCCATCGTATCCTGTCAAAGTGTACGTGTATGACCTCTCGCAGGGAATGGCCGCCATGTATTCGCCCATGATACTTGGAACCCGGATCGAAGCCATCTACCACACATCGGTGGTGGTGTACAACAAAGAACACTACATAGACCAGGGAATCAAGCAACTGGAGCCCGGCAAAACCAAGTACGGGCTTCCTATCGAAGTGATCGACATGGGGGAAACGTACATTGGCCCCGAAATATTTTACGAGTTTGTGGACGAGCTCCGCAACCACCAAGATAATAAATATCATGCAAGCAAGTACGACATTTTCGACAACAACTGCAACCACTTCACCAATGTGTTGGTGGACTTCTTGGTGGGCAAGCCATTGGACGACAAAATCTTGTCGTTGCCACAAAAGGTGTTGAGCACCCCGAACGGACAGATGTTTCGGCAAATGCTTGGGAACGGCAGCCAGTTTGTCTAGAGATATCGCCTCTTTTTGTGTTGGAGGCTGAAACAAGTGGCATGCGCAAACCCGTTTCAGGTTTTTACAGCCATTTGAAACAGTGAGAACCCGCGCGCAAATGTGTATAGTTTTTACAGCCAATGACGCCACCGCGTATTTGCAGCCATTCCTACAGCGCATGATCTGAGGTATATACTGTCGTCGACTACACTATATAAAGCCCACTTGTCAGTAGCCGGTAGTCTGAGTTCTAGTTAGTCGCAGTTTTACATTTAGCCACTCTTTTTTTCAATGTCTGTAAGTAGATACGCCACACGCTCAGCCTTGGGCATAGCCCCGTTTATACAATTCCTGCTAACCAGTAGTCGTTACACGAAATCAACCTCTATAACCCTTCCAAGCAAGTTGCACTCAACGCTCTGACCCAGTTTTGGTCTAATGCTGCAAACTCGGTCCATCAAGCCCCCAACCAATTTTTGGAACCGGCCTTTAACACAAGCCAGCCAGGGGCAAAAGGGCAATTGAACATCAACGCACCCAGCTATATTCCCAACTACGCCAAAGAATCGTCGAGAAATGACTTGTTGGAACAAGAACTCCAAACTCTCAAAGTAGAAATGATTCTAAAGGATCAAATTATAAAGAACTTGACTGATCAATTGACCATTGTGGATAAAACCCGCTCAAAGAATTTGCTGGATTTGTCGTATCAGTCGGTAAACTCAATGGATCTGACATTGTCTATTCCACAAAACCACTATCAATTGTTCAAAGATTTGTCCAATACTTTGCAGCAGAAATCCCAAGAGTTGGAATCCACCAAAGAAAGACAAGAGGCTTTACTTGTAGGCTTATCTATGAATCCTGGCGATTCTTACTCCAACAACACCTCGTTTACCAAAAACGGGGGGTTTGATGAACAGGAATTGACCCACAAAATCCTCTGCAAGCTCAATATGTTGAAATCGGAAAACGAAAGCCTCTTGAAAATGATAAGCTACAGTAACAAGTCCAGTTTGCTTGTGGAGGTGGGAATTTTACGAAACGAAAATAAAGCGTTGAAGAGTAAATTGAGCAGCTGTCAAGGATCAGTGGCTCCTTGATTGCACATACTCTGCATCTGAAATAAGGTTATGCTTTAGTTGGTGGCCATCTATTTTTCAGCCTCCAACATTTTCAAGTACCCGATCCGGAAGATTCGAATCGACTGGACTCGGCCGAAACATAAGGAAACATCCTAGCTGCTTGGTTTCCAGGGTATTTTTTGAATCATCACCAATTTTTTTCTTAGCATTTTCTGCACCAAACATTACCCGGTGCAACCGACCAGTTAGTAACTATCTACGGAGTCGTGTTTAATAATCATGAGTGCCGAACAAATCATTCAAGGCGTCCCCACTCTTCCCCCAACGCGAAAGGGATGAGGAAAAAAAAAACCTATTATGACAAGAAAATATACCTGGCGGTTGCAACCGTGAGGAGGGGCGTTCCGAGTTATCCATTAACAAAGGCGCAGTAGTGTGTTGCTATTCATACATTAGGACCAACCTACGTAGAATCTAGAACTGATTCATTTCTCCATCGCAGCCTCCGGAACGGGGGAAAAGGAGGGCGTTACGATTATCTGTGCACTCACGTATCAGAAGGCAGGGGTTTATTTTTTTTTTTTTTTACGTTTTGGTGCGATTATTTTAGGGGAAATAGATTCGAAAAGCAATTTTTCTTCTTGTGGAACAACATGCAATATATATAATTGATCCGGATTCTGCACTAGTGTTTATAAGGTCAATCTTGCTACTATATATAATTGAGACTAGAGCAATTTTTGGAAATCAATCTTATACATATAAAGTCTTGAATAGAATCATACTGTGATGCTCTAGATTGGATCAAGCACTAACCAAACATGACTACCAAATTTGTTTTCACGAAGGAGCAGATCTTGCAATCTAGCGATCCGAGATCTCCGTTCTATGTCAATTTGCCCCCACCTGATGCAAAGCCTATTGACAACTTAGTCAACTTCTTCAAGTACTGGAAGTACTTCATCAAATCCTTAATCTATTACTTCAAAGAGATCGCATTGGTCAAAGAATTTGAAGCCAATCTTAGTTACCAATTAATCAACTCCATCCAGTTTCCAGGTTTCAAAGATTTGCCTGTGAAGGTAATGGAAGAAATTAGTGCTCACAACTACACCTCCCCTACAAGTTCTCAGTCTACAACACCCACGAAAGAACACCAAAGAAATCTCTCGACCGCGTCTGTGAACAACCTCACTACAACTTCTACGAACTCATCGTCAAGTAGCCACAGTACTGTAGATGCCAAGAGACCTGGTCTTTTTAAGACGAAGTCCAACAACTCCACCTTTTTGAAAAATATCAATCCCCTTACTAATTCCCACCTCAATCATCTTACTCATCCTCATACCCATACCTCCACTCAAAATACTAATAATCAAAATCAGGTCCCTAACCATAAAAGAAACGTTTCTGTCAGCTCGAGTGGCGGCAAGACAAGTGGCAATGGCGCTCTTCCTGTGCCAAATGTAAACCACAATGATGTAAAAATACCTCCTAATTTCTTTCCTGACAGCTCATTATTCAGGAACCTTCCTCCAGTCTTATTAACTCAACACCATTCATCTTACAACACTAATAACAAACTTTACAAGGATTTAAACAATAAATTAATTCCCAGGTTGGAAACATTGTTGAAGAACTTAGCCTCCAAAATCAGGGAAATCAAAGCTTCGCTCAAAAATGAATCATTTTCGAGTTTTGAAGTTTTGAAGGAAATCAGTAAAACTGGGAAGTGTTTGAATTCTTATATGTCATCCATTGAGAGATATAGTGCTTCCGTTCCAGTTCTCAAACGTAAGCACTTGTCCGAGGAAGATAGAGGAGAGGATGAAGATGATAGCGGTGTATTGGATGATCCATTTTTGGTCAAGTTGCAGGTCGATTACCAGGTCAAGCACCAGCTCATCCATGAGAACTTTATGTTTGCATCATACGTGAACCTTCAAAATATTTCTAAAGAGCTTTTTAATTACGTCGTTAAGGAATTAGACATTGTTGTGGATAAATTTGGCAAGCTTCAATTGAACCAAGAGTTGTACTTGTCCATCAAGGAGAAACTTGGTGCCTCTGCTAATGCCGATTGGGAATACTTCATTTCAATGAACAGAAACTTGTTGAATATTTATAGAGATACCGTTGTCCAACCCAAGAGGGAAACTAGAACCTTTTCTAAGTTGGTTCTTCCATATGCTGACTCAATTCACAACAAGTGTATCAGGTTTGGTATGATATACAAGAAGTCCAAATTGTTGAAAAACTATCATAGGTGCTACTTTGTGTTATCGTGTAATTATCTTCATGAGTTTAGAATTGAAGGTGGAAAAGATGTATCTAATGAGAAGGAAACCAAGAATTCAGGAAATACGCCACCTAAAAAGAAGAACTCGAAAGATAAAATTGGAGGATTTATCGGACATGACGATGTTCCTACCAAATCATATAATCTCAACAATTGTATTCTTAAAATGAAGGACGAGAAAGGATTGAAATTCCAACTCATCAAGAAAACAAACCAAACCGAAAAGTATACTTTCAAGTGTTTGACTAATGAGGAATTCGAGAGTTTGATTGGTGATTTGGAGGAGTTGACTAGATTTGGATCAAGACACTTGGAGAGATTCAACTTGGTTCAATCAAAGATTGACGCCATGGAAAAGAAAAAGGCTGAAAGCAAATCCAAAAACGCAAGTGCTGGAAATAATCCTTCGCTGGCACCAAGTTCCAGTGCACCTTCGCCATCATCCAGTAAGTTTTTCGATAAATTCAATTTGAACTTATCTGACAACAACGGCAATGGTCAAAGTTTGAGTGGAATCTTTACTCCTACAATCAAGACTCCACTTAATCAATCACCAAATGAAAATCCATTTGAAGAGACATTCATGACAGATTTCCCGGTGAGTGGCCAGATATCACCTCGCAGTACAGCACAACCCTCGCCGAATACACCTGATCCAAACCAAGCAAATACTTCCAAAGATGGCGGAGCATCGCCAGAGCAAGAACACCAATACCAACATCAATTGTATTTAAAGATGCAACAACAGTTAATTAACCAGCAAAAACACATGATGAGTTTCAAGGGCAAAGAAAATGTCAAGGAGAATGCTGCCAACCCCACAGGGTTAATGATTATAGACTCGGGAGCCCAAGTTGGGACTGGCGAGCACAGCAATGGAAGTGGTAGTACGCTTTCAAGACCTGCGTCCAGTGATTCTGTCAGTTCATTTATGATCACGCCCATTCAAAATCCACAAGGGGGTATCCAGTCAGTATTAGAGGAAAGCAGCCAGATTTTGAACCCAGGACAGGGAGTTATATTTGAACTTGGTGACAATGGCAGTACCACCCAACTAGACATCAATGCCAAAGAAAAGCTCAGCACCCATAGCGATCAGAGTAGCATAGAAAATAACCAGAACAACAGCCACAACATACCCAAGGTTGTTGTTTCGGATAATTAGTATAGATTAGTTTATTGTTTTAGCCTGACGGCACCGTTTAATTCTACGTACCATTTCAAACTACATAAGAATCTCACCTAGATAGAATTCAAAGTCAAAGCGCAAAAAAAGAGGCTTAAAGTCCGAACTTTCAGGCGTAGACATCGCATGAGGCTGAAGCGAATTGGAGTATCTTCGCTATAGCTGATTGATAGTATAAAATGGCACCTACGGGTCCCGTGATTGGCTGCTGTAAACATGTCGAAACAGCACTAGCTTATATAATTCAATGAACGATAGAGTTTGGTGGCGCAGGGTGCAGAGACTTTGGGCTTTAGAGGCATTGAGCTATTGAGCCTCCAGATTTAGGCTAAGGCGGAGCGCCCCAATTAGCGAGCGAAGTCACGCCGCGAGTCTGGGCTAGTTGCGAAATTGTAGCAACAGCGCCGACCACTGAACCTTCTAAACATTGTGGACCCTTGGCCTTGTCAATATTGTTGGTGCTGCAGACGTTTCAGACGTTGCAGACGTTGCTGACATTGTTGGGCATTTGCCAAGCATTCCACCGGACCCCTCGCTATTATCCGTGCTTGCTGGCAGCAACCCTCTGGTCACCAAAAATAGTACAGCGAGCCTGCACCCTGACTGTGCGCCGCACCGTGTGACGAGCGCGTCCCACGTCGGTCGCAGCAAATAACTAAATGATGGACCAGTTAATGAGCAGAGCACCAGGACATAACTCGACGTATATTAGCCAACAGCTGAATTGAATACACCAGTAGATTTCTACAACAGCAGACTAATACCTTTTACGTTATTTTCCCCAAAGTGGCTTCTCTAGTATACCAGCCGCCACCAGCCTTACTACTAAATTACCATGTCATCAACTGGATTCAAAAAGAACGAATCGGCCATAGCATCCGACTCAGAGATGGACGAAACTCACGATATCACTCCACACCCACCTATTAGACGTTCGTCTTCGTTATTTTCCTTATCATCTAAGGAGTTGCTTCCAAAGCCCGACCCCAAGGAATATGTAGCGTTTATTGAAGACAACAGACACTTTAGTTTGTTGAGAAACTTGCACATGGCCGACTTCATCACTTTACTCAACGGATTTTCTGGATTTTACTCCATTGTTTCCTGTCTCCGCTTCACCTTAACAGGCAAAACCCACTACGTGCAAAGAGCGCATTTTTTCATATGCTTGGGGTTATTTTTTGACTTTTTCGATGGCAGAGTGGCCAGATTGAGAAACAAATCGTCGTTGATGGGCCAGGAATTGGACTCGTTGGCCGATTTGATCTCGTTTGGAGTGAGTCCTGCCACCGTTGCGTTCGCCATTGGGTTCCAAACCACCGTCGATGTGTTGATTTTGACCTTCTGGGTATTATGTGGATTGACCAGATTGGCCAGATTTAATATTTCGGCTGCAAACATTCCGAAGGACAAGACCGGAAAATCGCAGTACTTTGAAGGATTACCTATTCCTTCCAACTTGTTCTGGGTAGCATTTATGGCCTTGTTGGTGTATAAAGACAAGATTTTGGACCAATTGCCTGGTGGCCTTGTGTTCAAGGACTCGTTCTTTGAGTTCCATGTGGTTGCCATTGGTTTCTTCTTACAGGGATGCGCGGAGATCTCCAAAAGCTTGAGAATCCCCAAACCTTAGGTCTACAATAGTTCATATTAATCGTAATATTTGTCGAAATTCGGCCTGGAAAACGACATGATACGCACGTCACGGAAATCTACAGCCCCGAACACTCCCTTTTGTAACAGGCGGTATGTTTCCGGGTCAAAATTGCGAGGATCCAAGAGCCCCAAGTCATGTCTATTCCATTGTAGTTTGTGTGTTCGGTTGGCGATATCAGTTATTCGGCATATTTCCCAGAAGTTGTCATGGACTGGTTTTAACCTGAGTAAGTATGCGATATAAAACTGTAGTTTGGATCCCGATCTGACGGGGTCTTGATTTATACCAATGCGATTACATTCATGGTGAAACACCGCAAGCATGTAGAGTAGTTCTGGTTTATTGGCGATTTTGGCCATAAGCTGGGCGATTCTGTCGTCTTTGGACGGCGCAGTATCCAATATAGCCTGCTGTTCATCTACTTTCTTGACGTACGCCAATGCTTTGAGCAAGAACTGGTTTCTGGCCGAGCTCGCTATGGCCCGTGCGGGCAAGAATTGGGGCAAGAATCCGGTATATCTGGCCACACGGGTCCGCCCTTGTTTGAACACCACCAGAGTGTTTACACGGGCTCCTATGGAACCTCTAGACACCAACATCGTCAAATATCGTCCTATCTCTATTACACAGTACTAATCTCTGGTTTCTAGATCTGTATATTGCACGCAATTTTTTCATTTTTCAGTGACGGAAAAAAAGCCTTACATCACCAGATTACCACAACTACACCAAGATGAATCCAGGCAGACTAGTGGTTCAAAGTGCCAGACACAGCATCAGAAGTGCTCTCAAGGGTCCAGCAATTGCACCCACCCGCTTGGTGCAACTTTATAGCGGAAATTACGCCGCCTCCCGCGCTAGATACAGCACCAAGCCAGAAGACGGCAAGAACGTGAAAAACGACGAAACCAAGACCAATTCGATCCTCACCGACGACCTCTTGGCCAAGGCAGGATTTGAGGATGCCGGCGAAGGCTCCAAGACCGCCAAAGACCAAGAAAACAGCGCCGAAACCGAAGAAACTGGCGAAACCGGCGAGTCCACTCGTTCTCGCAGAAAGAGAAGAGCCCAAACTTCCAAGGATATCCAAAGAGAAAAGTACGCCAACTGGTTTTACTTGGTATCTTTCGCAGGTGCTGGTGCCGGATTGGCCTACATGAGCAGAAACTGGGACTCAGAAGAAGAACAGAAGAAGTTGGAGGCCGAGCTGGTGGGTAACGGGTGGGACCCCCAATCGATCTACGGCCGTTTATCTGCGCGCTTGGGCTCACTCTTCACGTTCTTCTCCGAACCAGCTTATGAAAACCTCTTGCCACCACCTGCTCCTGAAGCGTACCGCCGTCCATTGACCTTGGTCTTGACGTTAGATGACCTTTTGACCCATGCCTCGTGGGACAGTACCAACGGATGGAGAACTGCCAAAAGACCAGGTGTAGACTACTTTTTGAGATACTTGTCGCAGTACTACGAGATCGTTATTTTTGGCTCCAATTACCAGATGTACTCCGAAGGAATTGTGAACAAATTGGACCCTATGCAAGCTGCTATTCAGTACGCTTTGTACAGAGAAGCTTGTCGCTACAAAGACGGCAAGCTGATCAAAGATTTGTCGTTGTTGAACAGAGACTTGGCTAAAACTGTGATTGTGGAGGTAGACGAAGATGCCGTTTCTTTGCAGCCAGAAAACGCCATCATGGCCAAAAGATGGGACGGAAAGGCCGACGACTACTTGGTTCTGCTTATTCCATTTTTGGAGTACTTGGCCACACAACCAGGTGGAGACGTTCGTCCTATTTTGAACTCGTTTAACGACCGTTATAACATTGTTAACGAGTTTAAGGCCCGTGAGTTGAAGTTGAGAGAACAGTGGAAGAAGGAAAACAACAAGCCTAATGCCACCAACTTCTTGGCGCGCATGTTAGGCGCCCCTGCCTTGGCCAAGGAACCCAAGATGCCTTTGGATGTGATCCGTGAACACGGTCAGTACCAGTATGAGCAGTACGAGAAGTTTGTGGAGGCCAACATTGCCAAGGCATTGGAAGAAGAACAGAAAATGAAGGAGAAACTTGGCAAGACTTCGTTGACCAAGGTGTTGAGCGGTGGCCCTACTCCAGAAGAGATTGCCCAGGTGCAGAAGGAGATCCAAAGTCAAAGTAAATAGATGTAAATAGAAGACCAGTAATAACTAAAAGTGATAACATAATCCCTAAAGTATTAGTGTTGATGCTTAATACTTGTATATCGTCGATGGACTTGCTTGAATGAGACTTTTCTACACTACTATTTAGGTAGTTTATAGCCGCAAGTTGCGGGGCTTCTGGCCGATTCGCATATCCTTGGCATAGCCAATAGAGGTGCACCAATAGTAGCCCACCTTGGTGAATAACCCAGAATCGGCTGAAATGATTTTCTGCTACTGAGTAGGAGTGCTAGGATGCATCCTGGCGCTCTCGCTGGTTCCCGATCGCTTTCTTCATCTACATCTAGCTATAAACTTATTTGCAAGTTTTTGCACCGCCTGTCCGGCGATTAGTTACATAATCACCGACCTCCGAGTCACATGTGACACAAAAAAAATTATCTTTTCCATCAGTCAGCCAATCGCAGAATCTAACAATTATAAATATCCAAAGGTGAACGGCTGCTACGTCAAACCACCGGCTTTTGAAGCATTAATCATTTATATATACTGGTCCTAGAAACCATATAGACCACAAACACTATATTCTCCGCCATCTTCCTCGATTAACCACACTTGCTGCCGCCCTCCATGTCCACCTCGGCCGCTGCAAAGTTGGCTCCCCGGCAAGCCCTTTCGCCCATAGCGATGTCCCCAGCGGGTTCACCAGACTCTAATGGACTGGCACAAGCACCCACGCGGGTTTTGCCACGATCCGGCGCTTCGCCGTCGTCCAGTCTGTCGCCGCCGGCTTCAGGAGTGACCCAGATTATCACCTCCAAGGAGTGGGTATTGCCGCCCCGGCCCAAGCCAGGAAGAAAGCCCAGTGTCGATACCCCTGCGTCGAAGCGCAAAGCCCAGAATCGTGCTGCTCAGCGGGCGTTTAGAGAGCGTCGGGCCACTCGAGTCCAGGAACTAGAAGAGAAGCTTATGGAGGTAGAAAAGGAAAGAGACATCAAGGAAATGGGACTACTCAATACTATAAACAAGCTCAAGGTCGAAAACCTGTTTCTTATGAAGAATTTGGAGCTGATTCGGCAAGAAGTCGAGGCTTTAAAGGAGAACAAATCCCGCCAGTCGTACGTCGCTTCTTCGCCTAACAACATCAACACCAACTCCCCAGCAAGCTCATCGGCCTATTCCGTGCAGCAGATCTCGCCAGCACCTTCGGCGGAGTCTCCGCCATCGTTTTCGGCCCTCAAATCACAGACTTCGAACCTGTCGTATTCCGCCATGAATAGCTCGAAACTGGCCAAATCGCCTCGTAAAGTCAGCTTTGACTGCGGCGTGTGCCTCAAAGACGACTGTTTATGTGAAAGTGTGGGTTTGAAGGCCCCAGAAGAGACCGATGCCGACCGTAAATTGGCCGAAACTCTCAGTTCTTTCAAGCCTATGGCCGCAGTTTCGTTATCGAGAAAACGTCTGGCTCCCAAAGAGTCGCAGGAAATCGACTTCACTGCCAAATTCTCCTCTTCAAACGCGGCCTCCGCCCGTCCCATGCCCAAATTGGCCAAAAAACGGAAAAGCGAGCTGTCAGACACCTTCAACGAAGATTCGCCAGTGGAAAATTGCGGATTTTGTACTGACGATACGCCTTGTGTGTGTCGTGAAGCCGCTAAAGAGGCTGCGCGCTTGAACGACTCGCTCAACCAAGACAATAGCGAAGAAACCAAACAACTACCCCCAATACTTAACTCAAATATCTTCCACAGCGCTCCTTTGCCGGTGATGCATCCTGGTCCGTCGGTAGAAATACGTGACTTCACCAATTTAACACCAGGAGCAGTGCCTACGGTGATAACCAAAAAACCGGAGAACGAGCCGGATTCGTCAGATGGTGGATGCACAGGAAACCCTGGGACTTGTCTGCAGTGCCAGCTAGACCCGATGTCTACGTTGTTCTGTACGACGGTAGCCAGCAAGGCGAGCCAAAGCGGGCCTCCTTCGCCTCCAAAGTCCGCTGCAACGGCTCCTCCCATCACAAATTCGCCCCAGCCAATGGTTTCGAGAACTAATAGCAAGGCCAACATTTCCTCTATATTCCTGGGGACATCCACTGCTCCCACAACGCCCTCTTCGTCGGCTCCTCCTCCTCTTATAGCCACCAATAACCCTGCCACCTCCACATCCGGCATGTTTATTCCCTGTGCCGATGCCTACAAGACCTTGTCTAGACACAAGAAGTTCAACTCGGTGGATTTCAGCACCTTGGTGGGCAAATTGACCACGAGGGGCATGCAAGTGGAAGTGCAGTCGGTGGCCAATGTGCTCCGTGAGTTGGATAGAAGGGTGTATAATTAGTTTACTAGTAGGTTTTGGGCAGGTTTCACTTCTAGACAGTTACTTTATTAATATATATTTATTAAACAGTGTTGAAATTTTTTAGTATTCAATTTTACATTGTTTTGTCAATTGGATTTACACATTTAAGTCACCAAACTGGCATCTTTCATGAACGAGCCCTCAGAGAATACGAAAGGCTTTAGGTTCTGAATTGGTGGAGCTAACTTCCAAGACTTCACTCCCGGTTCGTAAGATGCGTTAACGTATTTGGCATATATGCTAATATACCATGTAAGTGATCTTTGAATACACCAGCAACTATTAATTCGAGAATTAATAGTTTATTTTGTTTAAATAACGAAATATATTGACTTTCTTTCAATATGGATCATAAATAGATTTTGAATTAGGGTGCAAAAAATTACAAATTTCTACGCCAGAGTTGCAATTATTAACTATTCAAACAAACAATATTTAAACACTAAACAAACTAAGAAATAAATGCACCGGGGATCTTGACATTTGGCGAGGAGGTGGTATTTCCAGCGGCATTAATGTTGGTTTCCTCGGGTTTGTTGGATGCAAATCCAGAATCAAAAGTGTCCGTCTTTGCAGTTCTTGGGACTTGGTTGGAGGCAGCAGCACTTCCATTGCCCAAAGAGTAGTTTTGTCTTGGGGCTCCGGCGTTGATGTCCGTCGCATTGTCTGGCTTCTTGTTCAATGCTGCAGAGTCGTAGGAAGTGTCAAGGTTTTCACTACCAGACAATCCATGACTATACTTACCTGCATAGATATCAGTGACATTATCTGGCTTGTTGTTCAATGCATCAGGGCCGTAGGATGTGTCACGGTTTTCATTGCCATACCATCCATGAGTGGTTGCCTGACTAGACTTACCAGCATAAATGTCAGTGACGTTATCTGGCTTCTTGTTCAAAGCTGTAGAGTTGTATGAGGTATCTCTGTTTTCAGCAGCATGCAGACTATGGGTAGAGTTGCCTGCGTAAATATCGGTCACATTATCTGGCTTCTTCTTCAATGCTGAGGAGTCATATGAAGTGTCACGTTCAGCTCCGCCAGACGATCCATGAGTTGCTCCATAATTTGCTCCATGGGTACCGTGAGAAGATCTGCCTTGGTTGATATCGGTCACATTATCTGGCTTCTTGTGCAACGCTCTTGAATCATAAGCAGTGTTACTGCCAACCGCAGTAGAGGCAGCAGCTACAGCCGGATATGGAGCTGACGATGAAGGGTGGGTGGAGGCCACCTTCTTCTTCTCTCCAGGTATGTTGGCAAGATACTGGCCTTGTTCATCGGTGACAACTCCAGTCTTGGAGTCGATTTCGATCTTCTGGACCTTTGTCAAAGTTTCCGGGTGATCGTGTTTCAAGGTGCGGATTGCATTGGTGGCAGTCTTGGTGGCATCTTCGTTGCTTTTACTTCCATGTACGTTCACAACAACGTCATTGGAAGGCTTGGGCTTGGAGGAGTGATGTTCATGGCCAGAGCCAGAATGTCCAGCAGTTGAAGCCAATCCAGCGCCAGTAGCGGCACCAGCACCGGCACCTACAGCGCCACGATAAGCGCCACGACTCTCAGGGTGAGCGCCAGTTTCGGGGCCACGCACGTTACCAAGATTTCCTTGGTGTGCAGCTTCAGATAATCTTTCTTTGGCTTCTTCGTGTGCGTTGTGGTACTTTGTTGGCTGCGATGGGTCGGCGGAAGTGAGATCTGAGCGTGGAGGAATCTCGATATCGTCTTCCTTCAAGCCTTTCTCGCCGGAACCAAATCCTGTTTGGGGAGGTCCTCCTGCAGAGTTTTCTGCGGCTCCTGCAGCTACTCCTGCAGCACCTGCAGCGCCGACAGCAGAAGCTTCATGGTGGCCAACTCCTGATTGGTGAGGGGCAGTATCGTCTGCATCAGTCTTGTACACTTCCTTGGTGTTGGCGTTGATCACCAACTTTCCAGATGATAAATCAACACCCTGGTCTCTCAAGTCCTTGGATGCCTGACGGGCAATATGAGGGGCGTCATCTCTGTTAGCTACACCAATGACTTCAACCAATAATGCGTCTTTGTCAGGTTTTGCAGTCGATTTCGAATGTCCTGCAGCGCCCAAACCAGCCCCAGTAGCAGCTCCAGCAACGGCTCCAGTAGCAGTTCCAGCACTCTTCGAGCTGTGATGTGCATGTGAACGGTGGGCTGTCTTACCTTCTTCGTAGGCACGCTTTTCTACGCCTGCTTGGTAAAACGATTTGTAGTCCTCATTAGAGAGGTGGCTACTCTTTTGCTTTTCGGACGCACCTGCGACTGTTCCTGCAGCACCCGCTGCACCAGTGACACCTGCAGCTTCGGCCGCCCTGTCTCTACTGGAAACTTCCTTTGCAGCCTTGACGTTTCCAGCTTCATACGCTCCATTCTTGGCGCCCTCGCTGTATGCGTCACCAAGAACAGCTTCGGCGGCCCTGTCATTACTTGATACTTCTTTTGCAGCCTTCACGTTTCCGGATTCATATGCTCCTCTCTTTGCGCCTTCGCTGTATGCCTGACTGCTCAACTCTTCGGAATTTGGGGCGGTCCGTTGCCTCGCTTCACCAGCGTTGGCACCTTCGTCGTAGGCACCGGATTCTACGCCTTTGTTGTAAGATTCGTCCACTGCGTTTGATTCTTTGTTACCTCCAGAGAGATAAGAAATTGCACCGCCGACAGCGGCGTAGCCAGCACCAAGTGCAGCAGCCCCGTATCCAATGTTGGAGCCTTCTGTGCCAGCTGATTTGTCGGTACTGTATTCATCTGGTTTGTCGGCAGTTCCTTTGGTGGCACCGACGGTCCCGGCCTCCGTGGCAGTAGTCTTATCGATCTTTTCAGCAGGGTTCTTGACATTTTCGGAATCAGGATTCTGGTTTGACTGACCAGTAGCAAATGCTTGCTGTTCTTGTTTGAGATTGGAAGTATCACTTGGCTTTTCTTCAGCTTCATCTTTCGAGCCAGAGTGTGCAGTTGAATCGTTGAGAGAACCTTCTTTACCTCCGGTTGCAATGAATCTGTTTTGACCCTTGTAAGCATCTAGAGGAACTTCTTGAACATCTCCACCCTTCGAGGTTTGGCCTTCTTCGGTGTCATCAATTGGCTTGCCTACATGAGAAGAAGCATTCTTGATTTCCGGGTTGTGTTCTTCAGCAATTTCAACCAATGATCTCTTGTCCTTCTTGTTAAATCCGTGCTTTTTGTTGTGGGCATCGACATCTTTCTCGGTAATCTTAGAGGTATCAGCAGATTTATCAGTAGCCTTTGGCTTGTCACTGTCTTCTTTGGACTCACTTGAAGGAGTTAATCCAGGCACGGCCTGGACTCCGTCGCCAGAATCACCTGAACCAGAACCTTCGGAATCTTTCAATGGATTCTTACTGGTGTGGTGAGGAGAAGCTTCAGCTACATCTTTGTGGTTGCGTTCGGCGGTAGCAATCAACGACTCTCCTTGTGGAGGAATCTCCTTGGATTTAGAGCCACTCACCGAGCTACTCACCGACTGGGTTACACCTGCAACAGCGGCACCGGCTGCGGCACCGGCGGCGGCCAAGTATCCTGTGGAGCCTGAAGAGCTCTCTGATTTTTCAGCGGACTTGTCAGATTCAGGCTTGTGGCTTTCAGTGTCAGATTCAAGCTTCTTGGTATCAGGATAAGGTGTTGAGCTTGCAGCAGCGGGAGTTCCAATTACTTCCTTATCCTTTTGGTTTTCTGCCTCTTTCACTGGATCGCTCTTGCTCGTGTGAGCAGAAGCGTTGGCGACATCAGGCTGGTCGTCAACAGCTCCAACCAAGCCCTTGGATGTGTCAGTGTTAGAAGCACCCGAAGATCTTGCGCCTCCAAGACCCACGGCACTAGCAGCACCGGCTAAGATTCCTCCCAAGCCAGAGCCCGATGATTTGTCGGAAGTGGCAGACTTGGTATCGTCTGCATTAGAATCAGCCAATTTATCAAGTGCATCTTTGGGAGATTTCTGGTTAGTCGAGTCGTGTTCTAAAGCAGAAGTAGAGTTAGAGTTGGTTTCGAAAGCTCCTTTTTCAGCACCGGCCTTGTCTTTACCGGCCTTGTCTTTACCGGCCTGGTAAGCTTCTTTCGTGACTGAGTCTTCTCTGCTGGCCTGTAAATCACGCTTGTTTTCCTTCTCGTCATCAGCTCCTGATCCAAAGCCAAGAGTACCGGCTGCAATAGCACTGGCAGCTCCTAAGGCACCTCCAAAAAATCCTGGAGACTCGGAATTTTGGGTGGTATTGGTAGCTGGGTCGAGAGTCTTGGTACTGGTGTCGACAGTTCTAGTGCCGTATGATCCCGTGGCAGCTTTTGAGGTGTTGGACTCGTCGTGGCCAGCCTTGAGTCCTGCTTCGTAAGCTTCTTTGACAACAGGGTGATCTGAGGCCTCGTAGGTCTTGCCTCCGAGACCAATATAGCTGGCAGCAGCAGCCAATACTCCGGTAGAAGCATATTTACCGGAGTTGCTGGAGCTAGACTCGGCGTTGGATGGCTTACCAGCAAGATCAGCATTGTAAACCCCGGTAGTAGAGGCATTAGGGTTTTGCAATCTGTCGATTTCCTGCTGGGTCTGTCCGATTTGCTTGTTGAGTCTGTCGAGTTCGGTGTCGTAATCGAAGTTGTCACTGGATGGAGGTACCGATTTCTTGAGGTATTGCTTGTCGTTTGGATCATTAGTTACGTAGCTATCGTCATTAGTTTCAGAGTGTGCTGATTTATCGTTGTAGCTGGTTGTCTGAGCCTTGCTCGAGTCGGCACCACTTGCTTTGGCTCCAGCAGCTCCAGCAGCTCCACCGGCAACACCGGCACCGCCGGCAACACCGAGCTCCTTCTTAGCGGTATCCACACCTTCGGAATTGAACGCAGACTTGTTCCTGGTGTGCTCTTCCTTGGGGTCCAAGCTTGGGTGGCCAGCTTGGGCACCTTCGGATTCGGACTGCGAGTTTTCGTTTTTCGCAGCCAATTGCGCCTCTTTGGCAGATTGCGCGGCGTCCTCGTGACCAGCCTTGACACCTTCGGCGTACGAAGAGTCTTTCACTTCTTGGACCACAGCTTGCTGCTTTTCCTCGTGGGCGTATTGGGTTGGTTTGGTCTTCAAGTTTCTATTGTGCTCCACAAAGGCATGTGTGGCTTCGTGATGGGTACCTTCTCCCTGGGTGTCTCTAGGCTGGAAAAAGGTTCCCGAGCCGTCCTTCTGGTCCGCGTCGTTGTCATAGTGTGGATTGTAGTTTTCTTGCTGAGGAGCCTTGTCGCTCACCAAGTCCGTTGGGGTCTTTTCATTGGTGTAGTCACCACTCTTTCCCTTCGGAATTGGCTCTCTTCTGACCTTTGGAGGAGATGAAATGACTCTTCCGGCCGATGAGGACGTGGTGTGGCCGTGCGATGCACCTGCACCTGCACCTGCCGCACCGAATCCTGCAGCACCAACTTCTGCACCTGCACCGCCGGCCCCAGTGCTGTGCTCCCTGGCAGCCTTAGCCTGGCCCTCTCTGTAGGCTTCTTCTAAAACTGCGCTGGGATGGTCTTGTTGACTGGCACTAGCGCCTGCGCCAGCACTAGTCTCACTTGGAAGATCATCTGACTTCGCAGATGACGACGATCTGGAGTGAGATTTGAATGGCTTTTTTAGCTTGTTAAGGAAACCTTGCTTTTCTTCTTGCGACATGATGTTGTTTCTGAGTTTGGTATAGTATATACTACAATTGCTCAAGATATGGGTACTCTGGCAAACTGGATTCTTTTTATATTGCTATATAATAGCAACCATGATTGCATTATTTCACTGCCACCCCAAACGTGATGCTTCCATGCAGCAACCATACCCCAGGGGCTCATGTGTGGCGCAACCAAACAAACCTGGGGGGAATGGATAGACATGACGACTACCCACACTATTGCTACAATTTGAGGGGACGAGTGCGTCCGGGTGCATCCAATTGACCATAGTGGTTACGTCACGACACCACCACCAATAAACTTCTCTACTACTTAACAAGCCACAAGCTCGTCGCCCGTGGCTGAGACCCCGCGTCATATGGTTTCAGAGCAAGTCAAAGCGCTGCAGATGTTTCACCGCGCGTCCCCGGAACAATGCACGACCTCCCGAGACGGACATGACGTCATCGGGGCTCTCTCGAGGAACGAACATCTTCTCTGCTCATCAGGTGTCATCGTCCGATCTCATCGATCTACAAACCCTGCTAGGATGTTATTCGTATCGTTTACTGGTATATAGGCATTTTGTTATTTTTGTTGTAGATGAGCCGCGACACAAGCCACTCCAAACTCTCATGTAGGCCCTGGTTTTCAAGCACTGACACCGGCAACAACTTGGAGTCCGTGGCCTCCAATTCACTGACCAACTGTATAAACACCCCTGTTTTAAGCGAAACCAAGTCCACCGCTTGCGGAAGATCCTGCTTATTGGCAAGCATTAGTATGGGCACATTGACCACGTCGGTGTTTGCTTCGCCAGACTCGTTCCAGCTCTGGTCGTGCGCGATCTCAATTAGCGTCTCGTAGCATTCCTGAAACCGTTCGGTGTCAGTGGAGTCAATTATAAATATAATGCCATGGCACGATTTGTAGTAGCGGGACCACATTGAGCGGAGCGATCGCTGGCCACCCAAGTCCCAAAACTTGAGATTGATATTCTTGTATTGGGACTCCGAGGGGCCCGAGTCGAGCTTTATGGTGGTGGTGTTCTGGCCTACCGTGGGGAGAATCCTCTTGTTTTTCACTATATCGCTTGTAGAGGGTGCAGGTATGCTTTGTGAGTCCAGTGAGCTCTTGGATTTCCTAGACAGGTTCGCCTTGGTCTCGGGGTATAGGAGCTTGAGGTGCTCGAGGAACGTGGTTTTGCCCGCATTATCCAACCCAAGTATCAACACATTGTACTGCTCCCGCTTAGTATACTGCGTGTACAACGACGATGCTAGATGAAACATGTGGCGTGCCTGTCTCCACTGCCGATGCTCCACTGCCGATCAGCGTGGTATCGCTCTTCTGCCCCGATCAAAATATCACGTGTTTCTCACCTGCACAAACCCGGGGTTACCCGGACGTAGCATCGCTATATAATGAAAAATTTGGTACCTCCAGAATTCACACGTCAACCGTTGTTGGCTGTCAGCAGATAGCATACATGGGTTGCAGACTATATGATGATTAATTGATAGGGACAACTGAGCAAGCGATGATGTTGTCTTTGATAGTAGAAAAAATCTGAAGTCACCCAGCTATGACCCACTACGGAAACTGCTCAACAAGCAAAGTACTTCAGCAGGCATTTTACAGATTTTTGGTATTATACTATTGTAAGTCTTATATTCTAAATATTCTTCTTGACTATATTGGTCTTGCCCACGTAGATGTAGTTAACTACGAACAAGAACCACGTCACCACCACTAAGCCGGCACTGGCCACGTACAACCACGAGTTAGTGATGTCCCACGAACGCTTGAACTCGTCGTTGGCCAAGTGTCTGACGGCAACCACTTTTTTGTCAGATATAAACGAGAGGCCTGGTCTTTTGTAGTCCAATTCGAACGTAAACATGCCGTGTTGGTCAGGTACAGTGAACTCGGTAAAGTACACACGCATGTCTCTGATCTCACTATCTTCCTTGGAAGCAGCAACACCCAAAGGTTTCAAGTTGATTCTGACGTATGGGTCCAACATCTTGAAAGAAAGTTGCAATTGGGCATCTTCTTCCTTGACATCGTAAGGCACCCATGTGCCATTGACATATTCAGACACACCAACGGTATAAAAAGCGTCTTCTTTCACACGATACAACGTAGGAGAGTTCTTTGCAGGCTCTTCTTTTCTGTAGTGCTCAACAAAATGGAGTTTCAAGACACCTTTTTGCTGGAAAGTCCAGTCAACCAAAGACTTGTCAAGCAACGATTCCGAACCTAACCACGCCAAACGGGCGTTGTTCAATGCCTGGAATCCTACAGCAGCAAACCCTTGTTCGCCGAAAGTCCAAGTAGTTTCCTGGTCGATCGAATCCTTGTTGTCGGCGGTAGAGAAGCCAGTCTTGGAACTCTTGATAATAGGTACCACAAGCTCGTTATTGGTCACAAGAGCAGCTCCACCAATATAGTCCTCAACAGAGACTTCAGAGACAATATTGTTACCTTTCACCAAGTTTTCAGCGCCTAATTTCACACCGCCGTTCTTTCCCTGGTGGAAGTGGTCAAATAAACGGTAGTTCTTAGGAGATGGATAGATGCCTACTTCGTTCAAAACGACTCTAATCGAGTCCGGCAATACTCCAGCAGGATTTCCGACCACCAAAATGTTACCTTCTTCGTCAATAAACTGGACCAAAGAGGTCTGGTCCAACGAGTCTTTGGCCCCAATGGTTTTCTTCGATGATGGCAAAAGAACCAAGTTGTCATACTTGCGAGAGTCCTCGACAGATAACAGGAATTCTTCATCGTATGTTTTGGTCGTAACCTCATACTGTTGGTCTAAACGCTCTAACAACTGGCTGACCGAAGAGGCCACAGTGTCTGGATGCTCCAAGTCATGGATCTTGGAATCGTACACAACCAATGTTCTGGGCTTGGCACCGAGCACCGCAGCAGTGAAATACACCAACAGCGCAATCAACCAATTCAATTGAACCATTGCTGAGGAGTCTATAGTCTGGCGTAAATCATCTGGCTGTCAATTTCATACGTGTTGCGAAGTCACGTGAACACACCAGCTGTTGAGTGTGAACGTGAACAAGCAGTGGCTTGGCGAGGCGATAAACATTCTAGCTCTCATTTGGCATCGGTACTAGTATGTTGCTGGTGTGTTCCGCTAGGCAGCTCACCTGATACGTGGATTTTCTAACCGTAGGAATGACAGGTAATACGAGGGAATACCATGTATTAGTACTAAGAAATTACTGCAATTAAATTCTTCACTTTATTGTAATCTTTTCGCCCAATGAGTGATCTGTACTCTACCAGTAGGGTTGGGTCTACGTTTTAGAGTAGACTATAGCTATGGTCTGAGGTAGTTTTGGTTGCAAAAGTGTGCGTATATGTATGGGTGCTATGCACACGTGACCATATCACAGCGATATTAGCAGGATGTTAGTATGTTGAAATGCAAAAGAGTGCTGCTCGAAGGAGCCGAATAGGAAACTGCTCAAGTGGTGACAAAGGTTGATGCAATTGCTGCTTGGTGCCTGGTGATAACAGGTGGTAACCATAAAGCACGCCTCCGTACTCCACCCTTTACTCCATAGTGTTACTTTGTGCCGCGCACGCCGCATCGAGGCATCTCAAACCCCAAACCATCCAGACAACAACCATCAATGTCAGTCAAAGTAAAGGTAGAGTTCCTTGGAGGACTAGATGTGATATCTAGCGGGGTAAGAGAACACAAAAGCGTGGTTCCAGTGCCCGAAGGCGAAGCAACCATGCAGCATTTGATCGATCATATCACCACCACCATCATCACTGACCCCAAAGATATCCCGGTTTTCATAGAAGACGGCACCGTTCGTCCGGGTATTCTTGTGCTTATCAACGATACCGACTGGGAGTTAGAAGGGTTAGAGGAGTATGTGCTCGAGAGCGGAGATGTGGTGACCTTCACCAGTACCCTTCACGGTGGATAAATACTGAAACATAAGTATGATACCCTATCATAAAATGCTGGTTTTTTGGTAATTGCTCAAGTTATATAAGAGTTGGTCATTAAGAGTTATAGACGGCATATAAAGATGTCATCGAGACCACGCGATCTTATGGAACTACTACTTCACCGTCTTCCCGTGTACTTTTCCAATTTTATATTTCAATATTCCCAAATACACACAATTAATAAGTATAAATACTTCGATGCTATTCGAGTATTCTTAACTAGTGTTTTTGATCAGTTTAATTGTTTATGATTTCTCTTACTTATTTTCGTAATGGCTTACTGGAATTCTTAAAACGTAATTGTTCATTACTATATAGGCACTAATCTGCATCCCAACAACCCTTGGCCGTCCCAATTGTTCGTGGGCACCAACGTCAAATCCACCACCTCGCTGCCTCGTACAACCACCACCTCAATGGCACTGTCTACCTTGCTCTTGACGCGACCGGCCAATGCACTCAACTTGCCATGATTCGACGCATCCACATCTGTATCGAACAAGACTATTTTGTCTGCCGTCTTCAACCCAGCTCGGTGAGCAGGTCCTCCTTCTACGACTTCGCTTACGCTGGCAAAAGGAATATTGAGCTGTACTTTAGGTTTCGATACTGGCACACTTTTGCTGCTAGCCTCATTTGGTTTGTGTTGAGGGGTTTCGGTTTCGGGGTTTTCGAGCTTTCTCTTTTCGAATTCGGCCACCATTTTGGTTTCAAGCTCCTGCAACACCTGCTTGTGGTCATTTCTGAGCCGAATGATTCTGACTCTGATAAGTCTAATACTAACCACATCTATGTCTGCTCTGGGAAATCCATCTATGACCAATGGTGTATCCATATCCACGTGGTACTGGTTCTTTAATAGTCCAAACAATTGGTCTAGTTGAGACTCAATGGCGCTTTTGGTGATGGACAACTTTGAGAAATCTTGCGCTTCAAAATTGTTTTCGTATGATGGGAATTGCGATTCGTCAAGGTTCAACGACCTCATGAGTCCCTGGAACGACTCTTCGTTGTTTTGAGTCATGTTTATTTGCAATTAATAGATACTGGTTTGATTTTGCCATCAATCAATCAATATTTAACATGTGACATTTAAAATGTCGCGTAAATGTCGCATTTTGCAGTCATACCTTCTTACTACAGCTTATCGTACTCCACGATCGTGCTATCGTGCTATCGACTCAGCGGCGCATTGAATTGAACTCTGTTGTTGGTACTTAAATGTATTGATCTAAATGTTTTATGTAGTTTTTTATAATCCATCATGACTCAAGGCAAAAGAGTAAGTACTTACGTTTTCCACGTCGTCGTTCTCGTTTCCCTCGCTAATCTCCTTCCAGGAGGCAATGGTCAACAAAACAAACCCTACAATGACAAAGAAGTCACCCAACAATTGCTGGAAGCCCAACTTGTTGCCAAACAACCACCATTCAACCACTCCAATAATGAAAATGGTCACCAAAGAACTGACAGATGACAATACTGGACTAGTCAAAGCCATGAGCGACAAGAACGATGCGCTGAAGATCAAGTTGGAGGCTATAGACCCGCTGATATAGCCCCAAATCAAGGATGTTTTGTCGCCATAGTCAAAGAAATTGAACTTGTGAATTCCCAAAACATGAGCCAAAAAGATACCCAGGGCTAAAAAGATGAAAGTAAAGAGGCCTATGATGCCCATGACGAAGTTGGCAAATGTCATTTGACGTCTGGGAGTGATGATTTTGGTAAGATGTGGCGGAATACAGAGGTACCGTTTGTAGATGACCTCGTAGTAACCGTAGAGAACAGCTCCCACAGCAATAATCAAGTTACCCCACAAACGGAATGGATAAACTACGTTGTCGTCATCATTTGGGGTATCAGGCGAGTAAGCCACGAGAAAAACGCCCCCCACAGCGATGATCACCGACGACATTTTGAGCCACGAGAACTTTTCGTTCAATATAGGAATGGCAAATGCGTATGCGGTGAATGCAGAGCAGTTGTAGATAGCAGTGACATCGGTGGCATACGTCATCGACATGGTTCCGTACCAAGTTCCGCCCGCAACCGTCAACACGCACGTAAGCAAGAAGCTTTTCCACACCACGTATTTGACAGCAGGGGTAGCCAAAAAAGTACTGACACAGGCTCTCAAAGAGCTTGAGTTGGACACGTGCGGGTGGTTTTGGTCGATCAACTGGTTCAAGTGGTGCGTCGTTCTGTCGTCATTCACGTTGTATTCGTAGATCAAGATCGAGGTATGGTACACGTTATGGAACTGTTTGACGATGCATTTCTTGAAGTAGCGCACTAGACTAGGCTTTTTTACGGGAAGCGGCACAGTTTCGTTGTCCTCAAGTAGCTGGGACTGCGAGTTCATGCGCTGGGACTGCATGTTCTGGCCAATAGTGTTGCTGACGGTGTACTCTGGGCGGTTGTAACTTCTGTACTTTTCCAATGTACGGATTGCTGACACCACAAGTACTTGAAGTGGCCATAATAACCACCATGATCCGTGGGTGACCATCAATAGCACAACAGGCTCGGCGAACCCTAGCTGGTACGCTTGCGAGGTCACCTCTGTTTGAGAAACAAACGATATTAGCGACACCAAAAAGGCGAACGCCACAAACAACACTTTGGTCTTCGATGCATGGCTCATAGAGGCCACCGAGCCGGCCTCGCTGCCACTAGGAAGCACCGTAATAGCCATATTGTTGTTAAAAAAGAGTGAACGAAATAATTGCGAAATAAAATATGAAATAGCGGAAAATGCACCGAACAAAATAGTGGGGACTGAACGGGGAAATCCGATAGAAGATAGAGGGGGATACAGATAGTATGGATACAGTTGGTATGGGTACAAATATGCAGAGTATGGGACACAGACAGTAAGATTATTTACGGATAGTAAGATTATATACGGATATGTATAGGAATATAGTGCTAGTCACTGTCACTTTCGTAGTCGGAGCCAGTCTCGTGGGGAGCGTCGCGGGTCGCGCTCTCGCTGTTTTCACCGCCGTGCGCACTCGTGTTCTCGCTGTTCTCGTTGCTCTCGCTGTCGCTTCCACTATCACTGTCGCTTTCGTTTTCTCCATACACCCGTGGCTTTACCTCTCCCCTCTCGACCAACACCTGCCTCTCCACCAATCGAGGCAATATCAATCCCAACACCCTCTCGTGCGTGAGCAACTCGTCCACAAACTCATCTATATATGTGATCTTGTAGTGCACAGGAAAGCTTTTTTCGCTGAACTCCGGGTTCTTCAACCGTACGCGTAACTTGCGGTAGTCTCGCAAGTACGGATCGAGCGTGTTGTACACCTGTTTGCTGGTGCCTACAAGCCGTATATACATCAACACGAGAGCCGTCAAGTACTTGAACTCGTTGTAGTCCATCTGGGTGCGGTACACGTCCACAATATCCTCCAGGGGCTCAAGCTCCAATAGTCGCAAAAGACAACAGAGAAACGGCGACGGTCTGCCTATGGCATCGGGGCCCGCGATGAACTTGACGTGTTGCACTATGATGGGCACTATGGTGGCTTCGTTGGTCATGTAGAGGTGTTGTTTGTAGAACACCGAGTCTTGGATCCGGTGCCGGATGATCGGCTCGATCAAGTGTGCTTTGTTTTCCACATTCCGTTTGTCCTGGTACGCTGCCTGTCTGTCGCCCATCGTGGTGATGCTGTTTTATTGTGGTGATGTGTTTATGGTGCGGAACGGTCGTGTGCGACACATCCAACTGGCTCTTGGAATCTACTTATAATCAGTAGGCGCATCTTCACCACTCTATCCTCTACTTGAGAATATGATATTGGGAGGGCACGACCGAACGCCCATCATGGCCATACAAACACCAAACGCAACGTAGAGTTCTATTGACATAATGCAAAACTGCTAGTGTCTAACTTACTGTCGTATGTCAATCTTTCAGAATAATTCAAAAAGTCGACCAGTGATGCAAACGATGTAGTGATTGGCAATGATCATTGGAGAAGATTCTGATCCAGGAGTGCTTTCCTGTAGTAATAAGAAGACTACAATCACTCAGCTTCCAATTACTTATTCTGTAAGCAGTTGTTGCAGATTTTAGTAGTGCGATTTTGCACCCAAAATTGAGGTGAGAACACTAAGATATGTGGCTGAGGATTGATGCTCATCACCGTAATGGTGAAGCAGAGAGAGGTTCTAAAGATTTGTTAGAATCAGCAGTCAGAGAAGATTAAGAAAATTCGTCGGGAATGAGTTAGATTTGGCAGGCTAAGTAGGATGTTACAATGAGAGTGGGTGCGAAAAATTCAACACTGTATATTCCTAAGCAGGTATACTATGTAATAACAGTAATGTCTGAGTTGTTAATAGCGTCCTTGGCAGCTTGAGCAATCAGAATGGTCTTTGCTTGGTAATCGAAGACGGAATAAATGCTTCGTAAGAAAATCTGACCTATGATAACAACACCACTACCCAGTGACTCCACTTTGGCCAATTTCCATTGGCCGTCCTGATCACTGACTAATACGCTAGTGTAAGGAATCTCGATTCTGCTTGAGGCAAAATTAAATACGAAGTTTTCGGTGTTCCACGAGTCGTCGTAGTTGATGATATATCCATTCTCGTCAAAAGGACCAAAGAGATTTTGAAGCTTTGTAATAAGATCTTGTGGTATGACAGCAAGAGTGGTACCGGTGTCTAAGAGAACAGCCCCATTGATCAGAAAAGATGAGCCGTCACCAAAATCGATAGTGTCTAGTTCAATTACTGCCTGCTCAGGGGCGAGAATTGGATGAGAGATCAAATCTCCCACGTATTTGGCGTGGTCGATTCCTCCAAAGAGAATAACCCCATTGGTGTAATTGTGGGTAAGAGTATCCACATCTACCAATTCGTTCTGCAAATAAACAGAGAAGGCCGGTCTGTTGATATAACCGTCAGCAGCCAAAGCCCAAGGGAGGTTATTGTATGGAATCGCTGTTTGTTCACCACCAACAGGACCAATTCCTAAGGTCGACAAATCCCCCCTGTTGGAGCCAGCATACTCAAACTGAAAGGTTGAGAGGGTGACTGGTCCATAGGTAAGTGTGTCATTGTACCACTCGGTATTAGCACCCCATGCCCCGCCTGCCACATGTGAATCAACAGCGGACGTAGACTGGGAAGGATCATAATTGCTCCGGGCAACAACCAAGTCAGAGCTTCCAGTATCAACCAAAACTTGAACATCGGCGTTTTGACTGCCGAGCCCGATGTCAATAAAGTAGTAATACGTCTGGAACGAAGTGAGAGGAGCAGGAACGTCTGCATCTCCTCTAGTACTGAAGTTGCTCTTAGAGCCAACCGCAGCTCTTTTCAATGGAAATTCAAGGACTCCACTGACTGACTGATTAGCGGTTTCTGGAATAGTCAAAGCAGAAGTGAGTGTCGACAACGCCAACAAGGAGCCAGTTGCAAGGCCCGAAATAAAACCCATGTTGCGAATAGTTAGTGCAGATTGATACATCGGCGTGGAATCCAACTGAATATATAGTCAGTACTTGATCCAATTATGTGGCCCCACGAGTAATTTCAAGGCGTGGCATCGTAAAGTGGTGAAATAAATATTGCGAGGATCACAATGGCAAGGGTTTATATGACTGCAAAATTCGGTTGTGGCTCATTAAACATGCAGTATACCGAAAAAATACTTTATTTTTCAGTTTGACATAATTTCATGTAGCGAATATCAGTTTATCAAACAGTAGTATGCTGTGCAATAGCACCTGTCTCGCCATAGTACTACTGTGTGGCCAATGAACTAAAAGGGCATTTGGCGGTGGGGCAGCTCCACACTTTTTTGCTCATCTTTATTTTTAGAACTAGACCCTTTTTTTAGAATTTTGGCAAAATTCGCCATTTAATATTAGTGCTAAATTTTCTGATATGATCTACCAATTCTATCTATCCCTACACTCGACACCTTCTCACCCACCATACTTCTTACCCCACCATACGCCCTGCCCACCTGCTCTCTTTACACCCATACTTGTTTGTTTATTTTTGCAATGCAGGATGTCACGTGACCAAACAGGGACTATCTCGCTTGATCGATCTAAACTGGTGTTTGAACTAACACTGCCTACTGCTACCACAACCATGTCGTTTCAGTTCCCCAAATTCAACTTACAGTCCATCCAGGACTCGCTCCCTACTGTAGACCAAGTCAAAGAATCGTTTTCCAAAGTGAACCCCGGAAAAACCGTCGACCTGTTCAAGGAGTCGATCCAGCCCTTCACCTCGAAGACCACCCAGTACATTTCGACCCAGTTGCAGCAAGTACAACACTTGGCCAACGTCAATGTTGCCTCCAATATTGATATTAGTGAATTGCCAAGTGACTATCTCGAGTTGGAAGCCAGCTGTGACGTGTTGTTGAAGCTCTACGCGGACCTTATTCAGGTCACCAACGAGACTTATGGCAAAGTTTCCTACGACTATCCGCCAGGAAACTATGCGTTGACCAAGTTGAAGGAAGCCAATGTAGGTGGGATCATCGGAAGCAAGTTCAATCAACTCAGACAAGTTAGTTCGCCGCAAGAGTTGGAGAAGATTCTCTTGGGCAACTCCGAGCACGAAGAAGAGGCTCACGTGCAAACCACTTCGTCACAGCTTCCTCGTACGTTGTACGGACAGTTATCGGTCATTACCGACAAGTACAGCCAGGAATTGAAAGACTCCAACTCGGCTTTGTCGTTGGCCTTGTTGCAGACATCTTCGGCTTATCACGAGATTGGCGCTGCCAGACTCGATCAGGACAAAAAAGTGATGACTGAGCTTAACGAAAAGCTCGTTACCGCGTTGAACGAGCAGTTTATCAAAGTCAACGAGTTGCGTAAGCACGTATACTCGACCAGATCGGAGTTTGACGTTCTCAGAGCCAAGTTCCAGGACCAGGAAGAACCGGAGAATGAAGAGTTGATTGCGAAGGAAGACGAGTTGGTCAGCGCCACTGAAAGCGCTGTTTTAGAAATGAAGAAGTTGTTGAAGCCTTCTAAGAATGTTTCCTTGTTGAAGGTGTTTGTCCAGGCCCAGAGGGATTGGTTTGAGTTGAGCGCAAAGAAACTCGACGGGTTATTGGAGAGTTTGGAGAAGATTGATTTTGATGAGGAAGATGATCTTGAATAAATCAACCAAACCACTTCACCGACAACCAATGAATCCAGATATGACTACATTGCTAATTGTTCCCCAAGCTAATTTAGGTTGATAGATATTGCTGATGCTATAGAATACCGATTATATCAATTACAGAATAAGGTAGAGTGGCGTAGAGTACATGACGAAATGAACTATGTAGGAGGTCTAGTGTGTACAGTGGCCATATGAGTGCTAGGATGTTCATCGGAGTAGGTCTGTTTGTTAGGCGTTTATCACGTGACCAGAATATAGCTTCAAAAATTTCACCTCCGGTCTGTTCTCTATCAACCATCATGTCCTCCGAAGCCGAAAAAGAGCAGAAGGCTGCCCAATTACAAACCCAGTACAACAAGTACCAGGAGACAATAGGCGAGCTCGAGTCGCAGCTAATCACCATCACCTCGAAGATCGAGGAACACTTGATTGTGGACAAGACATTGAACGAAACCGATCCAGAGACCAGAAAGGACCGCAAATGTTTCAAAATGGTGGGTGGTGTTTTAGTGAGCAAGCCAGTTGACGAAGTGATTGCTATACTAAAAGAGGAATTGGCCGCATTGGTCAGTGAAAAGTCGCGTTTGGAGGAGGATTTGATCAAGACAAGGAAGCAAAGAGAAGACTGGATGAAGAACAATAATGTCAAGATTGTCAAGCAGTAAGAAAAAATTAATGACCCAATAATGAACCCAGACCAAACTCAGGGAACTGCATAATTTGCGGGAAAATGGTAGCAGAGTCTCCATTTGAGCAGGTTAGAACATCAGATTAGCATATCAGATAACATATAGGCTCACTGATATTCAGCATATATTTGCAGTGTCGTTCTACGAATTCTCAGCAAGTGTCCTATAATACATACCTTTGTTCATTTCACAGACACTTATGCATATCTATTACATAGAGCTACAATATTAATATCAATGATAGATCGGGCTTGTAATAATAAATAATAAGAAACACTTAGATGCGACTGCGTATCTCATAATACACTAGGAATATGCGAGAATAAGTCCTACTGGTTCGAAGTAAACCGACGTTGTCAGGTCTCACCAGTGGTTGGTATAGAGCAGAATTCCTAGTACAGAAATAAATAAGGTGTAGGTTAGAGTAGTTATACAGTGATTGACTTCACATACTCCTCCCTGGCCTCGCTGGCTCTGTTGGTATCTCTATTGATGGCCTCCCACTTTGGCTCGTCCTTAAACAAACGAATGGCCTGAACGTATTTCGTCTCGTCCGTCAAAGTGAAACGGTGGTATATTCCCGCAGGAAGCACTAGCAAATCGTGTGGGTGCAATTTTGTTCTGATCCAACGGTCGCCCTGGTCTCTCACGTCAAAGTACCCTTCTCCCTCCAAGATATATCTGATCTCTTCGTCTTCGTGGAAATGCTCCTTGTAGAATTTTTTCATCTGGGCATTGTATGCGTCGACGTCATTATTGAACGACTGCAAGTTCAACTTGACGGTGTCTCTATTCTTGTATCCTCTCTGGTCAGCAATTCCATTCAACTCTTCGATGCTGGTCACATGGCGGTAAAAAACTCCGATGGACTCCAACTTTTCCAACGAAACAGGTTCTCCTGAGTTGTGTGGTTGGGTGAAGTTATCTTCGGTATCGAGATTGTCGTGATAGTAAGCTTCCAACATAATTGATTACAGTAAAATAAATGACCAAAGTGATCTGGTGCAATTTATCCCAACGTGGGCTTATGTAAGCCTCACGCAATTGGGGGGAGGCTACAAGTGTGTGGCTCGCGCTAAGCACGATGATTTTACTGACACTCGCGATATTGAGTGCATCCACCACCAAATTAGCGGGATGCAACTCTCTGATTAGCGAGAGATCCCACCGGCTAACTTGCTACTCGGTTTATGTAGCACTCATAATGGAACGTCCTAGACACCAATGTACTCTGCTATTTGTGATATTGTACTCTAATGGCTCTCTTGTGTGGGTACATTGTAAGCTACCAATTATTGGATTCGACAGGGACTCGCTATTTAGCGAGAGTTCGCCAGACTCACCGACCTGAGCCTCTGGTGCAGGAACTAAACTTCGCACCAAAAATAAAAGATACCAAGATATATCAGACTTATATCGAGATATATGAAGACATATATTTTACATCCATTCATTCACTTTTAGCAGATAGCATCTATTCACTCACTCAATCAACACATAGACTCCACTTAATATGTACAGAGAAGAACGCCGGGCTAGGCCCGAGCGGACCCAGTACAGCCAGAATCTCGAACAGCAGCTCGCATCCCAAGAAAAGAAAACGTCTTTTAGAAGAACAGTCGATCATGGTAACAACATGGGACGCTGGTACATCAACAAGAGTCTCGGGCTTACCAAGAAACTTCAGCCTATAGGAAAAATCCGTCCCGAATCGTCATATCTCATCGACTTGTTGCCGTCGCTCGCCTATTCATCCTCGTTCAATCTTGATAGCGATGGCAATTCAAACAATCTTGCTATCATGGACGCGCAGACCAAATTCGTCCACTTGAGTTCCAATAAAGTCAAGCATTCCATCAATACTGTAAAATGGACCCCCGAAGGCCGTCGTCTCGTGGTTGCTTCGCACAGTGGAGAATTCACTATTTGGAACGGAATGACCTTCAATTTCGAAACTATCATGCAGGCACATGACCTGCCGATCCTATCGCTACAGTACTCCCATAATGACGAGTGGTTGTTGAGTGGAGACCAGAGTGGTGTCATCAAGTACTGGCAGCCCAATTTTAACAACGTCAATATTATCAATGGACACACCAATGGGATACGAGACATAGCCTTTAGTCCTAATGATTCCAAATTCTTGACTGCAGGTGACGATTCTATTCTAAAAATCTGGAATTTCAATAATGGTAAAGAAGAACGCACCTTGACGGGCCACCACTGGGAAGTCAAAAGTGCCGATTGGCACCCTAACTTGGGGCTCATTGTAAGTGGCTCAAAGGACAACTTGGTCAAGCTCTGGGATCCTCGTACGTCCAATGCCATCACCACATTGCACGGATTCAAGCACACAGTCAACAAAACAAGGTTCCAAACTAGCGGAACTAAGCGATTACTAGCTACTGTGTCGAGAGATAGATCATGCAGAGTATTCGATCTCCGTACTATGAAGGATATCTTGGTGTTGAGAGACCACGAAACCGACTTGTCGTGTGTTTCATGGCACCCTATTCACCCTTCGCTCCTTACTACTGCCGCCTATAACGGGTCCATGAACCATTACCTTCTTGATTCGTACATTCCTGATAGCTCTTCCACCAAGTCTAAAACGGCTACTTTCAGCACCTCTCTCGGCTCAAACTCCATAGAAGCAGTGCACAAGATCCCGTATGCCCACGAGAAAGCCATTCATGCGCTTGAATACCATCCGTTGGGCCACTTGCTCTGTTCTGCGGGCTCTGATAAAACCGCCCGTTTCTGGTCCAGAGCCAGACCAAACGACCCTATGTCGTTCAAAGATGCATTGTACACCGACGACAAGCAGGGCGCCTGGTACTATTCTGTAAATAACAACATCAACGCTGTCATAGAGCCTCCTGCCGGCTCTTCTTTCACTGACGCATCACCTGTCAAAAACGGCACAACAGAAACCGACAGTGCACAGCCCAAAATCAGCTTGCCTGGTCTCAACAACTTGGCGCCCGAAGAAGACAAGCCGGCTTGGAGCGGGATTCCCGGTCTTCGTCTGTGAAATTCTATCAGGACACTCTAGCTCAGACATGTTCTAGTAGAGGACAATACAGAGTTGTAACAAAATAATAGAGTAAATAATGTAAAAGGATAGTTGCACCTATTGAGACGATAAAACCCGATAATACTATTTGATTAGTCTCGAACGAAGAGATTGTGACCTAAGTAATGATTAATTCTCAAATAAAGAGATTATGACCTTATAAATGTAATTTATTTAGTTTCGACAATCCTAAATTTATTTCATACATAAAGTTAAGGGTAATCTTTTATTTATGCTAATTCATACAATTTCTCAGATATCTAAATCAAAAGGTAGAAATACCTAGCTGTTCTCAGCACAAGACTCATACTCAAATCTCTTGTTTTTCGCAGCCAAAAGACTTCGCAGTATGAATTTCTGGCTTATTTTGTCTCCAGGACAGAATCTCCATTAGAATGTCCATTAGCATTTCCATTTGAATGTCCATTCGCCTCATCCTTCGACACATCCAAGAATGGCTTTTCTCCCACCACAGTCAACCTGTAATGGTGTCTGGGGCCAGTGGAGTGCTGCAAAAAGTCGGCGATGGCGGTGTGCAGAACGATTCTGTTATCCCACGCAATAATGGTTGCGGCCTCAGTGCCCTTGTGCTGGGCTCTAACCTGGATCTCGGGGTTGTTGGTAACGTGATCCTCCAAGAACAGTAAGATGGCCTCGGACTCTTCGGCCTTGAGACCCTTGATACTGTGAATAAATGCTCGCGAGAAAAATAAACTTTTTTCTCCAGTAACAGGATGGGTTCTGACCAAAGGATGCTCGGTAAAGTAGTCGCCTTTGACCCGGACGTGGTCGCTTTTGAGGGCTGCAAGCTGCTTTTGGTAGTAGTTGGTGTGGATCACCGTCAAGCTCTCGGCAAACTTCTGGAAAGTGGGTGACAACCGACGGTACGCCTCTCTCAAGTCCAAGAAAACAGTGTCACCTCCGGAAGGTGGAGCCTCCAACGCGACAAAAATCGAAAAAGACGAAGGGTACTCTTCGAAACTGGTGTCGGAATGCCACCCGAACAGTTTGGTCCGTCCGGCAAACTGTTTTTCATACCGTGTACCATCTCCTGCCGCACGGAACGTCACAAGCAATTCGGGGTAGCCTTCGGCCGCAAACGCTACTGGGTGGATGTACAAAGGCCCGAAATACTCGCCAAATTTTTTTGCAGCCGCGGGACCTTTATCTCTCAAGTTCTGGTTGCGAAACACCGCGAGGCCTCTGGTTTCGAGATACAACGCAAGATCGTTTTTGCCGGCGTCGTCCAACTCACTGAGCTGGATGCCAGTGATCTCGGTTCCGAAGTTGGGCGACAAGTCTTCCTTGACGACCTTGACGCCGGCAGGAAACAAGTTGCTGAACTTGGGATCGCCCAAATGGCCCTTATCGTTTTTGGCGCCGTCGACGTTCTTGAAGTTGTTGTACTTCCCTTCGTCCTCGGTCTTGAATGGCGCCAAGTATTCAGGGTACTTGATCGATTTGCGAAGCTCGACGATTTTTTCGTTGCTCAAATTGATCCCGTTGGTCACAACCGAATCCAATGCTTTTCTAACTAGCGGGTCGTGCACCTGTGCACCAAGTGGTCCGTATACCATGATTACTGTTGATTATTTTACTGTTGTTGTTGTACTTCTACATTTCTACGTTCATGGCACCGTATTTATATCGTTTTGCGCAGATCGCTGGTGTATCCCTTGACCCCTGTGTATTTCCAATATGCTGCTTCGATTTCGCAACTGCCATAGACAAAAGGTGTAATATTGCAAAAGACTTATTAGATGCAGCCATAGTTGCACAATTGCGTTATCAACAAACCCCACCTCAGCCTTTATCTAATCTTTTTTTCGCATGGGGCTCGTGCCACATCGCGTAATCGCCAATTATGGCGCTGGACCAACAATCAGGCTTGCGTCATAGCCAATCTGTGGCCCAGCATATGTAATACTACAATGCTCTATATTAGTCAGTAACTGTCTGGATTATGTCAAACATCATTGCCCCAGATTTCTCCAAGTGTTATGAGTCTTTTGCGCATTATACAGAAGACGAAAACCGCTCTTGGAATAGCGCGACCAGCTAACCAGACAGAGGTTCCATCGTGCTACGTCCACGACAATTTTAGTCTATTCACCAATCACTCAGAAGGTGTATTTATGGGCTATAAGTATAATGAACAGTATGGTAAATAAAGAGTGGGTATACTATGAGTAATATCTTGTGAATCCACCCCAACTAAGGTAGTATTTAAGAAATATTGAGACGCAGCTAAAAGAAAACCCAGGCTTCTTAAGCAAAAGCTAGCTTAAGCCAGAGCTGAGAAAAGTAGGGAAGTAACATTTACAATGCTACGGTACTTTGATCCTATTGCCTCCTCCTAACACGGCCATAGATGCTCTATTGCTGCCAATGGAGAGGTCTCAATATAATTTCATTTAGTCTCATTTGTATTCATATTAATATACTAATACCGTTACGATATCGTAGAAGGGTTTGTACGTCTACATAGGGTATTTACGTACACTAGACTATGTGTCTCTGAATGTTGCAAAAGTTGGAACCTTTTGTAGCGCGGGTTCGCGCACGCACTCTGATCTTAGTAGATCTCGATGAGGTGAGTCCCACAGGATATATCATCGGGTTGTTGCGTCACTCGTTTGCATATAGAGAGGTAATAGAGTGGAGAATGTTGGTCGTTGGTCGGAACCTCAGTCGAAAAAGTATAGGAATCCGAAGTTTCAGCTTGTCATTTCCAAAAGGCAGTGCTATACGAGAAGATGAGCAAGACGTCAAAGGCGAGACGCCAAAACGAAAGTATACCAAGAAAACCAAGCCTATAGATCTCACAGGTGCATTGAAAAGTACACACAAACTTGTGCCTCACGAAAAAGAAATAGAATCGTTTGGCGAAGACACCCCAGATGCAAAAGTGCCTACCAACAAGCCCAAGAAGATCGATAGAAGCTACGCCAAAGAGCTTGATAACAACGTGCTAAGCAAAAACATTCGAAGAGCAATCAACATATCGAATCATGAACGTAAGAAAGTGGAAGATGAAGAGTCTGGCGCCGAAACTGAAGCTGCCAGACCGCCATCTTTGGCTCGTGACAATATCTACGCTCGCCGTAAACGGATCCAGCTTGCCGGGCTCAGTACTGATGAACGAAGCAAGCTTTTCAAGCACAGATTCAAACCTTCCAACTGGATCCCTCGAAAGACGAATCTGTACGAACCAAAAGACGCCCCCACCACCACCAAACCCAAGAAAATAAGACCTTTACCGCTCAAAGAATCCGTTCCACTTAAACACAGGCAGTCTTTGGAAGAGTCGCTTGCCGAGCCAGTACTTCAAAACACCACTGGTGCTTCCAAACTCGAGCAGGCTGAAAAATTGAACCAGGACAAAATCCCTAAACTAGCCCACAACCTCGACAGAGCCTTGTTCTCGCCAGGAGTAAACTTTCTACAGGATCCACGGACGAGGGTGTATAACTTTCCACCATTTCTCAAGAAAATCGTCAGTTATAGCGACTTTGACTTTGGGACTATCAGCACGTTCCAGTCTGTATCCAAAGACGAAACTCTTCTAGGCATGGCAAAGAAGCACCAGAAACAGTATTACTCGTCGACACTGTCAATGACATCGACATTCATGCAATTCTACATGCTTCTAAACAATTATAATGCCATGAAAACGTCGCGTTTCAACTTCACGCCGTTCCTGGGCCTCGTCAGCTCATTGCCTACAACTCTTATTGTCCAGGTGAAAGGCAAGCACAACGGAAAACTGGTCTATTCTGTAGAATCTGATAAGTCCCACGACAACGAGATCCTACTCTCTGCCATGGGCCATTGCTTGGAGACGTTGTTGACCACCGAAGAAAAAGAGTTTGAGCGATACAAGAAAAGCTCAGACAAAAAACCGCCTAAACAGCTTACGAACGTGTACAACTACTCAAAAATAGGCAAGTTCTTACTTCGTTCACAGTTGGACTGCTACGACGAACGGTTGCCGGGCAATGGCACGTTTGATCTCAAGACACGGGCAGCCTGTTCTGTACGTTACGACAGCACCAATCCCGACCCAGAGGAGAATAATTACCAGATCTGGCGACTTAATGGCGAGTACGAGTCGTTTGCCAAAGAATTCAAGGATTTGGTCAGAACCGGGGCCCTTCTCAAGTATGCATTCCAGGCCAGAATCGGGCAAATGGACGGCATCTACGTAGCGTACCACAACATCAACTCGTTTTTCGGGTTCCAGTACTTCCCTCTTCAAGAGCTTGACGAGATATTCTACAACCACGAGGGCGTGGAGAAATACAAGCACAAATCGCCCCAAAACTTGCACGAGCTTCTGTCGAAAGAAATCAACATCGACGAGCTCAACGACAACCTTCCTACATATGTGGCCGAAACCCAGTTCGCCATGACCATCGAAATCTACCAGGACTTGTTGGATACCATCACTAAAGATTTGCCTACAGACACCGGCTTCAGGCTCATCATGAAAAGCGAGCACATCAAAAGAGGAACCTCCACCAGGCTCTACGCGTACGCCGTTCCCATAAGCCCCAAGCAGATCAAAGAGTTGCAATCGTTTCCCGACAGCTTCCAGACCAGCTTTAAGGAAAACATCTCGCCGGAACAAAGAACTTCAAATTTACAAGCCCATCGCGACAGGCTCACCAAGTTCAACAAGGATGCCGTCAAGGACAAGCCGATTTACGGCTACTACATCGATATCAACGAGCACATGATCGACGGAAAAGTCAACACCAATCGGTGCGCGTACCCCCAACGCGTGGGGGCGCCTTGGACCGCAAAGTACACGATCCACCGCTTGAACCACAAGGACGAGCAGGTCAACAACAGAAACCGCGCCCACTACTTGGAGATGCTATCAGTGCCTACGAACGCCATAGCCATGGCCAGCGAAAAGAGACCTGGAACAAGTGGCGATGGTTCCAGGGAGGATCTTATCCGGATCTACTCCAACATTGGTCAGGCCCGTGCCAGTCGCTGGGAAAAATTAGACCAACAACCAGTGATGTATAAGCCGAGCAAGTAGAAAGATCCCGAGACTGAAAAAATATTCACGTGTATATAGTGTGGTTAGTCATATCTGAGATGATCCGTAGATCCCTTGCAAACGTAATCGTACAGTAGGTTAGTCATATCTGAGGTGACATCTCCGTGGGTCCGTGTTCCGGCCGCCCGAGTCGGCTGTGATTGTTCCGTCGCGCATGCCAGTGAATGTTTGGCAGTCCAATTTCTTCCGTATTGGGCCATGGAAAAATGAACTCCGAAAATTTTTGTGCCATCGCTTACGGGCCTACGGCCGGCTACAGGGGCGGTCATATATAGGGAGATATCTGCCAAATTGCCAGTAAACCAAAATACCTCATCCCTATAATACTTCATCACCATTATCATGTCACACTGGTTAGACTCGGGCCCTCCGCCCGCCATACATATACAAAAACCAAATATCACTTCTTACGACTCATGCACGTCCCTCAACTCGCTTTTCGACACCGCTGGACCCTACACCACCAACTCCATTACCCCCATCTTATCCAGAAATGGGTCGGTGTCAGCCAAACAAGTGCCCCACGCAGCTCTTCTGGGCACCAGCCTTGAGTACCTTCACCAAAAGCTCACCTCCATCACCAACGAAAAATTAATAGTCATGTTGGTAGGGTTGCCCGCCTCCGGAAAAAGTACCGTTGCGAAACAACTTTGCAATTTTATAAACACGTCCTCACCATTCAGATCAAATATCTACAACGCGGGCGACGTGAGGAGGCTCAACGCCAAGTTTAACAACTCTGATTTTTTCAACCCCAATAACGTGCAGGGCAAGTGCGACCGCGAGCTCTATGCAAACATAAATATCCAGAACATGCTCAGGGATCTTGCCCAAAACCAAGTGCAGGTGGGCTTTTTGGACGCCACCAATACCACGGTCGAACGTCGTTCACGCATGTTCCACATAATTGAAGCCAGCGGGGTGGATGCTAACTGCATCATTCTCGATGTCCAATGCACCAAGGACCATTTGATGGAATTCAACATCAACGGTAAGGCCAACAACAACGATTACAAAGACAAGGACTACCTTGCGTCCATCGCAGACTTCAAACTCAGAACTCAACACTACTACAAGGTGTATCAGCCTCTTACCGACGAAGAGATCAAGCAATATCCCGTCTCCATGTACATCAAAATGCAAAACTCAGGTGAAACCTTTGAAAACTTGTACATCGACGATACATTCAGAGCAGACTCCCAAATATACAGACTACTTTGTAGTTTTGAGTCGAACTACTACGCCATGGAGGGCAAAAAATATTTTGAAGCTGTGGAAGCATTTTACAAAAGCAATTAGGCGAACAGGACGGTTCAGGTGGGTTTTTCATTTCATGGTTTTTTATAGAGCTTTTAGGCAGGTAAACAATTCGAATAAATTTTAATTAAGACTTTAATACTTTTCAAACTTGTAATTATACGTATTAACTAGAGTCCACGTAACTACTTTGGTCTGTGCTGAAGTGTTGCACAATTTCGCGATTTTGCAGCCATAATTTTTAATGAGACTAACTGAAAGCAACAATTGACCAAGCTCACTCGACTATCACGTAGAACGTGCAGTTTCTATAGATAGGTATCAAGTAATTCACTATGTTCGCTTTCGAACATTCCTAACAACTATTGGATTCCAGCTTAAAACTGATACACCAACAGCTTAAGCATTTTGTGCGTATTTTGAATATCTCTGTAATACTACTTAATTCAATTTTTTTGTTTAATTTTGCAAAAATACCAAAACTACATATCTACCTCTTAACTCCTGTAAGTCGAAATAGATATTACCAGTTGTGTCGGGATGTCATTACTTGACTCCAAATCACTGCCCATGAAACTCGGGTCACTACCGATAGCTTTCGTCACGCGCAAAACAAATAACTAGGGCCCGAGCCCTAACACACCTGCTAATTACATACACTCCCAGAGAATGATTACGTAACCACAAAACGTTATTTTTCCGTCTACGCGGGGCCACCGCGAGAGCCACCGCCACACCCCGCATCTTCTCGCCAGATCTCGCGCGAGTCTCACTAGCTCTCGCAGATTGTCGCACCACTCTCCTACCCATACCCGCGCTCCGGACCTACGCTCCCGCCTAACAGTGTCGCACCATCTCGTCGCACACACTTCCACCTCTACTCTGTCGCGAGCACCTCGTGCCCGAACAAACAACGAAAAAAGACTTGAAAAATTTATAAAAATTTTACCTTACTATTAGATCTAGCAAACCAATCACTTCAAAATGGGTATGTGAACCGGAAACAAAGAGACATGAACGGAAGAATGGCCATGTTGGTATCATAGAATGTGGTAAACAAGCAGAAATAGTGAAAGAATAATTTAAATCCACACCGCTAGCGTAACTTTTGTGACTGGAGGACAGAGATGGGCAAGTCAGACACCCCAAATTCCCAGGAAACCACCGGAAATCAGGAAAACACTGGATATCATTAAAGTCTGAAAGAGTGCAATCCACATTCATGAGCCCAACCCATATTTCGATATGGATCCTGAACATTACTAACATCGTATAGGTAGAGTTATTCGTAACCAAAGAAAAGGTGCCGGTTCTATCTTCACTGCTCACACCAGATTGAGAAAAGGTGCTGCCAAGTTAAGAACCTTGGATTACGCTGAACGTCATGGTTACATCCGTGGTATCGTCAAGCAAATCATCCACGATCCAGGTCGTGGTGCTCCATTAGCCAAGGTCGCTTTCCGTGACCCATACAAGTACAAGTTGAGAGAAGAAACCTTCATTGCCAACGAAGGTGTCTACACTGGTCAATTTATCTACGCTGGTAAGAAGGCTTCTTTGAACGTCGGTAACATTTTGCCTTTGGGTTCTTGTCCAGAAGGTACCATTGTCTCCAACGTCGAAGAAAAGGCTGGTGACAGAGGTGCTTTAGGTAGAACTTCTGGTAACTACGTTATTATCATCGGACACAACCACGACGAAGGTAAGACCAGAGTCAAGTTACCATCTGGTGCCAAGAAGATCATCTCTTCTTCTGCTAGAGGTGTCATCGGTGTCGTTGCCGGTGGTGGTAGAATCGACAAACCATTATTGAAGGCTGGTAGAGCTTTCCACAAATACAAGGTCAAGAGAAACTCATGGCCAAAGACCAGAGGTGTCGCTATGAACCCAGTTGATCACCCTCATGGTGGTGGTAACCATCAACATATTGGTAAGGCTTCTACTATTTCTAGAGGTGCTGTTGCTGGTCAAAAGGCTGGTTTAATTGCTGCTAGAAGAACCGGTTTGTTACGTGGTACTCAAAAAACTTCTGATTAAATATGAGGAGTATCTGTTTTAATATAAGTATAAAACTGTAACTATCTTGTAATCCCTTCAATTTCGTAAAGCTACTATTGGCTCTAAGTATGAAGTGAACCTCATACTTATTTCCTCTCTTTCTAGTATTATTCGGTGTGAGCTAGCAAATCTGATAGGGCTTCGTATAGATTAAGCACTGACGACTTCACTTTTCAACAGTTGCACAGAAGCAGTTTGTTCGTTCGTCACCGTATTTGGTGAATCCAGTACCTCTACTTCTAGAGTTTCATCACTACCTTCTAGCTTCACTTCTTCTACTTCTGCTGAAGTCGCTTTTTCTTCCTTTTCCTTGGTTTCAAGCTGCTTTTCACTTACCGATTTCAAATCCTCTTCAGCAGTGTCCAGATCTTTACAGGCTAAGGATGTTTTTTCTTCTCTGCAGACTGCTTTCTTCTCTGCCTCCCATTTCTCCTCGGCTTCAATTATTCGGTTAAGCTTCTCTGAATAGGCCGGTTTTAATACCACAAGCTTGTCCCTCAACTTCTTGCCATTGAGATCGGCAATTACAGTGGCTAACCCACCTTCAGGAACTTTGATGGTAACAAATACTGATAGAACACTATGCCTCAACGAAAACCGACTGGTTCCGCGCCTTTTGTACCTATAGAACCGGATAGCGCTTGGCTGGTAATCTTCGAAGTATTGACGGATTTCCTCTTCAGTGACACCATGATGCACCCAATGAATATAGAGGGTATCTTCGGAACTCGGCGGTGGGCTCTTTTGTAGTTTTGGAGAGTCTGGGGTCTTTTCAACGGAAGTACGCTCTTTATTATCTGAGCCCCCAGATACTTTAATACTAAGCGCTCTACCCATAAATTCTTTGCCGTTCAATTCTTCCACCAAACGATTCACCGTCTCAGGCTTTTCGAATTCGGCGTAAGCTATTCCAAAGTGCCCCTGTCTTTTGGTGAAACGGACGGTATGCGAAGGAACAATAACTGTGGTTCTAAGAGTTAGCATAAATACTAAGAAGTATTGCAAACGGGTATTACAAACGGGTCATATTCTTTCAAGTAATCTTCTAAATCCGCTTCGGAAGCTTTGAAGTTAAGGTTCTTTATGTATACTCTGTTCTTCATATTAGATACAAATAAATGTTTTGCAGCAATTTTAAATATTTTAGCCGCTTATATAGTGAGAAAATTGGCAGCCAAAATATGCAAGTACAAACACAGCCCAAATTAGTAGAATTATGCTCGCCACAGAAATAGCTTACACTTCTCTGCTCTATATACTGGCATATATACTCTTTTCTTTGCCGGCATGGTCATATCATTGACTAGATCATGACCGAAGTTAATTGCTAAATTAACCCACGCTCTAACCTATCAAGGTTGATTTTACCGCTCTACTCAGGTCACTGTTCGTAATAAATCAGCGCGCCTAAGAACGAGCTAGTCTCAGAATAGGTAACTACATCCTTCGCTCTTTTGTAGGTTTGATTGGTTTGGAGGTTGTTCCGTTTGATCGTTTGATCGACTACAGTAATCTCAAGCTGTTACACTTCATATGAAACTATATTAACATTATAAATGATTATGTATCACACACACTTGGTTAATTAAGCGGATTGTTGTTCAGCCTTAGCCTTGGCCAAAACTCTAGCGGTACCGTGTAAAGCGTATCTGTGGTTTCTTCTGAACTTAGCGTCAACACCTTTCAAGGAAGGGTACTTGTGGGATCTTGGCTTCTTGATACCGTTTCTGTGAGCCTTCTTGGTTTGGTTGTGGGCGGTGTGGTTCTTGGACTTAGACATTTTTCTATTTTGTTAGTAATGGTTCGAGTGTTTAGATGATTCGAATTGGTCCAAAGCTGTAAAAGTGCTAAAACATATCTGGAGACATCTGACTGTTTTGTTCTAATGGTCATTGGTCCCCTGTACTTGACCTTATCTTACAACATTTCCACTATGTTTCACATTGAACTCGACGATCTTTCAAGATCGATCATCGTATGGGTTATCACGCTCCGTTTGGATGGGGTTGATATTCGCTGATACTGGTTGATTTGGGCACTCACTAACGCCTTGGACCTCTCTTATTCATCTCATCTCCGTTCATATCGATTCACATACTCTAATAACAATAACTTGCTGTAGTAAAAGTAGTATTTTCAACAGGAAAAGTTATTTTAACGTACTCACTCGGCGGATGCCACTGCGCGAGGGAGGTAAATTTTTTTCAGTTCATGTGCAGTATTTGTTCACGTGCAAAATGAATTTTTAGGGCTATTACCCTGAAAGTCTAAGGGAGCTTTAGTAGGAATGGTTGCAATCCGGGATGTATAGTTTTCTTCAAATATATAGTCTACTAGTTACGTGAACTATAAGAGATGTGGTTCTTTACATAAGTCACATTTTGATTAAGCAAATAGGCAATAAACTCACCATTACGGTAATCGAGTCAGTTTTCTCATCACGTAGCTCGGATGATCTCTACCAAAATACACTAGATTCTGTATAAATGTGTAGTCTAAGTTGAGAAAACACTAAATGACATTTACAGTTGATTCTTGCTGGGATGAAGTCACACAGCAAAATTGACTTGTGATTTCTGCCTATTCATTCTTGATAAGTAGACAATACGTCTAATGAAATATAGATCTACGTATTATTCCTTTATCCCATTTATTATTATACAATTAGTTAGCTGGGGCAACATCAAGTGCCTTGGCCTTCTTGGCCTTCTTTTCTTGAGCCTTGGAGCCCATGATACCTCCACCCCAGTGTCTTCTGGAGTCTTCGTACTTTTCAATGTAGTTGGCGTTGATGGTGGAGATCAACTTGGCTAATTCGGCTTCGTCAGCAGAGTTAACTTCGGTTAAAGCAGCTACAGAAGAGGTCTTCTTGTTGACCAAAAGACCTAATCTAGCCTTACCCTTGACAACAGCGTAAGGGACACCCATCTTCTTACATAAAGCTGGTAAGAAAACAACCAATTCAATTGGGTCGACGTCGTTGGCAATCAACACCAATTTGGCTTTCTTGTTTTCAATCAAAGAGACAACGTGGTTCAAACCGTACTTGACAACTACAGGCTTTGGAGAGACATCCTTGGCGGTCTTACCTTCAGCGATAGCAGCGGCTTCTTTGGTCAATCTTTCCTTCTTTTCAGCCTTGGTTTCTGGGGCGTATTTCTTGAATAAGTTGAAGGTTTGGGCAGCAGTGTTGACATCCAAAGTGTTTTGGAATTGGGCAATTGCTGGAGGAACCTTCAATCTCAAAGACAAAATTTTCTTTTGTCTTTGCAATCTTACGTATTCTGGCCATTTGACGAATCTAGATAAGTTTCTTTTAGGTTGAATGGATTGTCCAATACCAAAGTTCTTTGGAGTGGATTCAAACAACGGGTTCTTGACCGAAGCAGTAGCTTTGGACTTGGTGGCTAATGGAGCTGGAGCAACTTTCTTGGAAGGCTGTGTCATTGAGTTAGCTTAGTTTTGTTTAAAAACATAGCTCGCCCTACAGTATCGATAGATACTCAGCCTGTGCCACAAGAAGTGAAGCACTTTCTTCAATTCAGCGTATTAGAACCAGCTAATACTGACTAAATAGGTAACTTGACCAGAGGTCAAGCGACTTAGAAACTGACGAACTGCATCACTCCTTGCAACACAACCATTTCTTTTCGAAACAGGGGCGTAGCTATAGGAGGATGTTGTTCCAACGTCCTTATCCTAAACATACCATTTTTACTAGAGTAGTGATATATGGGCGCATGAAAAATTTGCAAATTCTCGAGCGTTTTATAGTCGATGCGTGTTGAAAATTACCATGCTGAGAATTACTGAGAACTACGCTGCGAATTGCAGTCAAGACTGAGAGACCATAGACATGAATAATATTATCAAGTGGGTACAAGTGAATATAACTCAATACAAATCTAATCTTGCTTAGTAAATTTGGAGTTTGAAGTTTTGTATTTTGTAGTCCGAATTATAAAGAAAAGATAAAGCATAGGTGGTGTTCTCTTGACCAGCAAGACCGATCGTAACTGAATGCCGCATGTCTCTGTTTCAATACGTGGAACCTGACAGTGCTTGAGCGTGGTATATTGGAAAATTGCCACGATTTACTTTTCAATAGCCGTTCGAGATCCTTCCTCCTGTAGACTCATACTGGCTAAATATCAAGCTAACCATCAAGCTTTGGTTAGGAAACACAAGAGATGAGCTAAATGCTGGGATATTACGATGTTGGATACTACTTGAGTTTATGAGTTGGGCAGAAAAGCATAGCTCATCAAGATACGGCGCAGACTACCATCTTTCTACTGATCGGTCCGAAATTGGGTGCAAATCACGCGCACTTTAAAAATACATTAACGTGACTTCCCCACTAAATAAATCATATGAAATTGACAGTTCATATCCACCAGTATTCTTTCCCTAGCACCAATGGTCAAATACAACAAGTACATTGTTGCCGGGTTCGAGCCGTCGGACGCAAAGCAGCTCAAAGACACATCAAGCTCCAATTTGCTTGTGGAGTTTCCTGTCTTATGCTCGGCATTGTCGCAAATCTTTCCCTACCTTTTATTGATCGATAACTTTCTTGAGATAGTGACATGGACAAATGACGATCCGTACCAGAATTTTTTGATGGTGACGATATATCTGTGCATTGTGATGTGGTGGAACATATTGAGCTGGGTGATATTGCCCATGCTTATGACGCTCACGTTTGTATGCATCGTCTGGTCTGTCAGCAGTGTGGTTTATGACTCGAAGTACGACGAAAAACCCACTATAGATGAGGTTCTCCATACCCTTCACAACATTACCATGCGGTTCGAATTACTATTGAGACCCGTGAAACACATTCCATTCAAGTTCAAGAACTATGCCAAGCTAGTAGTTATGACAGTGGTGTTGACGCCATTGCATGTATTGCTCACCACCACGATCATCAAGCCACAAAGATTCATATGGTTTGTGGGTTTATTTGCACTCACCTACCATTCTCCATGGTCTTTCACCATCCGTAGATTGCTCTGGAGATCAGTGTATGTCCGGATATTTGCATACTACCTTACGGGATTGGACATAAAACTCAATCGTAACCGAGACCCTACCGACTTCAAGACCGTAAGCAGGGCTCAAAGTCCCAATGCCAGCGATGCAGAGGATTCTAACGCCATGCCATTGTTGAGCGACTTCAAAATCATCAAAAAGAGTATACTATCACCTACGCAGCTTCTGCAGATTGTAAGTTTTGAAGTATTGGAAAACGAGAGACGCTGGATCGGATTGGGCTGGTCGGGTCTCTTATTGCCCAATGAAAGATCCAATTTCTGCTACGAACACTCCAAAACTCCCGTGCATCCTGTGGGTCCCGGCAAGGGCGACGACTTCCAGTTTCCAGTGTTTGAAGACGATATCTATACTTATAATTGGGAATGGTTGGAGCCCGAGTGGACATTAGATCACAGCTTCTGTAACAACTCTTCTTCCGAAGGCTGGGTGTACTACGACAACTCATGGACTTCCGAAAGATACTACGACGGCTTTTCCAAGTACACTCGGGCCAGGAAATGGATCCGCAAAGCAAAGTTGTTGATCGACAAACAAGACACTGTATATGACGGATAGTACCAGATAATAAATACGAAGCATACGAGACAGAGTAGTGTAGAGTAATGAGATAAGCAGTGGAGCAAAAAGACTACCATAAGACCAAAGACTAGCCTAATACTATATGACTGTCACAATACTAAAGACTACCATAATACTATGAAACAACCTAATACCAGCATAAGACCAGCTACTTGATCTAGACGTCATTCGTACGCGCATATGTTCCCAATTGTGACTGATCAAGCTCGTTTCATTTCTTCTTTTTCGCAGCCATTTAATTGAGACAAAATTGGACTGGACTGAAAATATGTCAAGCAGCTCTAATGAGTATTAAAGATGCTGAACTATTGCTGACGCTGGTTCAAGTGCTGGCGATATTTTTATCAAATTTATGGGCGAAAATCTACTTTATAAGGAGATTGAATGTATGAATTGCAGCTACAAGGGGCTCAATTAATAGATACTGGTCGACATATTTGGATCTCACGCAGAAACAGCATTGGATAAACGCGAAGAATTAAGCCAGGTATTTATCGAGAAAGAAATACTTCGAGACATGAGCTCAAGTCTATCAATAATACCCTTAAGAGTAATCTATATAGAGCTGTCGCATGATACACAATTCCAAATTAGGCTTTTTTTTCCCCATAAACTACATAACCAGCCATAGCCTAGCAACTGGCATCATATGGCTCAAACAGAATTGAAAAGTGTGAAAGATATAATTGACTTTCACCAGGTGCCTATTGCGAACAAAACGATGTCATTCAAAAAAATGCCGTGGCACTTAGAAGCCAATACAATTGACAATATTTCACATTCACTCCAAGGATTATTCATACTGATGAAGAAAACTTGCAGAGGACGATGACTTTGAGTCTCAGGCTGGCTATACCCGTTGTCACGTGACCAAACATATAATCCGATAGTGGACTCTTTAGAGCTACAGCATCGATGATTGTTTTGCCCGGAACGCCCCCTATACCTACGGCCATCAAGCCAGGCAGTACTGTGCCCGTAAGCATTGTATCAGCACGCTCTGCAGTGGTTGTATCCCCAATTTTCGGTCGCAATGAGGTAGTCCGCTACGCCGTGGATTTGGAGCAATACCTCAGAGAGATCTACAAATATGCGTACGAAATGGCTCAAAGTGATGATCCCCAAAGCTTGTTGCGTCAACTAAACATCGAGTTGTACAAGGGAGAAAGAATACCCTGGAAAAACGTGGTTTTTACCAAGACGACCCGTGGAATCAAGCTGATCAAAAACACCTTGGACGCCGTCAACCGCGGCCAAATTTCCTGGACGCTTAGCAACGAAGTAGAGGTGGTGGTTATATCGCTAGCACTTACTTACATACGCATCGGTGCGGAATTGGTGAACGAATTGATCGATTCTGACGATGCTGGTGGCTCAGAGCTGTCCAACGAAAAATGGCGCCAGGTCTCTAATTTCTACAAAAAGTCCATATCCTTTGCTACCTTTGGCTCACAGCAAGTTCGGGGAGTGCTGGCACTGGAAATGCAGCTAAACCCGGCCTTGTATGCGTTTATAACCAAAGTCGGCGAAGTGAGCGTTCAAATGTCGTTGCTTTCCAAGTCCTCGTGGATCAACCGCAAATTGCTCGATACCACCAACGCCATTACCACAAAGAACAACGGAACCCTTAGTCGTGTGGCCGTGTTTGTAGTGAATGAGCTCAAAGCCTGTAAAAACCTTCTTCAGCTGCTTGTATCGGACCAAAACCAGGCCTCGCTCGACACCACTGGCTGGTACGAATATTTGGGGGTGGTGGAGAAATACGCTAATGCTTATGCTGGCTTATTCCTCTCGATCGAAAATTACAATCAGGATAAGCTTGGTAACGCCATAGGTCTCGTAAGCTTTAGTCTCCTTAATTTGCAAAGTAAACAGTTCGACAACGAGGAGAGCAGTAAGAAACTCTCAAAGCTACGAGGCAAGCTAAGTGCCAAGCGCAATGAGCTGCTATTGACCAAGTTGGACTCTGTCAGTACGCTCAACATTAACAAGTCGGTCTTCAACGACAAATCTGGTATTGTGTTGAAGGACTTGTCTTATTTGTTTGACCAGTTGATCAGTCTTAATCTCAAGTATACAAAGGAGAACAACAACTTGAAATTTGACGAGGTAATTCACTGGCTGGACATTAGTACCGATGTAAAGTGGCCCTTGGGCTCGCAAATCCCTGTGAGTCAAGTTGAAGCTTATAGTCCCCTTGATGTCAGCACTAGGGCAGCTAATTCAGGAGGTGCCTACTATTAAGTATAAAATCTAGTGAAGCCACTTATCTCATCTTTTGAGATGTAGGATTTATCAATCAAATCGTTACAGGTGTTGGCTGGAAGATAAACTGAGGTGATATTGCACATGCTCATAGTCTTCCATACTACTACAAAATTCGATTTCGTGGCCATACAATTTGGTCAAGTCCAATATGCTCTACCGATAAATCTAGATTGGATTACATGATTGTACGTTCGTAACCACAGGGCCCTGAATTAGCCTTCCACAGAACTATCTATAACCCGAGTTTTCGCCTTTACTCTTCACTCTCTATGGCTGCAATCCTAATTCAAAAGGCTGACCTTTATCAAGAACTGGTAGGCTCTACCGTATCTCATAAAAGTTGTTTCCTTTCGCAACTCCAACCTATCTTCACTACAGCAGATAATTTGCATCCATCCTCGAACCACACACTCACGTGACACGCCGCTTTATCAGTTGAAAAATTTTCGAATTCTTAATTCAAACAGTAGCGATGGTTGAACTTCACGAAATACCCAAGAAGTACATTGATCCCCTTGCACCAAAGGACAAAGGTGAAGGTTCCAGAGTCAATGGAAAGGACTGGAAAATCAAAAAAGATGCTTTCCGTGTAAAGACATTTGGAGTCAAAAAGAGCTCTTTTGAAGCCAGAGAACAGAAAAAGCTTCAAGAACAACAGTTCAAGCAAAGACTCAAGGAACTCAAGGACGAAAAGGACGGAATTAGACAAGGACGTATCGATGACTTGAAGAGAAGAAGAGAAATCAAGGCCGAAAAGGAAAGACACGAACGTATTGCGGCCAAGATGAGCGCCAAGAAGGTCGAAAGAATGAGAAAGAAGGAAAAGAGAAACAAGTTGTTGAAGGAGCGTTAGTAAAGCATTATTTGCGTTTATTTGGCCTTTACTAGGATCTCTACCGCCTCTTTACCAGTGTTTCGCTGGTGTCTGATGGCCAGAGGGGCATCATCTCATCGCCCTCCTGCACACAGCGCGCGTCTGCTCTGCGGGCGAGGCGATAGCTAGACGGTGAGCGCACGTCGGCAAATGAGGACCACCGTGGGAACAAGACGGCACGAAAGTGTGGCTATGATGGCGCCTGATTTAGTGCTGTTCCCTGCCAGCATCGCTCATATGAAAGCCATAATCTTAGCATACATACACAATAAATATAGTTCTGGCATCTTGAAGCATCGCAGCAATTGCAGAGCGAATGACGGTGGCGCGAAAGGAGGGTTACCCGGCCATGAGGGCGCGAGTATAAATACGTGGGCACTCCCGCACATTCGGTCAGCCCAAATCTAGATAGGGATCCTGTATACTGGCAACCGTTCAATTTGTGTCACTGTTAACTTTGTGTCACATTCTTTCAACATATCGTTATACTGCTTGTTTGTGGGGAAACATACAGTACGATATATATAGCCTGCAATAAACATTTATAGAGATTGTTAAACATTCACAGCAGACTTGAGCGTTGGGATACATTGATTTGTCTATCTCCGCACCAATAAGTTATATTTGCATACAATGGATTCATTGAAATTACCAACGACGGCAGCGCAAGCTAAGGCGTTCACTGCTCCAAATTCGTTGTTGTTTCCACAAGGCATTGATGGTGAAAATAAAGGTGATGCTCAGCAGCAATTCCAGCAGCAACAACAACAATTAAATGATAATGTAATCATCAAAAAAGACGAAACCTCGGATATTATCGAACCCAAACAAGACGAGGATGATGGTGCTACTTCGGGAATTGTACCTACCTTGCAAAATATTGTGGCCACTGTGAATTTGGACTGTCGTCTTGATTTGAAAACCATTGCTCTTCATGCTCGTAATGCCGAATACAATCCTAAACGTTTCGCAGCTGTTATCATGAGAATCAGAGAACCGAAAACCACCGCTTTGATCTTCGCCTCTGGTAAGATGGTTGTGACTGGTGCCAAATCCGAAGATGACTCTAAATTGGCCTCAAGAAAATACGCCAGAATCATTCAGAAATTGGGATTCAATGCAAAGTTCACAGATTTCAAAATTCAGAACATCGTCGGCTCTTGTGACGTCAAATTTCCAATTAGATTGGAGGGTTTGGCATTTTCGCACGGAACTTTCTCGTCGTACGAACCTGAATTATTCCCTGGTTTGATTTATAGAATGGTTAAACCGAAAATCGTCTTGTTGATTTTCGTATCTGGGAAGATTGTCTTGACTGGTGCAAAGCAAAGAGAAGAAATCTATGCAGCATTTGAAGCCATTTATCCTGTGTTGAGTGAATTCCGTAAATCATGAGTTGTATTATTAACCAAAATCATAATAGATCTGACTGCCCAACCTGAGCTCACGAACGAACTGCTAACAAAACCAAAAAAAATCATTGTATAGTACTTAACTGAAAACCAAAACCAACAATCACAAATTTATTTCACAGGGGTTTATTTTACTTTATTTTCTCTTGCTTTTTAATACGATATTTACTCGCAAAAAACATTTTGACTATTCTGTAGCTTTGGATGATTTGAAAAAGTAGTCCTGGATACTCTTCTTCACTGGTTTTCTGCTAGTATACTTTAATGACGTTTTGTTGGTGATTTCTTTGGTTACTTTTGATACTGCGGGACAATGAACTGGTTCGACGGACGAAGATCTCGATTTGAATTGCTGCGAAATATCTCTTATTCTGGATAGTTTGTGATAGTGTTTGGCTTCAAAGTCTAGCCGGGACGGCACCACGGGTTCTGCGGCGTTAGTGGGGTTGAAGTCTGTGAAAACAGGACAATGGTCGGACCCCAAAATATCGGCCCAGATATCTGCGTCCGAGATGCTCGCGAGCAATTTGGGGCACGAGCACAAGATGAGGTCGATGCGGGAGCCGAAATTCGACTGCCGAGCGCTGGTCAAGGTGTTCCAGACGGTGTACATCTGGGAACGACGGCCTTGGATGTAGCGGGTGGTATCGTAGAGAAACTGGGTGGGTTGCTTTAAGCACTCGGGAGCCACGTCCATGTCATACTTGAGGGAGGGAACGGTGTACCCGTTAAGAAGGGTGCGCGCTGGGGTCGACGACTTGAACTGAAGGCACTCGAGGTAGTTGATGGACTCGAATCCCGGGTCGGTCGGCGTCGTGACCACCAACTGGGACTTGAGCCTGTCAGAGATGCCCTCGGCACTATCGATCAAGTCAAGGCACACGTTTATATCGCCCATGACCACGACCTCCTTGCCATGGTTGTGCTTAAGATTGTATGCCCGTTTAAGAAGGGTTTCCAAAAATGCGAGACGATATTCTTCGCCTTCTTGCGAGCCCATGGAGTTGGCCGGACAGTAGAGGGCAAACACCACGACGTTGGACGCCAATTCCACCACCACGCACCTTCCCTCACTATCTAGGCGAAGGCCCAAGTCCTTATCTATATCTGGGTACCCACCTATCCCTTCAGGCAGATCACGGTAAGCTGTATTGGCGGCCGACAAATAGCCCGAGATGCCCTCTTCAGCCTTGATGACGGTGAGAGCCGAGCGAACGGCAGGGGGATCCTGGATACCGGGAATTCGTACAAATAGACCCACACCACTGTAGCCCTTTTTGTGCTTGGGAAGCGATATAAACAGTCGATAATTGTCGAGATGGCCAATGTTGCGAACAGACGATATGTTTGCGTGCGAAAGCTTGAGTTCTTGAAGGGTGATTATGTCTGCATTGAGGGCAGTAAAGAGGGAGTTGTAGTCATTGTTCAACGTGTTCCAGGGATGGTAGTTGAATAGTGTTTTGACGCCGTTGACGTTGAACGAGACGTAGCGAACAGACGAGGGGGCTTTGGGTTGTATGCCGAGAGTGTCCATGGACAGAGACAAATCAAACAGAAGACAACAAAAGACAAAGGAGACAAAAGAAGAGACAAAAGATGAAGAGCGCGGAGAGAGAGTAGGAAGGATATTGTAGGAAGAGCGTAGAGTGCGAGTGGAGTGCGAGCTGAGCGGAAAAGATGTGGAGTGAAATGCGAAATGAGAGAGTCGAAGAGAATAGGCGCAGAGAGAGAAGTGAGAACAAAATGAGCCGAGTAGTTAGTGTAGTTAGTGTAGTGAGTGTAGTGAGAGGTGAGTCGATTTGTTAGTGTAGTGAGCAGTGAGCGTAGCAGCGTAATGAGTAGTGAGCGTAGCAGTGTAATGGAGGCAGCGTAAGAATGTGAATCGTCTTGACCACATTTAACTCTATTCGTTGTTCTTCATTGTTCAATTCCACTAATACTCTACTCATACTACTTTATTCAATTCTGTAATATTTTCTTCAGGCCGATTTCATCTATATTACCCTACTACGATCTTTTTAGTCCGCCTCAGACTAATATACGGACATAATCTCACGCGTAGAACAATTCATCCCGTTTCAGAAGGCCCAACGGTATGGAACATGGTGCTCTTCCCTCCACAACATTTGACCGGCTCCTCCAGCGTTAGCCCCTACCTGCGCTCTAGTCACCTCTCTAAGTACCTTCACTCCCTGTGTACACGCGGATCACCGCTTCCTCTAGACTTTTTCTAGACCTTTTTCTCGATTTGTGGTGCATTTATCGCGCACTTCTATTGTCATTTGTTTAGACGCGTCTCATTTCATTTATCTAGCACTACTTTTCTCACAATCACCACAACCACGTCCCGTTTTTCTGGTAATTGGCATTTGCTTCATTCATACTCCATCCACCTACCCATACTCTTCCACCATCTGTCCCACCGTTCCTTTTGGACCTCACTACCCGATCTTTCCTTACCCGTATTAGTCACGCCCCTTACCGCCTGTGTGTGTTGTTCAAAAAAAAAAAACAACCGCAAGATCTTTCGGGCCCACATTCGTTAAAACTCTGTCTCATCAACACCATCCATTACCAACTATCAACACCAACTCCAATAAATCTGGTTATACTTAGCTGTCTTAGTTATGATTGATCCAGAATTGTTTATCAGGAACTCGCCGTTCCGGGTCACCCACAACGACTCGTCCAATTCCTACAACTTGGCCAACACCACTCCCGACTTGCTCAAGTTCCAGTTGCAAGAACAGTACCGCACCAAATTGAGCGAGCTCAAAAACGACGCAACGTCCCACGCCGACCTTCATCTTCTTAATACGCAGTTCTTGGAAGACTCCTTCAACCTGCACCTCCAGTCCAACTTGGACCATGGCAATATCACCTTGACCGACTCGTTGCCCAGCCTCAGCTCGTCGTCCATAGCCACCACCGAAGACGAGGACTTTGAAATTGACTCGTTTATCCTCAATACTTCCAATAAACCAAACTACTTGAATCTCAAAGTATTGATTGAAAATTCTATATTTGACACTTCTAGAGTCAACAAGGACTCCATTCTCACCTTGGCGTCTCTTCGCTCTTTGAAAGCTGCCTTGGAAGAAAAGAAGAACTTGCAACTGTACTTGGTCTCCAAAATTTCCATATCGCAGGAATTTATTTCCAATATCATTTTGAAAGGACAAGAAGATGAAGATTCCAGCGATTTGGACGCCGCATTGCTTCTCAAAATCCTCAAACTGAACACAAGCCTCCAGGACCAGTTCCTCACCATCAACGCCGAGATTGAACAGCTCACAACTAAACTTACCAACCACAATTTGGCTTGTTTGGTTTTGGGCTACGTAGAAGACGTAAAACTCTCGTCGAGCAACAAAGACTTTGCTCTCTCGTCGTCCCACTCCGACTCCTCCAAAACCTATGTGGGCACCAACACCATGTCATCTCCATTCAATTCGCCAAGAAGAGTCAATCCTAGCAATTCGCCCCGTAAAACCATCAGCTCCGAGTCTGTTCTCAAGTCGTTTGATTCCATGTTCTCGCACATAGCTTCTGTGGCTGCACAGAGAAACATTACTCTCCCACCACCTCCATCACCTTCCCATTCACAATCACAGTCGGATTCTGTACACGAGCGCACAATCTGGGCTCAGAGGTGTATCGACGCCATAGTTGGCCAACTAAACGCTCCTGAAGGTTCATCTAATGTTGCAACTCCTATGTTAGACAAAACAGCATTTCTTTCCAATGGTGATGTGACACCTTTGAAAGGTGTCAAAGGGTCGCCGTATTCGGCCAGCTCACCTGGAAAGTACGCCACTCCAGCTGAAAAAGTGGTTGCAGAGTACAAAACAGCATTAAACGATATGAGATTCTCGCATCAATACTTGACCAAAGAGTACGAAATCTCTCGAGAAAGCTCTCTGAAACTTATTCAAGAATACCGCAAAAGAATTTCCAGCTTGGAAAAGGAATTACATGCGACGAAAAGCACCTCCGGCACCAGCTTGTCGAGCATCAACCAAAACAATCCAGACGATATTGTAAGCAAAGACAAAGAGATCGCCAAGCTTCGTAAAGAACTCAATTTGCTTAGAATTGACAGAATTGGAGCGCCCAAGTCCAATGGAAGCTCATTGCAGCTCACAACGTCGCCTCGAATGAACCATGGCTCGTACGATTCTCCCATCCTTGCCTCCAGCAACTCATTTGGAAACCCCAATTCGGTGTCTCCAATGGTAGGCGAGTTGTTGAGCCCTACAGAGGATGACGAAGAAGACAGCCATCTGGTTAATAGTGGGTTATCATCCACCAGACCCACATCTGTAAACGGCATCAACAGTGCTTCGGGCTTGAGCAATGGGATCTTGAGAAAAGAGTTTAAAAAGATAGTCAGTGACATACAAGACCAACACGAAGTAGAGCTCAGCGAAGAGAGAATAATCAGAAGAAAGCTCCAAGCTGAGTTGGACCGCCTCAGGGCCCACGCATAATAGACTATACCGCTTCGTTGTTTGCATATCTCTACTTCTTTCAAATTGTATTAGCTGTATATTAATATATTGTTTTTAGTTACCAAGGTACTCTGTAAATCAGTACATTCCACAGGAAATCACCAACATCTATTGAGACTCACACTATCAGACTGACTCTCACTAACCCCACTCTCACTAAGAGTATTACGCTATCTCTCGCTAAGAGTACTACTTAATCTCTCACTAAGACTATCATTTTCTCCACCAACCACCCACTTCTACTAATAATCTGACAAAGGTTTTGTGAATTCCGAAATCATTTTGGATTTGCAGCTATTCATCTCAATATATACTGTTTAGAGTTCCGAGTAAACAGACATTTTTCTCAAAGATATCATGATGAATATTACTAGACTAAACTTATTCTACAATTCACTTCACATTTAATTACTTACGGTAAAACCTGAATAGGACTTGGGAAATGCTGAGTATTTAAGCCTGCGTATCAGGTAACAGTAGATGAAACTCTCATTTCGATTTACCCTTTCCCGATTTTTTCATTTATATTTAATTATAATCACCTTGCCAAATTCACTTACTTTTTCATTCAATCAGTTGAATAGTTCTTTACAAGGTGTTTTAGGGTCTAGCTGTCTACTGTAGATCAAAACCTGGTAGCGCCTCACGATCTTCACGTGAGGCGATATCGATCTACTCAAAGCGCTGCTGCTTCTTAATTCATACACGCGTCGAACTTCTTGGATAGTAGATGAATCGGGGACTTTACGGCAAGAGTTGGCAGTCGGGACCAGGCCAGAATGGCTCGGAGCAAAATTTCAGCCCCAAAGCAGCCCCAAATTCCTCCTCCGCCATTTCGTACCAGAATTTATTTCAGCAGGGCTATCAAAACCAGCAACAAAACCAGCAACAAAACCAGCAAAATCACCAGCAAATATCGAATGGTTCTATTGAAAGCATAAGTAAGAGGAATATAAAAGCAAACAGTGCTGTACTAAATCAGTTCACAGCCCAAATTTTCCAAAAGAGAAGTTCCACTGACGAGCCCGAAGTAGAAGAGATACAGGAAGAAGCAGAAGAGATACCGGAAGTGGCGCAAGAAATGGCACAAGAAGCACCAGAAGTGATACAAGAAGTACCGAAAGTATACCCTATGGATAACTCTAACAATAATCTAGAAATCGATGCCTTTGGCCCCGAATCAAGTCAGTTTATGGTACAGAACCTCGTGGCTACGGCCGATTTCTTTGTTAAAAAAGCCCATGATCATGTGGACGGAGCTAATTCGGTGGAAGGAGCCAAGTGGTACTTCAAAATGATCAAAATTGCCATAAAAGCTCTACTTGTAGTGGCCAATAAGTACCAATTGGAACCGCAGTTGGAGGCTGTAGTGTACTACAAACTCGCCAAACTCTACTTTAGCGAGACAGAAAACGTAAATCGTGCAGAGGACTACGCCAACAGAGCCATAACTGTTGCTAGTCGCAATAACATGCCGTCTTTGAAGTTTGCAAGTGAGTTTTTGGGGGCCCAGATTTTGGCCCAAGTCAACCCAAATCTCGTTTCAAGTTACCTAAATGACCGAATAAACTGGTACCAGGCATGTGGCTATGTTACTTACAGTCATATGTTCACTCTTCTCAAAATTCAACGGTGTTTGGTCACTGAAACGGCCACTGGCCTTATAATGCTTCAACAAATCTTGCGAGACCCGCTACTCGATACTTGTACTAGAGCGTTGGTACTGGTATATATACTGAACTTGCACCTTTATAGAGGTTCTCCCGAACATGCCAGTGCTCTTCTCCAGTATGTGGACTCGGTGGCCCAGCAGGTGCCCACCCAGATTACTGCCATGGCGTATCTCCTGCGATATCTTGGGTATATCCAGACCAATAACATTATACGAGCTAAGGAGTACATGCTGCATGTTAACAGCTACGTCCAGAGCCAACAAAGCGACGGCTGGCGCCAGTGGAAAGCTGACGGCACCTTCACTGTCTCTTCGGAGTACGGCGTTCAGGTGTCGTATAACGTAGACTGGGTGACATCAGATGAGTTTGTAGTGATATTCTACTTTCTCACGGCTATAAGTTTGCTAACTGAAGTATCCAATGGAAAAAGAAAAGCCAAAAAGGTGTTTGACCGGTGTCTTCAGATGGTCAACAAGCAGTTGGGCCAGAAACCCATGCCTCTAGCCAGATACTCCCAACTTTTAGTTCGTCTCCAGTACCTCCGCTACAACATTCAGTACTACCAGGCGTGGATGGGCTTTTTGAACGACGATTTTGCCGAAATCAAGCACTTGAACGAGTACATGCTGAATTATAACAGCGGCCATTTCGATACCCAGCCATACACGCACTTCAAGCTGCTCTTGCCTCGGGTGTACTATATGTTTGGAGCCTACTATCAGTCCCGAGGCGATATTCAGGCCAGTAAATACTACTACATCAAGGTCAGGAACCTCTCGTGTGTGCCAGAAATGCCCAACGCCATCTACGGACTCGGTTTGCAGGGATTGGGCGAGTTCAACGAACTCTACGTCTACTCGACTCTCCACTTATTGGTGCTCAACGAGTATGAAGTACGCGAGATGTCTCGTCGAGCTGCCAACAAGTCCAATACCGGCATCAGCACCTATCTCAAAGTCCGGGGCCAGTTGCACAGCGACTTGACGCAAGCATTTAGCCCCAAAGTCACGTCCAATAGCTTCACGCTTAATTTCGTGGGGTCCAACGCCTTGTTAAAGCTCACGTACCATCTTCTTCTCCACATTTTCAACGACGTGGCCATGTCAGGAGACCAGCACCGGCAGCAGGAAAATATCAATAAGATGTTGCTTGAACAAATGGGACAGATTATGGACGACTTCAAGGATGCCACCAGCTTTCCGTTCATCACCAACCTCATCAGCTATCTCATATATCGAGGCACTGACGATGTAGACCAGAAAAACAGATGTCTTGAGAAGTGCATAGCCACGGTTTCCGTGGCATCTTCCTCCGATAACGACCGAATCATCAGCATATTTATTCTCAAGAGTTTGATCCAGCACTTTCGCCAGATCGGTGAAAACGAAAAGGCTAGCATGGCCGAACTACAGTTGGAATACTTTTACAATGGCGTTGGCCACAAGTTTGCATTTCTAGCCCAGAACGTGGACAACCGCTAACCACTGGAAAACACCCGAAAACACTGACTCGACTGGAATGAATATTACTACCATCGTATCTTTAAACTCTCAGCATTGAGACCAATAAGAGAAAGTGAAGCCAGGTTACGTACATAGGAAGCATATAGTAAATTTGATGACGAGTACCACAATAGATAATAGTTCGTTATCATAGTATCAAGAGTATTTATCAAGTTATATCGATAAATAATAGTGTAGCTATTTTACGCAGTTATACCTGATAATCTAGAATAGATGGTATTATAATTTAATACCAACCTCTGTATAAAGAGATTATATACTTCTAAGTATACTACATTTATTCTTTTTCTTATTCGTCCGATGTGAATATTTATGAATATATTAATTAATGGTGTTATAAATTAATTAGCCAACTTCAGCCATTTGAAAAGCTAAAACGAATATAAAGACTCAACACTTCAATTTTCTATAAATGATCTAAACTTGATACTCCATATCATTCATGTTATCTACATAATACATATTATAAACATTCAATAATGGATAATATAATTCACGTTATTACAATAACTTCAAAAGTTTGAGATTCAAATTAACTGGTGAACCACAATTTAATTCATATATAATACCTATGTGAAGAAGGAAAATAATTATTCTTTGATTAGTGTTAATAAAATCTAATTGTTAGCTAAGGTTGTTTATGCTATCGTTGATCTCTAAATATGAGTCAAGTTCATTCTGGACAACTACATATGGATAAGTAAGCTTTCCATTACATTTTTATTACTAAGATTTATGTTAAACATGGTACATGCTAAATATACAGATCTACTTCTTGGACTTCTTCTTCTTCTCGGACTTCTCTTCGTCGTCGTCTTCGGCCTTTCTCTTCTTGTCCTTCTTCTCCTTCTTTTCTTTCTTCTCCTTCTTCTCCTTCTTTTCCTTCTTGTCCTTCTTCTCCTTCTTGTCTTCCTTCTCTTCAACCTCAACTTCTTCAATCAAAGTCTTCTTTGGCAATTGTACTTCTGGAGCAGCCAACTTGGATTCTGGAACAGGTGGTGCTGGGGTTTCGTCATGGTCCTTGTACTCGGACTTCCATGATTCTGGGGTATTTTCGTTGGCTCTACCGAACTTGTCCAACTTACCGTCGGCCTTCAATTGCTTCTTCTTTTGAGCAACTGGTCCTAATCCCCATCTTCTTGGGTAGGTGTCACGTTCCATGATACATCTCTTGACCTTGGCCACGACTCCGTGGTCGCATCCTTGCAAGTCTACGGTGGTCATTTGGGCAATACCGATGGCGATGGCTTCACCCTTGGTGGTCATCAACACGACTTCATCGTATAATTCAATGCCTTCTTCGTAACGTAACAAACCTGGAATCATCAACTTGGCTCCGTAACAAACAGAGTTGACGGCACTGTCCTTGACCACAATTCTCTTGTAGCCAACCAATAATGATTCCAAAGGTTGGATGATTTTTCTCAAGTATGACTCGTCTCTGGTGTTGTCGTAGACATATTGGGCATCCAAAACGTCGTGCAATGTGACCATGTTGTCGTTCTCGTCCATGGCTCCCGAACGAACTCTTCTCAACTCTTGCATGTGGCCTCCCACACCCAACAACATACCAAGGTGAACACACAAGGTTCTCATATAGGTACCGGCTTCACACGAGGCCCAGAACACACCCAAACCACGCTTGTTGTCGAACTCAATCAACTTGGAGTCGTAGATAGTTCTGACTCTCAACTGTCTCTTGACGGCCGAGATTAATGGAGGTCTCTGGAAAAGCGCACCAGTGAGGTTTTCGAGCGAGCGGCTCAAGTCCTTGGCATCGTCCAATTCTTCATGCAAACGAACAATACACACATACTCCTTACCGGCACCTTGTTGGGACTTGACCAAACGGGTAGCACGGTCGACACAGACAATCAAACAACCAGTAACCTTGGGGTCCAAAGTACCGGAGTGACCAGTTTTTTCCACTCTCAAGATTCTCTTGATCCATGCAACGACTTCGTGCGAACTTGGGTTGGATGGTTTGTCCAAGTTGATGACACCGGAGGAGACATACGACTTCAAGTCTCTCTTCAATGGAGTGGATCCGGAAGGAATAGGGGTGTAGTGTCCACTTCTGACCAAAAGTTTATCGTAGTTTTTCAACAATAATGGCCATTCTGATGTATCATTAGATGGCGCAACAGCCTCTGGCTTAATTACAAAGTCTGACATTAGTGAAGAGTGGTTAAGTTTTTGAAAACTTTTGGAGCTGAAAATTTGTTATAGACATCGTGCGGCGGCGATGTGCAGGCCTGAGACTGCGCGTGCGCGAACCATTCTCTGCGATGAGCAGATAACAGAGTAGGAACCAAGCTGGGCTTCCATTGGGTAGAGGCCATAGTGGTCAAGTGTGGTCAAGTTGTGTGGTCAAGCTGGAAAACACTAACTCTCACTCAATAAACTAAAATAATATCTCTCGCTAATATCCACAACCAATTTACTTCACCATACTTTTACCGCACTCTTTACCACAATTCTCACTACCCAGTTCTCACTACCCAGTTCTCAACAACACTTTGGACTGACTCTCAACAATATTCTGTTTCTCACTCAGACTAGTACACTATCTCTTAATATACTACCACTAACATTTACCACCATATTCACTACGAGCTACCACCATTTAGTCTGTAAATTTTATTCTGGGTGCAAATTCGCACCCTGTTGTGCGATCCTTTAGAGTCCGATTTCAAGACTATTTTGCAGCACCTGATTAGATCTTAAATGTGAGAATGCTTTCCTCAATAGTTAGCGTAGCCCGTATTCACACGAGACTAATTGTACATAAACTGATTGAGGGTACTATGTATCACTCTGTAATTGCTGATACAAGTCATTTTTTGACTTCCTATTGATATTAGCCCATTTTATTTAATATTCTACAATAGCATATTAGATCTTATACTCCTACTTTATACAGCCTTGGAGAGTTTGCTGCCTACTTGTCTGGAGACAAGTAGCCCGGTACGAAAGTTTCAGCTTTTCTTCGTTTTTATTGCAAAAATTCTCCAAATTTCAATATTCGACTGACGCTACCCATTGATAATTCATAACAAATGTAATATAGCAGATCTATTCAAAGGTAGCGAAACATCTACTATAATATAGAAGCTATCTACCCTGATTGTTTTTCCATCGGAAGTTGTCGAATCGAGGGCCAACCCAATCAATCTTCTGCAAGAATAGGGAGTTCCACTGACGATACAGAGTGCTTTTCGGTGTTATATCTAACATAGACAATCTACCACCCTTGGCAGTTGGCTCGTTGAAATATAAAGGATAGGCAATCTTGTTGATATAGCCCTCGTCTTTCATGACTTGAGGAAGGTTAAGGTAAGTTGCGTCTCCCGAAAACGCAGTCGGGAACTTGGTATGTTCCAGTCCAATACCCATGTCCAAGACCAGCTGTGTCGTTTTGAGAACTACATTGGATTTTGAGAATTTGGCGAAGCCAGCACTGTCTTTTCCATTTCACCCCTAGCACTCCAATCCGGATACAAAGTCGCCCACCACTCATTGAGGTCTACCGTGGAAGACTTTGAAGGGTGAAAAGTACCTGCACTCGTACAATTTGCTCTTACGGATACGGAATTCTCTGGTAATCAACATCCTTTGCACCCATAATTAGGCACTACCTGTTTCAAGGGTAACCCAAACATGAAGAAAGCCATGTCATTGGGAAGCGAAAGCTAGTATGTATATACCGAGTAGCTTGTTGTGACTTACAGGCCACGACTAGTCTCAATGGTCCTTGTCATGATACCTCTGCGCCCTTCGTCACCTTTAAAATGATAATTGTTGCGAAAATTTGATTAAACAGTATGCAAGTACATGCACTGGTAAGTGCTCAATATTCTAATATTTTTTACGATTGGTAGCAGGGGATTTTGAGCTCTGTGCTGGGCAAAAACGTATTTGGCAGATGGTGACAACCAGTCGAGACGTTTCTCCATCCTTGTGATGCCAAACGGCCATTAAAGTCTAATAAAAGAATCGACATACCATCCAATGTTGCCACACAAAATATTTGCGTGAAACTGTTCTTCTTTCAGTAGTTATCGGCATCATTGACAAGCGATACTCTAATTTAAAGTAGTTCATTAGCCAGGTGACGATCGTCATAAAGTCTTCTCATAACGACCTAGTTTCTCTATTTATATCACCATACTACACACTTTATGTTTATGCTATGCTTTTAGCTCTACTCAGAAAAAAGTTAGCTTGATGCCTGAATTTGTTGATATTAATCGATTGAATGTGCATGCTCTATAGATGGCGATATCAATCGCTTTATTCGTGTAGTCCCATGATGCCCACAATTTCATTCTTGGTGAGTTCCAACCAGAATAACTCTCGTCCAAGATTTCTGACCGTTTTTACACACATATCGAGTCGCTCGTCATTTATAAGCTCGGGCTGCGAGTGAAAGGTTCCACTAACCAAACTGATGGTGTCTTTTATTGCCTTTGACTCCAGAATGACTTCATACAACTGCTTTACCAAAACCAGATCGGCTATTATAAGATCGTCCAATGCTATTGTTGCTTCATGCGTAGTCACACGATCAACCTGCGACATGTTAATTTTATCAAGCGCTGCCAAATCCTGGTTAAGTTTGGTTATACTCTGAAGTTTCTCTTGTAAATATTGAATATGCCCCTCAAGATGTTCAGAATTGGCTACTGCTTGTGTATAATGATGATTAAGTTGGTCTTGAAGGGCTCCTATTTTCTTCTGATTATGCTCAGCTTTGGTGCCTACCGACCATGGTGAAGATTCATTCGCTACAAATTCGTCAACCGCCTTCACGAGTTCTTTTTCTAATGCTCTGGAGCCGCTCTTATTGACCAATCCAACTGGTGAGTCTATCAAATCTATGTTATTTGGGATCTTTTTCTCGATTCTGGGCGATTGAACTTGGTCCGGACTACGAACTGGTGCCGCTTGCGGAGCCATTCCTTGGTAAGAGTGCTGGGGAGAGAATTCCTGGTGGTTTTGTTGCTGATAGGGATGGTGGGGTACTGCCAGAGGCCCCAAAGGTCTTTGTCTTTGTCCTTCAAAAATTCTCTGGTCTTCTTCAAATTGACCTTGGCTAGTTCTATATTGCACTTGGTGGCCATGCAAAGAAGATTGGGAAGGTCCAAATTGACCATAATTCATTTGAGAGGGGCTTTGATATGGTCCTTGAATATGAGACAGCCCTGTTTCTCCTTGTATTGACGATTGCTCTCCAGGTAAAGGTAGTGGGGCTTGATATCTCAAAGCTATAGGTTTCGGATTCGTTCCATTCTTTGGAGGTTTTGGGGGTTTGGGTGGAACTTCAGGTGCTAACTCTCCTCCCGTTCTTTGATCTGCTTGTATTTGAGTACCAGGTGTTAATTGAATCGGCACTTCTCTCTTTACTGTGTCATAAACAATATTAATCAACTCTAGCAAATTGAATCTGACAGATTCAGGGTTTTCTGGAGTACAATCATTGTGCCAACTTGCCAAGTAGGGATGATAAAATCTTCCTTGGGTATCTACATGATTGCCTGGCTTTAGGTATAAAGACTCTTCATGCTTCGGAACAACATAGACAAGCGGAACTCCGGAATCTTCTCCTCTGAATGGGTAATTCAACGGTATCCAAATTTCAATGGGCACTTGCACATCTTCAAGTACAATTTTTCCATGTAGATTAATCAAGAGGCTTGATTTGCCATCTCCTGATGTATAGATTTGGGTCCGGATGCGGAATCGAAGGTTCTTTTTGAGATGTACCTCGAGGAATTGATAAAGATGGCTGTACACGATCTGCTTATGAACGTACTGAGCCTCAAGTACATTGTATAGCCAGCTAGTTACTTGAGTCAGAAGTGCCATCCTGCTAGGAGTGGGTTGTTGTGGACCCGTTGATTTGAGCGTTGCATATAGTCGAGTATGGATCACGTGCGCGGTATCATATGACATCCTATCGCTCAACTCAAAAGTCAACGACCGTTTAGATTAGCACCGTATCAAGATGAGCGGGTATGTTTGAAAGGGTATCAATTAATCAAACGATCAATACTAACATATAGTTATCTTGTAGCTCTAGTGTTTGTGTTCACTGTTCTTTTGTCCACATTGGTGTGGAACTTTGCCCCCAAACAAAACCAAACAGTTTGGAGGTCCTCGGTAATATTAGGTTTGGCTATGTGCTACTTAATGTGGGCCATCACTTACTTGGCACAATTGCATCCATTGGAAGCTCCAAGGAGGTCCAACTTGAGACCTGAGTCGTAAGCAAAAGTAAATAAAAGCCAATCCTGTTCAGTTCTAATAAACGTTTCATTTGCCTAGAATCAGTAAATTTGGCGGTAGTCGAAAAGATCATCTTATTGAAGCTGAAGCAAGCATTCAGTCACTCAATGAATTCTACCTGTTGGATAGATTGCCTGGGATCTTGCAATGAGACGTTGAACCAGTCTAACCCTGGCTAGTTTAGCTTAGCAGCTAGTAAAACGATAGAATCAAAAATTTAACCACATGTAATTTGCTAGCACAACACAAATGCTTCACATACTATATTTACTGTAAATTAGTATTGGCTTAGGTCTTTGTAGGCATCATAGACCGCCTAAGCGCGTTGAAAAATACCCCGGACAGCATGGATCCAGCCATAAATTCAGCTACGGTACATATCATTCGAATATCGACTACATTTCATGTTGAGAGGATACGTCAAGTTGTAAGTTACTAAAGACCATTACATTCACTTCCTACAACCAAATGCTGCAAATTAACAATTGGGCCGCGTCCGGGTAACCCACGCCAGGTATAAAAGAGGAAGACCACGGCGGAAATAAAATTTTCTCATCAACTACTCTAGGTATAGTGAATAAACGTCTAGTCAGATCACATGTAGATCTCCTGTTTCTGCCTCAAATTCCGGAAGCTCTGTGGAATTATGGGTCTTGTTATGGAGAAGAAGAAGCCAGGAGTCGGGCCCTACAACTTTGATACATTCGTACGGACTGATGACTGGATCGTGCACGAGTGCGCCGTGCTCTGGAATAATATATTTCAGAAGGCATGCTCTGCTACATTCGTAAACAACAATAGAGTTGACATTGGCAGAGAACAAAAGAAACCACGACGGCTTGGGCATTTTAGGCAATTGGAACGGGGACGGCCGTAGGTTCAAATCACAAGAATCCGACCCTCACTACTGCACATGCTCGCTCTATTTAGGAAATAATTCGCAATTTGGCCTAATATTTGGCAAACTTAGACCAAGCTAGCGCCACACCTCATCGCGCACTGTAGATAACGTCACGTGTTGTGTCATTATCCACTAATTGCTTAAGTCATACTGTGTGGCGGTCCCTACGTCTATCCCCGCCATCCACTAATAGTTTATATTCTCCTCGTGGTACTGCACATGTAGACTTTTCTTAGGGCCGCTATCCTCAAGCGATGCAATTATTTGCCGCAGCATATTTTTTAAGCAAAGGTACAGAAACATATAAGAAGGACCCTATCGGTCAATAAAGACAGTTGTGAGTTTCTGAGTTTTCGATTTCCTTTTATTTGAGTTGGTTTCATTGTTTTGTGCCTATCCCCATAATCTTATCTGTCGCAACTGGACATGTTTTTCAAAAGCGAGGAGAGCATTCCCCAAAAAGAAGTTGATGGGGGTGTGATACATTCAGCATCTTCTACGCTATCCATAGATGCCTCGGTTGAAGATGGCGAAACCCATTTAAAGAGACTGCTTAAAGATAGACACATTTCGCTTATTGCCTTGGCTGGTATTATCGGCCCCGGTATCCTTATTGGTGCCTCGCTAGCACTATCTAATGGCCCCGCCAGTTTACTTATTGGGTTTGGGGTTATTGGTCTTATTGCCTTTACTATGATGCAGTCACTTGGTGAATTGGCGACTATCTACCCCACTGGAGGAACCTTTTCTACATTGGGTAGCAAGTTTGTCGACAAAGCTTACGGTGGGGCAGTAGGATGGAATTACGTCATCATCTGGATTGCAGTTTTGGCTAACGAATACAACACTGTGGCAGACATCATGCAGTTCTGGGGCCCACAGGTGCCGTTATATGGATACATTTTGATGTTCTGGGTAGTGTTTTTGGCGTTTCAATTCTTGGGGGTGCAAATGTTTGGAGAAGTCGAATATTGGCTCGCTCTATTCAAAATCGTCGGTATACTTGCGTTTTACATTTTTTCCATCGTATATGTCTCTGGGGGTATCAAGGGCCATAAGGCGTTTGGGTTCCACTACTGGAACGATCCTGGTCCTTTCGCAAACGGCTTCAAGAGTGTTGCGAATACCTTTGTTTTCGCATCCACCTTCTATTCAGGCACAGAAATTGTTGCCATTACCGCCGCTGAAACCGCAAACCCATCCAGAGCCATTCCTAAAGCCATCAGACAAACGTTTTGGAGAATCTTATTTATCTACATTGGAATTGCCATTTTCTATGGTATCACAGTTCCATACAATGATCCGTTTTTGTCCAAGGCCACCAAGGCCCTCAGGTCCCCCATGTCTATTGCAATCAACAATGCAGGTTGGGCAGGTGGTGCGCACTTGATTAATGCGTTTATTTTGGTTACCTGCATCAGTGCTATCAACAGTTCTATTTACATTGGCTCACGAGCCATTGTCAATCTTGCTAATGAAGGAGCAGCACCCAAAATTTTGAAAAGAGTCAACAGGCAGGGTGTTCCATACTTGGCTGTTATTCTTATGAATGCATTCGGGTTTATATCTATGATGAACGTCAGTACGGGTGCTGCCAAAGCCTACGGATATATTGTCAATCTTTCTGGGGTGGCGGTATTTATTGTTTGGGGAAATGTTTGTTTCTACCACATCAGATTTAGGCAGGCCTGGAAACTTCAAGGCAGATCGGTCGAGGATATACCCTACAAGGGTTTATGGTACCCCGTGTTGCCGATCCTCGGTATAGTGTTGAACATTTTCTTGGCCCTTATTCAAGGCTGGTCGTATTTTAAGCCTTTTGCTGCAGGTGACTGGGTGGATGCATATGTGTTACTTCCATTTTTCTTCGTGCTCTTTTTCTTTTTCAAGATTGTAAACAAGACCAAATGGGTCAACTTGCTGGAGGTTAACCTAGACGAGGGTAGAAGAAAGGATGTGGATTCCAACCCTCCCAAGGATGTGTTCAATACTTTTGTTTAGACGAGTAATAATATTTAATGGACGGTAGTGATAAGTAGGGTTCTTCATTTCATAAACTGCAACGCAGGCGTGTGTCTACTCGCTCGCCTCGAAGGACCCTGTTACAAAATAATGGTCTAAAACTTGTGGACTGCATGGGTGCCGTACGCCTTTCAATTGCTCGCACATATGCTGCAATTCGTCAAAACCTACCACTCTACTACACGAGATCGCTCGATTAGTACGCACATTCGCAACTGCATATATCCTTCAAAGATCTGCCGATTACAGTACTAGTTACTTTGCGCAGTCATTATACTAACGATAGGTCACGGCACATTATTGGCTGGGAACTTCACGCCCCATTTCTTTTAGGTGGCATGATTTTTCTACACGGGAACAATGCGGAATCAGGCTCTGTTGCATTACAGAGACAGACGCATCGATATTTGAAGCACAGATCTCCATGCATGATCCCTAATGCACTATCCCTAAATGCTAAGTACCTTAATGCAAAGTTCAAATTTAAGGACGATGAGCTGTGAGTTTCATCTGGCTCAGATAATCTGCCGTAGATGGTTAGTCAACCTATATACCCGAGACTAATCAGGGTCTTGTAACATTTGGCCCTTGGCGTTCGTATTGCTACTCCTATCTGGCTCATAATCCTGTACCTAATTACAAATAAATGCCAGCACTAGTTTAGAGCTGATAACAAGATTGTCGATAGATCTACGCAAACTTTTGTTATCTGGCTACATGTGAGATTACAATAAGAAAGCTCAAAAATAGAAGGAATGTACCTACAACTCTGTAGGCAAATTGTAAACATGTAGCCGTGTTTGCTTTTGCTCAAGTTGTCCCCGGCAAGGTTCACGTGGTGTTGTCTTTAAGATGCGTGAAAAGGCTGAATCCGGGGGAGAACCTGGCAAATGCTGAATTGTTCGTTTAGCAAGTAATAAAAAAATTCGCCACAAGATTATGAGGATATCACCAACATATGAGTACTGCATATCGAGAAAACATTCAAAACCAGAATCGTAGTAAGGAGTTTATCTTTCCGATGAAACCGGGGCACAACAAAGTATTGGCTGGACCCCTAAGTAGGTTTCAAAGTATGCACGTACCAAGGAAATGCAAGATCTAAACTATTTCTCTTTCTTTGTTTGGGGTTTGTTTGGGTATCTTGCGTCAGCGGACCACAATATACAGTCCAAGTGCATTGATATATGCATAATTATGCAAGATTTGATTTTGCCGTATACTGAACCAATCGCTTCCCAAGTAGGCAAGGGTTAAACCAAAGAGCTGGTTTCAACTCAAGTACCTTGGCTAGGCGATAGGGCTAAAACAGAGAAAATACTTTGCGCGCAACAAGTTAGCTTTAGTATCCTCGGTCAAAACAAAAGTTTTCGATCTTGACTAAAAAAATGTTCTATTGTCTGCAAAGATTTTGATAATAAATAATTAATGTTTATCCCTTACTAGTCAGACCAATTCGTGCCTAGTACAAATATCTGAGCGGGGTACTTGCAAATCACTGTATAGAACCCCACTAGAGGGGGGAGGGGGTACCTACCGATTATGCTTGTCCGTAATCATTGTTTATATTGAAGAGTGACAATCACGTTGTGAGGCGACCTTCGCGCCCAAAACTGACACGACGTGTATGCACATACTTTGTATATTCAATTCCACTAACCAGGCATAATACCAAGTCAGGTGCGTTTATTTTGTGCCCCAAAGTCTAGAATATTCCCATCCACCTTGAAATCCTCATGGGCTGAAGTAATCTAACGCGCAAAAGAATATTACACTTCATTAGCCAAAGCTAAAATATTATTTATGCTGCAGTGCTATCACTAATTAAGAAAAAAGAACGTTCGGAGCTGCACAGATTTCCCCAGCCGATATTATCTATAGATGCAGCTGCTAATGCATGAAGTTTCATTATGGTTTAATTAGAATTATCTAAAAAGTATCGTAATTTTGAAGTCCCTTCCAATTAACGCTAAACCTATATATATCTCCGAATTTTTTCCTTTTCATTCGAAATTAGCAGCCAAAGCATTTGCATTAATTAAAGGACTCTCATAAACATTTTGAAATGTTCCATATAACACCACCTTTCACCGACCCTTTACCCTGCAACCCTACATTAGGAGGTCTTGAGTATGATAGTTTTGCAGCACACAATTACTTAGATGGAGAAGTTGCATATGGCGGATTGTTAGAAAACGACCACGGAGTTCCATACGAGCAGCAACTACAAGCATTGAATCAATCAGCAAATAGATATGGTAGTGAATCAAGCCCAACTTTAGTTACTGAGCTCTTTTCACACCCGCATCATGTATCTGCCAACACTTCATTTAGAGATAACATCAACCTCCAACTCAAATTGGGAGGTTCCTTCCGTCAAAACTCTCCTATCAACCAATACTTTGGCCAGCTGCCTGCACCATTGGTCAATTCCCATATCGGCCAAGACGATTCTCGTGCCAAACGCATGGTAATCTCACCAGTTGTCATTGCAAATACCCCTGCCGCGAAACAAGACGATGGTATAGAGATGACAAGAACGAACATGCACCCACAAGTGGATTCCTCGATGTTTCTTTCTACCCCACCATTATCACCTACATCTTATCTCAATTTAGAAAGCATGTATGATAGCGCAAGATCCAGCTACGACAACTTATTCGGGCTTGAAAATGAGGCATTGATAGAAAACTTCCACGATGGATTCTTCAACTACGAAGGAATAGATCTTGAAGCCACCGACATTGCTCCAACAGTGCATGATACGTGGAGCCATCGGGACGAAGCTTCACACAAGCATAGCCTCCAGTCAGAACTGGCAAGAGTGGCTGAAATTCAACGCCAATTACAGGCACAACGCAAGGCAAATCTTGAAGAGGAAAGAGCCAGGAAGCCTGTACATGCCAAAACACAACCAAGAACTTCAGACACCAGAAAACCAAGAAAGCGCAAGTCTTCCGTGAAGACAGAAAATTGCCAACTCGATACTTCCTTAGACGTCAAAACAGCCATAGAATTGGCTGCCAAAGCTTTCCGCAATTCGTTTGGAAAGAATGTACAAAATGGGAGCAACAGTTCCCCGTTATCCCCAGCATCATTACCATCTTCAATGTCCACCCCCCAACTACACGACAACGAACACAAGGTTGTCAGAATGACTGACCGTCTACTTGAAAGATTCGATTTGACTCAGCTCCAAGAAATGGTGGTTTCCGAAAAGGAGTTCGAGTGCATAAATCATTGTGACACTAAATTCAATAATTACTTTGAGCTTGCGCAGCACTATGACGAGTTTAAGCTTTTCCGTCACCAGCCAAGATCCTACGTTTGTCCGGTAGAACATTGTCCTATGAACATTATAGGATACAACAAAAAACTATTGTTAAAACAGCACGTAGTAAGCCAACATTTTTCTAAGGGGCACGTTTTACCCGAATTCGAGAGATATTCCGAGCAATTGCGTAACACAATATTTACTTGCGAACACCTGGATTGCCGGAAAGGGTTTTACCGCAGAGACAGTTTGACGCGGCACTACAAACTAGTCCATGCCAATGCACAAAGTCATTTCAACTTGAAGAAAGGCAAAGACCCGGACGAGGCTGATTTCCACGGCACTCTCAAAAAGAGACGAAGCAGATAGGCGAACGGAGAGGTTCCTTCCGAAATCTGGCTTCAAAAGTTATTTTTGTAATTATTCCATAAACACAATAAACTTTTCAACAATAGCCGTCCAGGGACGGATAATAGTAGGCAAATCAAAATCTCTGGGGCAAAAACGTACATATATCCGCACTTCTCTGTGTACAGGAGTGGGGAATCTACATAAACAAAGTAGTACACTTCGAAAACGTTCCGAACCTACGTAAATCTAAATAAATCTACATTGCGGGCAGTGACCGACCTGATCACAAAAGATCATTTAATGAGCTGACAGATAGAAGTAGAAGTTGGATTGATTGTGACCCTTCCTTTGATTTCTGTACGATGTTTATACGAAGTAGTGACATGAAAATGCATACCAGGATGCATACCTAAATGCAGCATAGAGGCATACCAAATATATTTTGTAAATACTCTCAAAATAATAGTATTTTTTATGCATATAGAAATATTATAGTCTGGCTTTTGTTGGCAAAGAATGCAAGAATAGAAAATATCAGTGGTCTATAAACTTCATGGCTCGTTATCAGTGTATCTATCAATTTAACAAAAATGTAATAAATTTGGTGTTCGGAGCAAGTTGCTCCGATCGGACGAGACGGACCGTGGTTTGTTGATAAGGAACATTGAGTGCTGGACAAGAACCCTAATGGCCCAGTGGCAGATATGTCTCTTCTCACAAGTCAAAGAGCGATACACCTGACTTGTTTTCCAATTATTACTACTTTTGCCGACCCGCAGGTTCACTTACATGCGTCGCCTCCACACAGGCGCTCCATATACGAGAATTTCCTTTGCTTGGCACATCGGTATTCCGTCCTTTATCTATCACGCGCGCACGTGACATATCACATGACAAGCTGCAGCAGTTTCAGTTTGGTGTGGCTGCAACTAATTTGTCGAGGGCGATTGCGATTGCAACTAAGCCAAGGATGGTTATTCACGTGCTGGAGCTAGGCTCCACAGTAAGGGGATATAAGTAGCTGGCGTATTTGTAGACATCACCAAACAGTTGATATATAATGACTTCGAAACAGCCACAACCTTGGGTTTCTCCCGCTGCAACAACCGAAAATTTAGACTGGGCCGAGCTCACCCTAATTGATTTTAGTATTTGGGACGAGCCAGGCGGAAAGCAGAAACTTGCCGATACGCTCAAGTATGCTAGCAGTCAGGATGGGTTCTGGGCAGTTGTCAACTCCGGAATATCTCAAGACCAAATCCACGAGATATTTGCCTACGGTAAGCATTTCTTTGACGATTACACGCTTGAACAAAAAAAAGCGGTCCAGGTCGATTTCAAGTCGGGCAACTATTTCGGGTACAAGGAGATCGCCAACTTAGCGCTATTTGGCACCGATGTAAAAGATAACTTGGAAACATTCAACATTGCCAAGTTTACCAAAGACGGACGTTTTGACCAATACCATCAGAATGACTTTATTCAAGCCCACAAACGTAGATTGGAGGAGTTGTCGCGCAAGTCGTTTGATGTTGCAATCAAGCTATTCAAACTTTTTGCGATAATTCTAGAGTTGGATGAAGACTACTTTGTCGAAAAGCATCTCTACGACGATCCCAGCGACGATTCGTTACGGTACATCAAATACAGTCCTCGGTCCAAAGAGGACGACGCCAAGGTAGAAAATATTTGGACCCGCGCGCATACCGATTTCGGGTCCTTGACGCTTTTGTTCAACCAGGTGGTGGCAGGGTTGCAGATCAAAATCGGCGACGGAAGTTGGAAGTACGTAAAGCCGGTACCGGGAGGGATCATTTGTAATATAGGTGATACACTCAACTTCTGGTCGGGCGGTTACTTCAAAACCACTATCCACAGGGTAATCAGACCGCCGGAGGACCAAGTCACTGCTCCTCGTATCGGAGCGTTCTACTTTGTGCGCCCAGGGGACAATGCCCGGATCGAAATCGCCCCATCTCCGCTCTTGAAGAGACTAGGACTTTACCGTGAAACCGAACCTGTGGGCGGAACCGAGTATGTAAGGAAACGAGTCCAGGACTACCATGATCGCACAGGCTATTTGAAGAATAGTCAGCGTGAGTTTAAGGTGGGACAGTTTAAGATTGTCGATGGATTTGACTAATAGAGTGAACATTTGCACCCAATTAAAAAAAGTGCCGATACCATTAAATCCACATCAAGAAATGAAGACCTCGTGTAATGTAGTCTATACGTAGTCTATACGTAGTCTACACGTAGTGTATATGTAGTGTATATGTATTCATTAATCCTGCTATTCAGCCCACTCATTACTTGCTAGTCTTATGTTAGTTCCAGGTTTGAGCCTAGTTGCGTGACTCTGCGACTCTCCTCGCTAGCTCACCGGCCCCAGCCAGCGACGCGTCGCGGTATGGGAGTCTAAAATAAACTGTCCACAACATCCACCTCAGCCCAAAACCAGTACCTCTAAGCACATTGCTGCACTTCGGTTGCGTCGCTCACTACAACTCTTCTTCGTTTCTCCTTGTCCGTCTTCTTCTCCCTTCCCTCCTCTCCATTCCTATTCCTTCTCTGTTCCAGCCTCACTCTTTCGCAACTGTCTCTTCGCGCGCGAAATATCAAAAATCAAACCAAAACGAATTCACCATCCATCAAACACCACCACCACCCAACTGCCTCAAAAATCGTCATCATGACAAGTTCTCCAGAAAGGGTAAGTGACACTTGATCAATTAAATGCTAAATTTCACGCTGATCTTCTCGCTTCCGCGCTTATACTAACATTACCAGACACCCGTTTTGACCAACTTTGAGTACTCTCTACAGGACAACCAAAGCAAATACTTCACCAAAACAGAAAAACAACAAGTGGATGTGGAAAAGACCAGCAAGAGGTTCAAGTACTTGCTTGGCTTGACCAGTTTATTTAAACATTTCATCGAAGCCAAAGCCAGCAAGGATCCGTTGTTCCGTAAGATTCTCGACGACATCGAGACCTCCAGCAACACAACCAAAGGAAACAACCGTAGAAGAAAAACAGAAAAGGAAGAGGATGCAGAGCTTCTTCAGGACGAAGTAGAGACGTCTTCCATCACTGAATTCACAGAAAGTCCCGGCTACATCCAGGGTGAATTGCGTCCTTACCAGATCCAAGGATTGAACTGGTTGGTGTCGTTGTACGAGAACAACCTTAGTGGGATATTGGCCGACGAGATGGGGCTCGGTAAGACGTTGCAGACTATATCTTTTCTTGGATTCTTGCGTTTTGTCAAAAATATTAACGGGCCCCATATCGTGATAACTCCTAAATCGACATTGGATAATTGGGCTCGAGAATTCAATCGCTGGATTCCAGAAATGAACGTCTTGGTAGTTCAAGGTGACAAGGACGAAAGGCTGAAGTTGCTTCAAGATAGAATCATGACGTGTGACTTTGACGTGGTGATTGTGTCGTATGAAATAGTCATCAAAGAAAAGGCTACTTTCAAGAAATTTGACTGGCAGTACCTTATTATTGACGAGGCCCATCGTATAAAGAACGAAGAGTCACTTTTATCCCAGATTATCCGGGTATTTCACTCCAGAAACAGGCTTTTGATTACTGGTACGCCGCTTCAGAATAACTTGAAGGAGTTATGGGCCCTTTTAAACTTTATATTGCCGGATGTATTTGCTGATTCTGAGACCTTTGACGACTGGTTTCAAGCAGATGATAAAGAAGGTAAAGAGAATCAGTCAGGAGAAGAATTGGAGAAAGAAGACGTGGTTTCACAACTTCACAAGGTCCTTAAGCCGTTCCTTCTTCGTAGAATCAAATTTGACGTTGAAAAGTCGCTTCTTCCCAAACAGGAAATGAACGTTTACGTCAAAATGTCCGACATGCAACGCAAGTGGTATCAAAAAATTCTTGAAAAAGACATAGATGCCGTCAACGGAGCTAACGGAAAACGTGAAAGCAAAACTAGATTGCTCAATATTGTAATGCAGCTCAGAAAATGCTGTAACCACCCGTACTTGTTTGAAGGAGCCGAGCCTGGTCCTCCGTATACTACGGACGAACACTTGGTATATAACTCACAAAAGATGATAATTCTTGATAAAATCCTCAAGAAGTTCCATCGCGAGGGTTCTAGGGTGTTGATTTTCTCCCAGATGAGCAGAATGTTGGATATCTTGGAAGACTACTGTTTCTTCAGAGACTACCAATACTGTAGAATTGACGGTCAAACTGAACATGCCGACAGAATCAATTCTATTGACGAGTATAACCGTCCAGGAAGTGAAAAGTTTGTATTTTTATTGACCACCAGAGCCGGTGGTTTGGGAATCAATTTGACCAGCGCTGATATAGTAGTGTTGTTTGATTCCGACTGGAACCCTCAGGCCGATTTGCAGGCCATGGATAGAGCCCATAGAATCGGCCAGACAAAACAGGTCAAGGTATTTAGACTTGTTACCGAGAATGCCATTGAAGAGAAGGTTTTGGAAAGAGCAGCTCAGAAATTGAGACTTGATCAGTTGGTCATTCAGCAAGGAAGAAACGCCGGCTCTTTGGAGAAACAAGCCAACAAGGCCACTTCCAAGGGAGAATTGCTTGATATGATTCAGTATGGAGCCAGTGAAGTCTTCAAGAAAGACGGCGCTGCTACCCAGGATGATGTAGATATAGAAGAATTGCTCAAGAGCTCGGAAAATAAGACCAAAGAACTTAATGAAAAGTACGCTGCCTTGAACTTGAATGCTCTTCAAAACTTCAGCAATAACGACGAGTCGGTTTATGAGTGGAACGGTGAGAATTTCAAAAAGAAAGAAGGCTCGGCTATCACCAACATTGGCCATGCTTGGATCAACCCGGGTAAGAGAGAAAGAAAGGAAAACTACTCTATTGACATGTACTATAAAGACGTTTTGAATACTGGTGGAAGAACCAGTGCCAACGGAAATGGATATTCGGGAGCCAAATCAGGACCCAGACCTCCGAAGCAGCTCAACATTTACGACCACCAGTTCTTTCCCTCCAAGCTTTTTGAGTTGCACGAGCTCGAAAAGAACTTTTACCGCAAACAGACCCAATACAAGGTTCCATTGAAGAGCGGGAAGCCAGAAACATTGGCCCAACGGGAGCTCGACCAGAAGCTTGAGCAACAAGAAATTGATAATTCTCGTGCGTTGACGGACGAAGAAAAGGCCGAAAAGGAACAGTTATTGGGCCAGGGGTACAGTAACTGGACTAGAAGAGATTTCATGCATTTTATACTGGTGTGTGCCAAATACGGGCGTAATTCTATCAAGGCTATAGCCAATGAGTTTGAGGACAAAACAGTCGAAGAAGTCAGAGAGTATGCCAAGAGTTTCTGGAAAAACTACCGTGAAATTGACGGGTACGAGAGGTTTATCGGCCAGATCGAAGCCGGAGAAGACAAGATCACCAAACTTAAGTTGCAAAAGGAAGCATTGCGGAGAAAGCTCAGTCAATATAAGTACCCCCTTCAGGAGCTTGTCCTCAAGTACCCTCCTGCCTCCACCAACAAGAGGATGTTCAGCGACGAAGAAGATAGGTTTTTGTTGGTGCAGATGTACCGCTTCGGGCTCGACAGACCCGATCTTTATGAGAGAATACGGGGAGCCATCAGAGAGAGTCCCTTGTTCCAGTTTGATTTCTTTTTCCAGAGCAGAAATGCCAGTGAGATATCAAGAAGATGCTCCACGTTGTTGGCCTGTATAACCAAAGAGATCAACCCTGAGGTGGGAGTCAAAGAAACAAATGGAAAGAGAAAGGAAGAAACTCCTAAAGCAACCCCAAAAAAGAAGAGGAAGCAGTAGTGTAAATTAGATAATAGAAGCTATGTAGTTAAATGTATTATCACCAAAATAAATAATTCTATGGTAAAAGATTTTCAGAAACCAATCAGTCGAACGAAATATCTATGCTTAAATACAGTTACGATGCGATATCATGAATAATATCATACGGTGAAGAATTAAATTGCGACCTCGAGTTCACTAAAAGCAGCTGAAAGTAAGGAACGGGCCCGTTTCAATCGAATAGTAATGTAGAATTGAGACATTTTACATAACTAACATATTTGATACATACTTACTCGCAATTCGGATTATAAGTTTGACCATCTTCCCGTAACTATCTTAGGTTCATCATGAAGGTAGTGGTAGGGGTTCAATAGAAGTTTATATATGTATTTCTATTAGGGTCTGATATGGTAATGCCAGGTTTTGTTAGGGTTCATGCCAGGTTTTAGGATTTTTGGTTTGGATTTTCGAGGATTTGGGAGATTGATTCTGAACGTCACTCTTTTAACAATATCACCAACTGCTCTTCGAATTGATACGGAGTTACGCCTGATGCATGTCGTATTACAGCGTTCCCGCGACGATCGACCAAAAACTTCTCAAAGTTCCACCGCACACCCCTAAACCCCAATGTTCCCTTGGCCTGATCTTTTAACCATGCATACAATTCATCCTCATCATCTCCATTGACTTCCACCTTCCCCATTATAGGGAAGGTAACTTTAAAGTGCTTGCGTACCTTTGCTTCGATTTGAGCGTTCGTGCCTGGCTCTTGCCACGCAAACTGGTTGCAAGGAAACGCCAATACTACCAATCCACGCTCTTTGTACTTCTGATAGAGAGCTTCTAGCTCATGGTACTGGGGTGAGTACCCACATAGACTGGCAACATTGACTATGACAACGACTTTATCCCGAAATTGCGAAAATGGGACTACTTCTCCTTGTGCGTTCTTGGGACTAAAGCTGTAAAACTGACTGGTTTCGGTGTGGTCTGCCCGGGTTACCATCGAACTGGTGTGTTGATGTCTCGTAATCCCAGGTTTATCTAGACCTTTTTACACCCGCACGCTTTCTACCGCACACGACACCTGCCGGTTTTGCGTCACTTCATCCTAACCCCGAAACACAAAAAAAAAACAACCCACTTTTTTGCCTTTGCCTGACAACCAGAAGAGAACCAGACCAGGCATTAAAACATCGGACATTGTGCTATAACATCATCAAACCTAAGCTTGTTATAGTTCGTCATGTCGTTTCAGGTCAATTGGAATACGCTCGAGACGGAAAACTTCTCGTCATGGACGAAAGATCTTCTTACCAGCGCGTTAAACCTGGGCAAAACACCCAATATTTTGGCTTCAGGTATTCTGATCAAAGACCTCAACTTCGGTAAGGATGCTCCCAACTTTGAGATCCTCGAAATCGGAGAGTTGGGTAAGGATAGATTCAGGGGCATTTTCAAAATCAACTACGAGGGCAATTTCCATTTGACGCTTCATACAAAAGTCCAAGCAAACCCGCTCAATATTTATCATTCCAACAGTTTGGATCGTGAAGTGGGCAGCTCAGAATTTGTTACCCCCAAATTTTTGCTTTCTAGCGAGCAGTTTGCGCTCCCCATGGATCTTAAGCTTAGTGATATAAAGATCAGCGGGATCGGTATTATCGTGTTTAGTAAAACAAAAGGACTTACGCTAGTGTTTAGGAACGATCCGCTAGACTCTATCAAAGTATCTTCTACTTTTGATACCGTGCAAGTATTGGCCAATTTCCTCCAGAAACAAATCGAGACCCAAATTAGAGACTTGTTTAGGGAAACATTGCCGACTTTGTTACATCAGATGTCTCTCAAGTACTTGTCGCTCGATAACAACATGAATGATCTTCATTCCAAGCTTTCTATCAACTTGGCAGGAGACATGCTTGGCACCACTCCGGTCACTCCAAGCGACGTACCTTTTGTATATTCAGCAAAGAACTTGCAGAAAAACCTTGATTTGTTCAAATCTCGTGAAACTTTGAGCCTCAACGTGCCCAAGTTGAAAAACATCATCCAAAGGTCTCATTTGGATAAACTCAACAAACATGTTCCAAATTTGTCCAATTCACTTTATTCCATACTTCAGGATCAAGGAATCGGAGCAGCTCCTCTCACCAACTCGAACGGTATCCCTATTGATCTTTTAATCAACCAAAATTTTGGTAAAACAGACCAGGTTTTGACCCAAATCTCGGCTATTCAGGCCAACACTTACTACAAATCCAATACCAACAACAGTAATAGCAACACCAACAAGAGGGTGGTGGTGAAACCAAAAAGAAGAAGAATAAAATTGAACAAATCAGCTGCAAAAACGGGCCAGACTCCTACAACACCTTCTGTCTCCGAAGAGCAAGAGCCTACTGCAGCTTCTGAAACCAGTACTCTTGTAGAAGAGCCTTTACACAAAACGGAGCTACCTGCTGTGGCTCACCCCAAACCTATCAGGATCTCAAGAGATCTTTTCAACGAATTAATGAAACCACATCTTGACTTCAAACCTTCACCCCAGTCGTCCAAAATCGAGTTCAAACACGATTTCAAAAGCGATAAATTCGAGACTCCATCTTTGTTATCTGGGGTTGGATTAGGAAGCACTTATTTCAATTTCCCCAACAACCAGCCCATTTCAACGTCTCCAATAAGGAAAGAACTTGTCGAGAGGGATCTCAAGAGCAAAAAGTCAATGAACTATCTTGATATTGCCAAAATCAACTCCAAAATTCAAGGACTAACTTTAGATAAAATGGACAAATATGGCGAAAAGGAAACCCCAGCTCAGATCTTTGACTCCCCACCTCCATACCAATACTAAACTTTCAATTCGTCACCCATTTTTTTTACGTCATAACGTTCCATTTAGTTCTTGTATATACAGTCTGGAAACTTCTATTTATATTATTTATTGCAATGTGTTTATGTGAAAGAATAGAACTGTAGAGTTAAGCAATACGTTCCAAACTGCCAATCAACATGGAGTAGCTGGAACCGATATGGCTATGTCTTATGGATATTCAGAAACATTCCAGCAAAAGTGGGTATCGAAATCTATTTTCATTTACGTATACTCACAGATATTTTGTTTTGCCCATGTTTGAAGTATTGTTATTATCCTCAACTTTATCCTATCAGTAATACAACCTGAGGGTGTTACTTTGAATGCAAAAGTCAAATATTTGCAATTCCAAAACTAGCACAAGCTGGAAAGGCTTGACCTAAGTTTGTTTAAACTTAGCTAAATATTATAGAGAGCAGTTCCTTACTTAAGCAGTGATGTAATTATATTTACGGAAATCGAGTGAGATTTGCACCCAAAGCCACGGCTTATTGCAAGGGTGCTCACCAAATACTTATCGCCATACACTCATCACTATTTACGTTTGTGTTGGTGTGTACCCGCCTTACATACTGGTAGTAATTTAATTTCCTATCTGCCACGTCTGTGTGCAACATTTTCGTTTGCTACGTTCAATTCTATTCATTCGGGCAGTTCCACATTAGCACGAATAAGGCGTATCCAGTGATGGAACACAGTATCACGCGTCACGACCATTCTGCTGCCTCTGCATACACTACATTATACATAGTACTTCTACACGTTTACTTCTATTCGTAGTAGTTCTAACGTAGTGCTTCTCTACTTCCATTAAGCCTTTCTTTTTCTACTGTACCTCCGCCTTGTTTACCCTTCCCTTCCTAAAATAGTGCACGAAAAAAAACAGGAGCGGTCGTGCGCGTGCCTCGCCGATGTGGTTTAACTAAAGCGGAAATGATCTAAATTGGCGTCTATTCTCATCATATTCTCATCACCAGTCGTCGTCTTTCGCTCAACCAGCAAAGTTCTGGTACACATCCTCGCATACAAGTCGGTCTTTATCAGCCTTTAATCAAAGCGGCTTTTCACACATAGATCAGTCAAACAAACCCAAGTTCATTCGAGATCAACCAAATATAATTTTTTTAAATGGGATTCGGGAGCTTTGATCTGATTTGCAACAAAACAGCATTTCCTTTATGCTCGGTCGTCGGGGCCGTAGACCAAGACTCCTACTTCAACAGAGGCATACTTCCTGAATGCTACGCCAGATCGGTGGAGTTGGCCAACACCATGATATTTCAGATCGGGAACGCTTTCGTGCATATTGGAGGAATCGCCGTGATGTTGATCACCATTTTCAATGTCCGTGCCAAATATACTGCTATTGGCAGAACCGAAATGTTGGTTTTCTTGTACTTGACGCTCGGGCTTATATTCAGTTCTTTAATTGTAGATTGCGGCGTTTGTCCGCCTTCCAGCGTCGTGTACGCATACTTTGTGAGTGTGCAGTTGGGACTTGCCAGTTCGGTGTGTATTTGCTTGTTGTACAATGGTATACTATACTTCCAGTTTTGGGAAGACGGCACCAGAAAGAGCATGTGGACGTTGAGAGCCATTTGCTTTGCTTGGTTCATCATCAACTTCATAGTTTCGCTTGCCACATTCAAAGATTGGAGTTCGGGCCTTGATTACCGTAAAACTGGCGCCATGTTCGCAATAACGTACATTGTCAATGCTATAATCTTGTTTGTGTATGTGGTTTCTCAAGTGGTGTTGATATTCTTTGCATTGAAAAACTACTGGGCATTGGGAGCTATCACATTAGGGGTCTTTTTCTTTGTGGCTGGGCAAATCTTGACGTACGTCTTTTCACAAAAGATCTGTATGGCCGTCAAGCATTATATCGACGGAATGTTCTTTGGAAGTGTTTGCAACATTTTCACGTTTATGATGATCTACAAGTTCTGGGACATGATCACAACCGACGATTTGGAGTTTTCGGTTTCAAGCGTCGAGCAAGGTGTCAATGCCTTCAGTCTTGAGGATGAAAAGAGAGGAAGCACATTGTTTAGCTAAACACTTGAAACAAATAAAACAACAAAATTGAAACCTACAGGAGAGAGTAAAATACCTATAGAAAAGTAGTTTAAATAAATACAAAGAGTTTGGTCGAGTCAATCAGCGGTAATTCTTAAGAGCACAGTATAATAGTGTGCATAATCATTCTCCGCGTGTCGAACTGGAGATGATATTTCTAGCCCTCGCTAACTCTTCTGCCCGAGAGAACGTGGAGAAGGCAGAAACAGTTTACTTGGCATACAACTCAAATAGCTGTGTCCAGCTGCTTTCAGGTAGCAGAATCAGCTGTAGTACAATTGCTTTCGGTGATGCAAGTTTGTGACCAATTCTGTGCCCAGATCTGCTCAGTGTTTCAGGTTAGCTTCTCCCGACGCATCTGCCTAAGCCATCAAAATTAGCCCGCGAGTGACCGCCTAGCGGACCCTCAAACTCGCGCCGTTCTCGCGACGCGACATCCTACTCACATGGAGTCGGCAGAGACTGGATGACAACTAGTAGCTGCTCAACATCCTAGAACAACATAAGGTACGCTACCTGCTATTACTCCACATACGATCTACTATGTACTTTATCTCGTCATTCTCTCCCGCGACTTCTCTCCCTCTTCTCCTCGGCATCTGCCACTTCTCGCGCTACGCTCTACGCGATTACATAACCATGTGCCGAAAAGAACCAGTGTCATTCTACTAAAAACCAACTACAGGGATCAATTAGCCTTCCAGGTGCCAATACAATACCATAATACTACATACCCAGCACGCCCACCTGATTCAGCTCCGAGTAACTTTTACAACGATTTTCCTTTAAATTTAGTCACACAGCAATATGTCGGAGACGTTGGAAACTTCCAAGCTACTTGACCAGGACATAATAAAGACTATCCTTAATAGCGATGCGTCACTCGACATACTTCTCAACAGACTCAAGCAGAGTTTGAATACAGGAGAGGAATTTGCCAAGTACATCAAAAAGAAAGCCCAGATTGAAGACGAACACTACAACCAGCTAAAGAAGTTTGGGTCGCAGGCCCGAGCATCCATAAAGGGCGGCACCACAGGCAGACTCAAGAACGATTCGTTTAGCACCAAGCTCGAACAAATCATTGAGTTTGACGAAAAGGTGTTCTCGGCCGGCTCCTCTTATGTTAAAGCCTTGAATGTGATGTACGACGAGCTCACCTCGTTGATCGGCACCGTTTCAAGATCCCGTAAACTCATAAAAGACGAAGGCAAGAGAAAGGAAAAAGAGTGTATTGACTCAATCATTGCTGCCGAAAAGGCCAAACACAAGTATTTCCATCTCTGTGAGGACATGGAGAAGCTCAAGCACGCCGACCCCAACAAGAAGTCGTTTTCGCTCAAGAACAAAACCGTCGAGCAGCAAGAAGACGATTTGCAGAGAAAAGTGGATCTTGCAGATCAGGACTACAAGCTCAAAGTTAACACATGTAAGAAACTCAAAAGCGAAATCTTGATGATCCATAGGCCCACCAGCTCCAAGAAGCTCAAGAACCTTGTGCTTGAAATGGACATTGCCATGAATGTTCAGCTACAGAAATTTGCTACGTGGAACGAGACGTTGATCATGAACTCGGGGGTCCTTATCAGTCCGTTGCAGCAGTCGAAACAGTCGATGAAATCTATTGCCAGTTCTATAGACAATGAAAAGGACTTGTATGAGTTTCTTATGAAACACGAAAAGTCGGCCAAATCTAATAATACGGCATTGGTGCCTGTGGACTACAGCGTGCACCCGTCGTTGGCCAAGAACCAGAAGATCGGCAAGCCCTTCTTGAATGCTCCCAAGAAGAACGGAAATACTCAACCAACACCTTCTAATGAGACCAGATCTACTTCTGGCGAAACCAGAGCAGCTTCTAACGGTGCCAGCACTAATTATACACCAGCCAGCTCTTCTTTTACCAATTCCAATGCCACTGCTGCTGCTCCTAGCTCAAGTTTCTCGAATACCACATACTCTTCATTGGACCCTTCGTCCAACAGCTCCGAGCTAAACGGTCCCAAATCGCTCACCACGCTCAGCTCTGCCGTACAGCCAACATTCGGGGTATCTGTAGAAGACGTCATACAGTTTGCAGGAATCGATAACGTGCCATTGGTGGTCAAAAAGTGTATTGAAGTGATTGAAAATTATGGTCTTAATATCGAAGGTATTTATCGTACCAGTGGTAACAAAACAGCAGTACAACATCTTAAGGACTCGATCGATGCCCAGTTCACAAACTATCTCTTGATAGGCAACAACATCGACCCCAAAAACGTGCTTGATGCCGATATCTACTGCGTGGCGTCGTTGCTCAAAATCTACTTTGCGTCATTGCCCGAACCATTGTTAACCAAAGAGTACTACCAGTCATTCATCGAGACCGTCAAGTCATTGGACGAAACGTTCATTGCCAAAAAACTCCATCACTTGGTTTTCAACTTGCCTGACGGAGCATACTTTACCTTGAGAGCATTGATCTTCCATCTTAACGTGGTGGCATCGCACCTGAGCGCCAACCGCATGACTGCCAAGAACTTGGCTATAATCTGGGGACCTGCTATACTTAACGACAACTCCATGAATCCACAAGACTTGAGTTATAAGAGTAAGGTTGTCGAAGAGTTGATGTTGATTGCAAATGAGATTTTTGATACCGACGAGTAAATCCTGAAAATATCCTAAAATCCGATACGACCGTCTATAGCTAATAAAGAACTAGCTTTTCTTCTTCTATTACTAATACATACCCCATTACCCTATCTAATACATCAAGAAAGGAACCAGCTTTCCATTGTTTTTATCGTCGTTCTTGTCCTTTTCACTTTCTTTGTAACTATCACCCTTGTAACTCTCACCCTTATACTCACCCTTGTAATCCTTGTCATAGCTTTTCTGGTGGAAATTGAATCGAGGCGCTTTGGTAATTCTATTCTTCTTTGGGGGCGGCACTTCTTTCTTTTCCTGCCTTTCAAGCTCTTTCTTCTTCTCCTCCTCAAGCTGTTTTTCGTATTCTTCGTCGGAAATTCCTAGCAATTGTCGGCGAATCTCTTTGATCTCATTCTTCAATGCCTGGTGGAATTCTGGCGAATCGATAATCTTATCCTGAATATCTTTGTCGACTATACTAAGCAAACCTCCACCTTTGCCACGCTCATTAATGATTTCTCCTTGTATAAGTGCTCCCATTTTGCCTCGATTTTTCATAAGAATGCTTGAATCCTGTTTGATTTTACTCTCCACCATTAGCTTGAGCTTGAGGAGCAAGTTGGCGTGGGTTTCGGACTTTTTGAAGTCTTCGAGAAGAACTTTTCTCTGCTTGTCAAATGCGCCGTTCTTCTTGTAGATGGTGGTGAGTTGCTTAGGGTCTGTTATCTCTGTTATCTCATTACTCATCTTGTCTTGTTAGTCTATTAAAAGTAGTATCTACTTAAAGTTTATGAGTTAGTGATGCGCGCGATTTAGCGAGCGTAAAACGGTATCACTAATGGCGCGTACTAGTCTTGAAATCCAGCACGTAGACACCATAGAAGAGTCGGTGCCATAGGGAGGTTGTACCACCTCTTGTAATACTGTATAGTGGAGTCTGTATCAGCTATTCGTTGAAAGATCATGCCTAGTGTCTTTCATTTGCATATCAAGTCTCCCAGTGTGCTGATATTAGCCTCACTATTAGTGTCGCTAAATTAGAGGCCTAGCCTCGTTATTTTACCAGTGCCTCGCTATTTTTCGCTGCCTCTCTTTAGTGGTAGAACTTCAGCCCTAGACTACTACTGTTGGCTAATAGTCGTACTGTTGTCTCTATCTCTGCTGCTAACCTTCTCTGTCTGTCAATATCAGCTACTTAATTGGCCCTGAAAATAACGTAAAGCATGTATAGTCTTCATCTCTACCTACTTCATTAATCTTTATCTATTCTCTGCCATTTTGTTATCCACTTTGCGACTCAATTTTTATTTGATCTCTAGGCCAGCTTAACCTATTAATCCAGTCACAGACCACAAAGCTTGGTATTGAGACCTTGCTATACATTGAACCCAGCTACTAATCGTTATTCGTCAAACAGAAGATTTGGTAGGTACCACCAATTCATATCCACCACTGCATCTTGCATAGACACATCTGCTTAGACTGCATTGAATAGCATTTATGGCATTGCAATTGGGTAAAGGACCGTCGCCTTCACCCAGGGAACGCGTCCAGTCTCACTTGAACGATGAAAACACCCGATTGGAATCCTACACAGACCGGTCTCGTGCTACCTCCCTGCTGGAACTGGTTCAAAGCAGGAAGAAGCGGCCCAAACCAGATGACGAAACTACATTCTACACTTCGATGATGCAGCACTACGACCAGACTCGCCAGAAGTTGTTTGCATTGCTCGATTCTATACTTGACGACAGGCCGTTATCCAGTAGTTACTACAGCTATACCAGTTTGGTCGAAGCCCACTGCAAGTTGCGCTCAGAAGAACGTTCTTTGTTGGCTGATAAAGTGTACGAGACCATCACGAAATACTTTGAGACTAACATACGAGACAATCTACTAAAAAAAGAACCTTCCGACGCTTCGATTTCTAATGAAAAGTACATATCTCACTTTTTGGAGGTGTATCTGCGGTACGAGTCTATGCTACTGCTACTAACCAAGCTCTTTATCTATCTTGACCGCTCATATCTCATACAGCGCAACAATCGGAAACAAATCATGGAGTACGGCATGGATTTGGTGATCGAGCATCTCATAGTCAATTCGCATTCACAGGACCAAATGCTGGTATTTCTTCACAAAGAGCTTCTGCGCCACCGCAGCCGAAACTCAGAGTACCCTCAGCACCTTGAGAACTATGCAAAAGTGCTATTGAAACTCAACTATACTGGCCACATAGACTTGGAGGAGTCCTTGATACTACCCATTATGCGGAACTTTTCCCTGCTTCAACAGCTATGGTTGGAATCTCCAGAAACGTATCTTTCCAACGTAGTGGTCCACTCTTCACGGGACAAAGCGTTCTTTACCAAGTGTGGGTACCCCAAAAAGTTCATAGAAACACTCACCATCAAGCTCTTTTGGAAATTGATCTTCGAAGACTTTAATACCATTATCAGGATAATAGCGCCCTATCTTTTTGGTCCCCAGCACGTATCGAAACTCCAGCTGATAGTGGCGTGGTGCAAGTGCTCGAACCAACTTTTTGGGCTTGATTCCATGCCTATATTCGTGTACGAATGGGGCCAGTTGATCCATAGGGAAGTATCCAAGATCATTGATGAAAACCAGCACCTGCCCAAAGATCTTGTTCAGAAGTTAGTTAGGGCCTACTTGGAATACCAGAACATAGTCACGAAAAGTCTAAGTAGTGAAGACCACGCCGACTTTGAGTTTGAGCTTCGTTCCAGTTACACTGCTGTATTTAATGTGCGTGCTTATAGCTCACTCATTATCTCAGCACTCGCCAAATATTGTGACGGCTATTTCAAAAAGGGAACCGATCCTTACTCTAACTTCAAAACAAACATGCTCTTGATGTTTAGATGTATCAGCAACAAACCAGACTTTTTGGTACCGTACAAAAGAGACCTTTCCAAGCGTCTTTTGCTTGCTAAAACGAACTTCGATCAGGAAAAAGATTTGGCCGACTCAATTATACTGGTTATAGGCAACTACGATGCTGGAGGTCTCGAAGATATATTTCAAGACTTTGCTATCTCAAAGCAAGCATACTCTAAGCTTGTTTCTCCTAGCAATATCGAGTTCATGCCGTTGGTGTTACAGAAGAAGCAGTGGCCCGATATACCCAAGCTCGACACCAATCTTGAGCTTCCTCCCTATTTGATGACTATCTTGGATGAGTTTAGCGTCAAGTACCAGAACTTTCAAGACAGGTATCAAAACCGTAAGCTAGACTGGTCGAATTATTCATTGCACCAGCTCACCATAAAGACCTACTTTGATAAGGGACCGAAAGAACTTAATGTGAATTTGCTTCAGGCAGTTGTACTTCTCCTATTTACCGACAAAGACCGACTCCTGCTTACCGAACTCCAACAAGATACCCGAATGGAACCCAGACTTCTAGCCAGAATTGTCAATTCCTTATCCACCAAGAAGCATCCTATCTTGATAGCCAAAGATGACAAGTACGAATTCAACAGTGGTTTCAGCGACAAGGCATCACGGATCAGGATCCCTCTAGCCAAAGATAACAGCGTCAAAGCAGTTGTAAAGGAAAGCGAGGTTGAAGTACGAAGCAGAAAAAACGAGTTCAGCAGCGTAGTGATGAAAATAATGAAGCAAGAAAAGGATATGAGGGTAACTGATTTGTTGAACAAAGCTATAGAGGTGCTTGAGCGTCGGTATCCGGTGGCCGTGTTGGAATTGAAGGAAAGCATCGAGTCGTTGATCGAACGGGAATTTCTCGAAAGGCCCGATAAAGATTCGTTAAGGTATGTTCCATAGTATAGAATAACCCAGAAGACCCTTGATAGCATTTTACAGTTGAGAAAGATACTAAGAACAGTCTCGGCACAGAAGAGTATCTGTTTTCTTTAATAAATTTCAAGATATGATAGTAAGTGTAGCTGATGGTCATGAAAAATGGCACTTATTTTTTAATAATACTCAATAGTGATATGTACTATCGCATCTACGTCTCACCTCAATCCTTTTCTCCTCGCCTCACTCCATCTCTATTGGTTCTGTTGTATTCGCAGAATAAATAAACCCTACGTCTTTCCCAACCTAGCTGGCCAGGCGTAGAAACACATTCGCGATGATTATGTAGGAATGTAGAATCGCAAGGAATGCAATTGAGCCCATTTAATTCGCAAGACTACTCTGAATAGTACAGACTTCTTTGGTGACAAATCTATACAAATAAAATGAATTTAGTATTTTGAACTAATTGTCTTTTACATTTATCTTTGCGCTGAAATCATACTTTCTTCTCTTCTCTGGTTTTGTAATTTATTCGTTTATTAGTATAATTCGATTCTATTTAAACTGGAACATCTTCTGGGTCTGGGTTGTAGACCCAACGTTGACCAAAGAATGGGATCTTTTCGTAGAAAGTCTTTTGGAATAATGGAACACCTTCAGTGAAAGTAGCAACACCGGCACCAGCAGCAAGTCCCCACAAAGCCAAGTTTGGGAGGTATGCCTTGACTGCGGTAAGGTTCAAGGTGGTAAGTGTTTTGTAGGCTGGGCCTCTGACGTACTAAAAAGTTAGTAATGCACTGTGGCACATTACGAGACCATACCCTGATCTCACAACTGAATGGTTCAATCTGTCCTACTTACTGCAACCATGTTTTCTGTAGTGCTGAGTACTTTCATGACAATTGAATTTTTTGTTTCGCTATTGGCCAGGACCGGGCGTGATGGTTGTCACGTGACCACGACTATACGGAGAGCTATACAGTATGAGATGCAACTGTCAAGTGTGTTTCCACAGGCTGCTACAGGTTGTTACCAATTTGTTTATAAATACACGGGCGGACCCCTAAATGCCTAAAAAATTAACTAACATGCGTCATCTTGAGCCAAGATGTACTCGACAGTTTGACCCACGGTCTTCAAGTTGTCAGCTTCATTGTCTGGAATTTGGATGTTGAATTCGTGTTCCACTTCCATGACGACTTCTACTACATCCAAAGAGTCCAAACCCAAGTCTTGGACAAACGAAGAGTTTTCTGTAATTTCTTTGGTGGTGTCAACTTTATCGTAACCTTCCAATATTTCCAAGATTCTCTCAGTAGCGACCTCTCTGGTCAAGGCGGGAAATCCGGCGTAGAAACGAACACTATTTGGTCTGAAGACACCGATTCTGGAGACCATAGGCTGTCTAGCAACCATTGGAGCTCTCAAGCTTCTCATTAATACATTTCTCAACATGCTGGCGTCGGTTTGCTGATGGGTACCTGGTAATAGCGAATTGGCCCAATTTGAGTGGTTGGTGAAAGTTTTGGAGATCGGGTGGTTCGCGCACGACCGCGAATGGAGAGACGAATTTTTCAGCTTGAGGCCCGTAACGAACAGAGAGGGTATAGAGTCAACGGTTTAGAATGCTTAGATCATTGTTTGGAGGTGTCGTGATGAGAGCGGCAATGCCGGTGCGTGCCATGCGTCCTGTAGCATTGAAACCCACGTTTTTTGCCCAACAACCGGCCATGGCCAGTCCTATAATAAGCAGTGTGATGAACCAAAAGAGATTTGCTACTTTGAACCAAGTCAAGCATGGCAAACAGCTGCACCCAAAGAAGCCATACAGTTCCAAGGCACCTGATTTGGAAAACTGTCCCTTCAGAAAGGGAGTGGTGTTGAGAGTGATGATTCTTAAGCCCAAGAAGCCTAACTCGGCCTTGCGTAAGTGTTGTCGTGTAAGACTCACCAACGGCAATGTTATATCGGCATTGATACCGGGAGAAGGACACAATTTACAGGAGCATCACCTTGTGTTGGTGAGAGGAGGAAGAGTGCAAGATATTCCTGGTGTCAAGTACCATTTGGTCAGAGGCGTGTATGACTTGGCGGGTGTAGCCAACAGAGCCACCTCGCGGTCCAAGTACGGGGTTAAAAAGCCCAAGCAATAGTGTAAATAGATGTATAAAGTAATAACATTTTATAAGGTAATATTCTACATAAAAGGCACTATATAGGGTGTGTTAGGCCACAAATCTTCTGCCACTAGCTGTCTTTCTGTTTTCGATCACCTTGCCGTCGTCATCGACATTTTCCGGCTTAGCTCTGTTCAAGATCTTCAAGAATTCCTTGACTCTGAATCTCATTCTGCTGTGCATGTATGCTTTGGAGCACTTGATGTGGTAGTGGAAGTAGTTTCTGAAGAATTGGATGTGAGAAATACAGTTTTCTCTGCGGTCTCCAGCAACCAAGTGACGGGGGAACAACACAAACGTGACGTATCCCTTGTTTTCGTCGTCTTTTCTGCCCTGAACATAGTTCTGGATATCCAATGGGGCGTCTTTGTGCGAGTACAACACCTGTGGTGCTGTTTGTACGGATCTCTTTCTGGCGTCCACGAACTCCTGCAAAAACACCCTGCCGAAAATCTTATCTGTTTCGTCCTGGAAAACAGTAGAAAACACCACAGTGACTCTGTCGAACGATGGCTTGATGTAAATAGATTCGTCCGATCCACGGTACTTGATCACCAAAACAGGTTCGTTGAGCAACTCGGCTTGGACCTCTTCAGAGTAGGTGTCGCTATTGGCGTAATTTGCCGCCAATGTGTCGTATCTTTTAAAGGCCTGGTCGAATGGTGATGCCATGGCGTTTCTCTTCAAAAGCGACAAGCTTTCGACCAATTTTATCTTGTCTTCCTCGGGCTGGCTTTCGATTTGGTTCAAGTCCAACACCAACGAATAGTTGTAGCTCTGTTCAATTTGGGATCCTTCAAGGATAGTCAAGCCGGTGTACAGGCTATAGATGTTGTTCAAGTACTGTACCACGCCGTACTTGACCAAATCGTCCCAGCATTTCAAGTAGATGGATATCAAGATGAAGTCTTTGGAGTCGGGTAAGGTGGAAATGTGGAAGGTGGTGAAATCAAAGTCGGTGATGATCCGATCAATTGATTTGACCGCAGCCGGATCTTCAGGAAGGACCCGTTCCTTCAAGGTCTTTTCAATCAAGAGGTTATTCTGTTCGATATGCAACATGCCGTTCAGGTGCCGTGGGTCTAATTGGAAGTTGATAGTTGATTTTGAGATTCGCACTCGTTCGGTGCGGAAGTCACCTCAAAATCAGAACGACAATCTCAAATTGCGACGGGTGAGACTTTAGAGTAGCCAGCCAATTGAGAAGGATTTAGAAGAGATGAGCTGAGGAGGGTATTGCTGCAAAGACTAATCTTGCCAGAGCCAAATATTCAAAAAATGGTTTTGAAAGGAAGGTGACCACTAATATTTGGGCTAGTAGTAGTACACTTGATAAATAAGGAAGAGGTAGAATTAGTAGGCTGCAATAGCGAAAATATCGTAAAGGCCCATTAGGCGTAAGATAACGTAAGTTTAGGAATATTGCCTACATCCCATACAAGTACTATAAGAGATTCGGTACCGGCAAACTCAAATAGTAAGATAACACAATGCGAATTTGGAAATTTCACATTATCTTTACAGAATTTCGCAAAATGTATAAAAATTGGGTGCAAACGTATTTAAGATAGAAGAATAGAAGCATTAAATCAAGTTGGAAACAGTTTTTTGCAACACCGCTCGTCAGCGACACCCTCCTTAGTCACTCTCTCTTGGATAGTAATTGGCAGGCACTGTCAATAGCAAACCACAAGAGGCTGGGCAGTGTAAGTAACAGATCCAATGTAAGCCAATAGGCAATTTCCATAAGCCAGTAAGCACAGCCAATAACCAAACGTACAAAGTAAAGGAAACGAAAAAGAGGTCTTTCTACTCCAAGTAATCGTCGTAAACACATACACGGTTCCGCATGCGGATTTCGAAGGGAAGTTGTAGACTACATATGGTTCTTGAAGTGACTTTCATTCAGGTGTGGGGAGTTCTGGCGTTGATTTCTGCGCCGATTCCTCTCCAAAACCACCAATGGTGGACGGAGTGTTGGGAGCTGCATATACCTTAAAGTACAATACTGAATTATTTGATTAGTTCATATTACTTGTTACAATGCTGTCCTAACCTATACATGCTAAAATACAACTACTCGTACAACCCTCTATTTGTAATGATACTTGGATTTTTGATTCTGATTCTGGTTCTGATTCGGTTGGTTGGGCACTTCTTTGGACCACCCCGGAATATCTTCACCCGAACCACCAATGGGTCTTTCAAGAACCACGTTTTCCAACCCGAGAGCATCGCTCAACCACGGATGGTTCACCATACCGCCCGCATCAGCTCTGGCTTCAGGCTGAAGCGTGATCATGGGAGTCAAGAATTCGGCGATTTCAATGGCATCGGTGGATGAAAATTTGTACTTTTCCATCAACACATCTTTCAAGCCCCAGGGTTTGAGTTTGGCGATTCTGTGAAGTTCGCCTCGAGAGTTGAAAAAGTCCCGGGTGTAATAACCTTCTTTCAACATGGATCTTGGGAAAGGACCAATCAACTCGATGATTTGGGCAATATGATCATCGTCTTTGGTATAAGTCTTGCCGTCTCTAGGATCGAAGAGATAATCTCCTGTGAGAAGCTCAAATACCAAGCATGCAAACGACCACAAGTCACTGGAGGATCCCCAGTGGTATCCCAACAAGACTTCAGGGGAACGGTACTGTCTAGTTTGGATCTCGTCTGTGAAGTGGTGGTTGACCCAGCATGCATTGCCCAAATCGGCGATCTTGACTGAAATCAACTCGTCTTCATTAAGAATATCGCTGAATTCCTGGCTAGTATCAGCTGACTGGTTATTTCCTCCAGGTATACTGACGGGGTCTATAGTGGACTGAAAAGTATTGGAGATCGACATCGACGAAAGCGAGCTGTTGAGCGTATCTTTTTCTACTATGTCTCCTCCTGATGAAGTTCTTGTGACTGGCTGGTTGGGCGTAGCAGGGTCAATGATGTCTCTGCCTGTGGCCGAACTCTTGGGAGTAGGTGTGCTGGAGTTGGTGAAAGCATTGGTTTTGATGGGAGTATTGGAAGTGGAGCTTGCAAGCCCATAAACGTTTACAAACGACTTGTTGAATGTACGTAATGGAGAGGGCAATGGCTGTGAGCCCGTAATAAGAGTCTGGCGACGTGAACGACGTCCGTTACGGCCAAGTGATGGCGACGAGTTGAGTTTGGCAAGCTCTTTGGTTTGGATAAGCGGCGTGACGGTCGAGGAACCGGAATTGATCGACTGAGAGTCTGCTGGAACTTCTGAATCTGCTGGAAGCGACAGTCTCTGAAACTCAGAAACGATCCGGCGTTTTCTCATGCGGTTGTGATGTTCTTCTTCTTCGACCATACGTACAATCTGCTCTACATCGCCGATTTCTATCAAGACGTTTTCGGGTTTCAAGTCGGTATGAATGACTCCACACTTGCGGTGCAAGAAGTCAAGCGCCAGCAAGAGCTGCTTAGCTATTTGTTTGACAAATACAATGGGTATTCCACGGTGCTTGTACCGCCTGATCAACCCAAGTAGATTTTCTCCCAACACCTCAAATACCATCACTACATGTATGCCATTGGGCCCTTTATGAGTAAAAGTATCAAGTAACTGAATAACGTGGCTGTGGCCAGGATGATGTATGTCAGAAGTAGTCACTTTATCGAGCAATTTGATCTCGTCTATGGCTGTTTCCGTGTAGTGTTTGGCACTCCTTACGATCTTCATGGCCACATGGCACTGTTTGTCGTTGTCACGGGCCAACCACACCGTAGAAAAGTGCCCCCAGCCTAGCTTTCGGACTAAAGTGTACTTGTCGTTCTTGTAGTTTTCTCCAATATAGCACGGATGGTATCCTCCGGGCACGTAGTCTTTTGAATCTTCTTCTTCGGCCGGGTTAACGTTATTTTCTCCGTCCGAATCAAGGTCATCGTCTTCATCAGAGTTGTTTGCAGGTGCTCCTTCAGCCTGGTCGGGAAAATCGGTGTTGAGAGGCGTAAGCAGCGGCTTGAATGTTTTCGCTGACGACGAGCTGGCGCAGACTGTAGATGTACTGGGAGTCACCAAGCTACTGAACAGCAGTGGTGCGTATGACGACGGGTCTACGAGGTTGTTGAGGCTGCTGGTGTTGGAGTTATTAGTGTTTTTTGGGTTGTTAGGCAGCTGGTGGGAGTTTAAGACGTTTTGGTGGTTTTGACTATCATCATAGCTTGGATTCTGTTCGGCCTGTTGAATGGCAATAGACAAGTTGGATTTGGTTCCCATTAGATGTTCAACCTAAACCTTTATGTCTAATAGTTGTATAGATTTGTAGTCACGCTAAGAAGAGTAATGTTCTTCAATACTGGGTTTGATTCTTTGCTGACGGGTATTTGCCTTGCGGTATGGTCTGCTTCGATCTGCTTCTATCACTGAATCACGCCTACCTATCACGCCGGCAAAGTGCTGGCGTCTATTACTGATCGTATCAACTATGTATGATGAGAGTGATGTTTATCTGACTTTTTCAAATGTGCCCGTGCGAAAAGATGGGAGGAGAAAAGAGAAGAAGGGTGGGAAGAGAAAAGGGAAGACACGTAAAAAGGGGAGGGAAGAAGAGAAAGGGGAAGAAAGAACGGAAAGTGAAGAAAAGAAAGGGAAGTGAAGAATAGAAAAGGAGAGTTCCATGTCTGGTAGAATAACATGGCGTGGCCGCGTGGGTGGAGTGGCGGATTGATCTATCTTATATGGGGACCGTGGTAGAGTGGTGCGCAGATGTAGACGTAGAGCGTTTCCCCGAAGCTAGCGAAAGTTTTTTAGAATACTTATCAGTACTATGGTAATTATCAGTACTATGGATAAACGTTACACTTTTTCCGGCTGTTCTTGGCCCGATACTATCCACCCATCAAACTACACGACTAGTCTGTATCCTTCACCACCAACTATGACTATTTTGTCGCCCTTCTCCGAGCTAGCTCCGCTGCCGAAGGTTCTCGGGCTCGGTGCGGGCTCGGTGCGAGCTCGTGCAGGCTGCGGACCAATGCTCGGCAAAGCTTATGGAGCAGCTCAGCCTTTGGTTATGATGATATTCTGGCACTTACTAGTACACTAGGGTGCACCAGTAGCACTCTAACTCGTTGCATCCTCCAGTTGCACCCTAGTTACACTCCGCTCGCTGGCTCTGACACATTTTCACACCCTTTTCTATCAAGCTTGTCCCGCGCATTCCGACCAAGATTTCTCTGCCTCTGCTACAGTTTTTATTTTGTACATTATTTATTCGAATAGAAATTGTGCTAAATACTAATACATACCTCTAATCCATATCAACATCTTCATCTTCCTTCTTTTCTTCCTTGGAGGCTTGTCTGGCAGCAGCCAACTTTTCAGCCATTTCCGAGGCTTGCTTGGCTTCTTGCTTTTGTCTCAAGGCTTGCTTTCTTTCTTCTTCCTTGGCCAAGTATCTACCTCTGATGATGTTACCGGTAGATGCCAATTCTTCGTACTTGGCAATGTATTTGGCCTTGGTGGAGTCGTAACCGTCGTCATACAACCATTCTTCGGTCTTGGCCAACATGGCAGTCAACTTTTCCTTTTCGGCATCGGAGGCAAAGTCCTTGTATTGTTCGTCCAACTTACCTCTCAATTCATAGATGTATTCTTCAAGAGCGTTCTTTCTTTCTTCGGTGTCGGCAACCAACTTGTCTTCCATGACCAAACTGTTTTCCTTTTCAATCAATTGTTGTCTGACATCATCAGGTAAAGCAGCGGATTGTTGGGCGATTTCGAGATCGGCCTTCTTGACGGTCTTCTTGATTTCCTTGTATTCTGGTTCGGCGTCTTCGTCGACTTCGGCGCCTTCTTCCGGTTCAACCAACACCTTGACCATCTTGTCTTCAACAGTGTAGGCAGATTCGATGGTGTAGAAGCCAGATGGGTCGTTTCTCAACTTCAACTTGGTGGCAATGGAAGTCTCGCCTTCAGATGGAACAACTCCACTCAACTTCCACTTGGCAATGACTGGTTCGGTTCCAACTGGCAATTCTTCCTTGTTGGTGTATTTGGCTTCGACTTCAAAGTCTCCCTTTCTGAACAAAGTAATGATCTTGGTCGATGGGAAAGCTCCGCCTCTTGGGAACACTTCCATGTGGTCTTCGTCTTCTTCGTCCTTGTCCCAGAAGTACGATACTGAGTATGGGTTGAAGTCTTCGAATTTGAATGGTCTGACTCTGACAGTTGGAGAGTGGGTAGCACAGATGAAAGCGTTACCTCTGGCAATGGCTTCGTCTTGGTTCAAAGTGAAAGATAATTGTTTACCGAAAATTTCACTCAATTTGGCCTTCAAGGATGGAACTCTGGTACATCCACCAATAACTTCGATGGAGTCGATTTCTTCCTTGGTCAAACCGGCGTCTTTCAAGGCTCTTTCAATTGGAACGTGGACTCTGTCCAACAATGGCTGGACAAACTCTTCCAAGGTTTCTCTGGTCAATGACGAGGAAACATCGACATCGTTCATCAACGATTCAATGTTGAATGGAGCTTGGGTGTTGGCAGACAAAACCTTCTTTAATCTTTCAGCAGCAGTGACAACTCTGTAGAAAGCCTTTGGGTTTTCCTTGACGTCAATCTTGTACTTACCCTTAAATTCGTCAGCAAAGTGGTTGGCAATGGCGTAGTCAAAGTCTCTACCACCAAAGTGCTTGTCGTAGGCAGAACCCAAGATCTTCAATTCTCCCTTCTTGACAGCGGCAACGGCAACTTGTAAAGAGGAGTGGCCAATGTCGACAAAGGCAACCTTCTTTGGTTCATCTTCTGGCAAGTCGTTGGCCTTGAAAACACCGTAACCAACAGCGGCAGCAGTGGTTTCATTAACGATTCTGACTGGGTTCAAGCCGGCAATCTTACAGGCATCGGAGGCAGCACGACGTTGCTTCTCGGTGTACCAGATAGGAACAGACAAACAGATGTCGACAATGTTACCCTTGGTTTCCTTTTGAGTGATGTCTTTGATCTTGTTGATGTACATAGCGGCTAATTGGGTGGAGGTGAATTCTTGTTCTTCACCCAAGAACCTGACCTTGGCAGAAACGCCGCCGTCCTTGTTTTCAACCAAAGGACACGAGAAGTACTTCTTTTCGGTGGCGAAATCTGGGTCATTGTAGCTCAATCCCAAGATTCTCTTAAGGTTGTCGACGGTGTTCTTGATATTGGAAGTCTGTTGGTTCTTGGCGCTTTCACCAATGAATCTATTTCTTGGTCCAAATCCAACTAAGGAAGGTGTGGAACGGTTGGAAACTTCATTGACAATGATGTCAATACCACGGTTTCTTGCACAGGCAATAACAGTATTGTTAGTACCTAAATCAACACCAAAAGGAGTAGACATTGTTTAAAATTTGTTATATAAAATATATAGGAAAATTTTAAGTTGCTTGGAAAAGATGGATAATTATATGGTCGATGATTTTAGCTTTTTTTTTCAGTGTAGGTCGTGCGATGGAGATGGTTGGTTCTAGAATGTTCGTGAAGACACGTGCAGCTACGTGGTCCGTAGCGGTACGCGTAGCGAGAGTGCGAGAGAAATTAGGGACCCCGGCGCCCCACCCAGTAGGGCCCGGCGCAGTATGGATTTGCGAGGGACTTAGGGAGGGTGAGTAAGAGATGTCTAGGGAGAGAAGAAATGAAGGATGGTTGGGTAGGAGAGGAAGAACACTTTACCAACACAGATTCATGGTTACGGTGGAGTAATGCCTGGTGTAACTAGACCAATGTAGGTCAATGAATCGCCGCTCGTTAACACCTTGACCAAGTCTTGGCCAAGACCTTTATAGCGGGACCCCTAAATTGCCCCGCGTGTTCCGCGGCGAGAATTTCCAATTAGAGAGTATTTCGCAGCCACCCCACTAGAGTAGTTGGAACAGTTGGACGAGGAGTTGACATAGATAGCTTTTGAAAAGTACAAGAAATCCCAAGTGCAGGCTTAAAGAGAACCTCTTATTAAATTTGACATTGTTAACAAGTTTTCAACTAGAAGTGTAGAGATTGTTCTACAGCATAATAATGTAAAATTGGGTCAATGGATTCGTTGGATAAAAAGAATGAGCGAGAGAGTAGATTATGAATACTATTGATACTCCAACTTCTCGCTAATCTCTCTATTACCTCTTCTATTTAGTTATTTACCCTAAGAACTCTGCTCAGCTATAGTAAGTAGTGTCATCCAGCCTGGACTCTCCACCAACTGCAAATAATCACTGTACTCTCCATCCTTTACAAACTTCAACAACAAGTCAAACTCAGCAGGTGCAAGCACCGCAGTTTTGGCTACGTATGTCAAGAAATGGAAATCTCTCATTTGTGCACCCGACCCACTGGTATCGGCATTGAGGTACTGGTTGAGTTTAGGGAAGTTCTGGAGCTCGCCCATAAAGTCTCTATTTTCAATGGTAAATGGATTTTTGTTGGTAAAGAAAGGCTTGGGTTCCATAGGAAACGAATCTGAGAGCGATACCAACAAGAAATCAACCGGGAATGTGGGTTTGGCGTTGTACTTTACTTCAAGTCCATACTCGTTGATCTGCAGGTATGCAATATCAGGAACGTATCTGGTATCATTTGAATTGTTTACGTAGAGCTTGGAGGGCTGTGTCGAAGCAGTGATGATTTCAGCTTTCACCAACGCTTCTGCTCCTACCGATACCTGGTACGATCTTGGCTCAATCTGGCCCTCAAGCCCTCCACTTACTACACAGGTAACGAACTTGGATGAGAACTTTCCACTTGGTGAATACGGGGTGACCAGAGGATGGCTATTTTGATAACGTGCAGCCATGAGAATTTCGAGATTCGACATGAAATAGCTGTCTTTGTGTCTCTTGCACAACACGGTTCCGTTCTTGGAGCCAGAATCGGTCAAGTCGGTGAAGGTGATACCCACCTGGTACATTCCCAAGGACTTGGCGATTTGATCTACCTGTTCCTGGTTTTCCCACGGAAGCAAGGTGATACCGTCGGCTTCTCCTGCTTGCGGAGGCTCGTAAATCGCTTCAACTACAGCCTTTATACCGAGAGGAACCTTGTCAAATGGCTCGTACGTTCCATACAAGACACCATATCTCTGGACTCCTGTTTGCCTCCAGGCTTCAATGAACAGATTCAAGATGCCAGAATCGGCAAATTCTACGTGGTCCACCATTCTGAACTTCTGTTGAGAAAGAGTTATGGCTGACGGTTGACATTTGGAGCATATACCTTTGGGGTAAGGTTGGTGGCCGTTGGAGCAATTGAGGTCGATTTTGTAGTTTGGCTCTTCCAAAGGCGCAATATAAGATGAAGCGTTGTTTCTGTTGTTCTTTGTATCATTGAGTTCTTTGACGTAAGCATGAAAAGACATATGCTTAATGTTGTTCTCTTTACGGTAATTGGCATCCCATGGTGGCAAAGGCGAACAGTTTTCACACATTCCTTTGGAACCATGGCGGCAATACTTGCCAGTAGGTCGTTTAATGAGCCCATCTGATTTATTAAGAGCTTCGTCTACTGGCAATTGTTCCACCTTTAAAGGGCCATTCACTGGGTTAATCTTGACTGGATTTATCTCTATCGAGCCATTGTTCGTGGTCTTAGCTGTACTTGGCTCGTTATCTGTTTCTATACTGTTGCTTTCGTAACTCACAAAGAGCATCTCACCATTCTTTAACCCCAACTCTTCGACCGTCCTTCCACAGAGGCCATTGGCAGGTTCGCCTTTGGTATTGGGTGCTTGGCTGATATGGAGGGTTTGGGGATCGACATCGCCGAGCTTTTCAACCAACTGTTCCAAAGCAAATACAAAGTCTTGGTGGGGCTCGACGGTTATTCTAAGCATTCCCTGCTTGGATCTAAACCTAAGAATGATTGGCATGATAGTGTGTGCTGGAAATGAGGCGTATAATGAATGAATATGGTTCGTCTGGTGTCAAGGTATCGGATTGATACTCTTTGGTAAAAGTTTGCCAAAATATTACTGACTACGGTGTGGAAGCGTGCTCCACCGCTTCATTTGCTGAGCTGATGGCAAATGGTGATTTCGTCACGTGCACGATTTACATCGCTATCATCTACGCTCCTACTTAGCATTTGAGCGTTCCTAACTAGTCTCGCCAGAGCAGAGGTATCAGTGTTAGCCAAAGTAACTAGTGTTATGTTTTTCCGTGTTTTTGTTTTCGATAGCTATATAAGTGTCTGCCATTCCTGCTGCCAGTTCCTGAAGTCGCACTTCAGTTGATCTTCCTTTTCCATTTTTCCATTTCTATGCATTGGTCAAATAGACTCGTATACATACCAGTAGATTACTGAACAAGCTAGTTTTGCGGAGCTTGTATCCCACGCTCTTTTTCTTGGTATCTTCCTCTATGACTTCATCTTCGTCTTCTTGTAATATGTTTACTTGTTCTTCGACGGTGGTATCTCTGCGTAGTAACCCAATCGACCCATCTGGTCTGATGGCATTATCACTGAGTGGTCCTTTGAGCTGGACCGCCGCCACATCTTGTTCTGTCAATCTACTGAACCTCACTCGCACATTGAGTAAAATCACAAGAGGGATTTCCACTCTTGCTCGCGTGTTACGACTATTTATCTCAAAGTCTTTTACCACGACAGACCGGTTGATATTGGACTTTGGGCCTTTGACTTTTAGCTCCGATATCGGCTCATGAATCAATATATGCTTCATGTCCTCGCTCAACGTATCATTAATGAGTGTGTTGAGGTAATTCTTGGATAGTTTGGTTTGGTAATTGCTGGCATTCGTTAATGTTATCAATGACTTCTCGTTGATTGCCAACGACTGATGCTGTGTGCTCAGTCTAGTTGCATTTTCGCTACTCTTTTCATTCTTCAGCCTCGTTGACTTTATAAAGATTTTAATAGGTATGCTTGTTCTTTCGTCAAGTTTGATGAACGTGATCTGTGGTGGCATTATCAGTTCAACCTCATCTTGTTGCTCTCACGTATATTTCTTGATCACGTGAGCGCTATCTTCAATTTATCTACGTTTTTGATGTTCTAAATATATTCTATATTGTACTAATATACAGAGAGAATTGAAAGTCTTCTAGCTACAGAAAAGAAAATAACAGTTTTGATCCCGCCTCATAAAAATCCTGCTATTGATATTGTTGGACTTTTAAAGGTTCACTACTGTCGAGTAAGCAAATGTGAACTGATTTACCCGAGCTCTAACAAATGGTTGTTCAAAATCGTCGCATCGCATTTAAGGAGCGCCAGATATTCCAAACTCACCATTGTAAGTGCCCAGGCTGTTCCGAAACACACCCACCTTTTCAAACATTCATGAACTCCTCCAAAAGAATAACTCCACCAACCAAAAGAAACATTGCTTGTTTTTTTTGGGATTTTCTTTTTTTTCAATTTTTTTTCAATTTTGAATATTTGTAAAAGGCATAGGAATCTTAAATAATTAATTATTGAACTGAAGTAACTGTTGAACCATATTTTTTTTCTTTTTCTTTTCTGTAACATATTATAATATTGCGAAGACACAAACTTTGACCCATTTTAAGCAAACCGATGATAATAAATATATCTCTAACCCACGAACAAAACAAACCTATCTTACAAATTTAGATAAGGAATTTAGAATTCCAAGAACTCATCGATATTCAATGGAATTTCCTGCTCTTGTTCATTGTGAAAGTCCAAGTTGGAGTTTTGGTCATCGAAAAGCATAAAGGTATTCGACTCAGGCGATGAAAAAGCATTGAGCTCTTCTTTATCTGAATGACAAGCCAACAAAAAGTCGTCAATATGTTGAGAAGAATCCGAGGTATTGGATTGGATGTCTGAAGAGCTATCTCTGTTGTTAGACGTGAACGATTCCATAAAATCATGCATGATTGGTGCTGCAGACCAGGGGGGTTTCACGAGCGCGATCAACGCAGCTCGCAAAGATAAATAACTATACGTGGATCAGGCGAAGGGAAATTCAAGACCGTTGCTTCGATGCTATAAATCTCATCAGTAACTTCATTCACCAAAAAAGAAAATCCACGTATATTAATTGAAAGGATATTGTCTCCAAACAATTAACCTCTTAATTAATATACATTTCTTATCGGTGAATAAAGTCGTAAAGGACTGATGAAACAAGCAGAGAACAGTCAAAGAATTTTATGCAAATGAGGAAAGCAAATCCCTCGAGTGATCCATGTATAAGTCATTATGGACTGACAAAATTGCTGCTGAATTTTGCCCCATTGAATCGTACATGTTTTGGGAAGGTTCTTGTTTAATGACAGGAGATTTGAAAGGAAGATCTTCAGAGACCTCGGTGTTTCTTCTCGAGCTATTGGCCGGGTTGTTTAAGGTCAAGTCCATAGGTGAGTTGATGGGAGAATTTATTGATACTGGCGAAAGGTAGTTGTAGTATGTGTTATTTTCATCCTTCACCATCAAATGGTTGGAAGAAGCTGCCTTAGGAGAGAGCTCTTCAACCTTTCTCTTCTTCATGACAGGTGTTTCAGAAGGAGAAGGAGTCACATTACTGGTGGTAATGCTATCCTCGTCATCTTCGTCATCATCTTCATCGTCACCTTCACTTCTCTTAGTAGACGTCGTCAAGTTTGAATGGATTTTGTTTTTCAAGTCCTGCAAGTTATTCAAAGTATTCAAAGAAACAGACATCAACTGGTCTTTATCAAGTAACTTGTGCACAGCATCAAAGTTTCCTTGCAAAAGTTTCAAGTTTTCTTCGAGTTGAACCACGTATGATTCCAAGTATTCAACGTGCTTTCTCTTCTTCTCTCTGGAAGCATGTGCGGCACGTCTATTACGAAGAATACGCTCAACGCGACGCTGTTCTTTTTCTTCCTTTGTCTTGGCTCTTTTCCTGGGTGGAAGAGTAGTCTTGAACTGGGAGTTGGCATCAATACTTTGTACTTCAACAGACATACTTGTTATATTATGTGGGTATAAGGGCTGACTAGACGTAAATAAAAATCAGGGTCGAATTTTGATCTGGATTTGCCGCCTTATATATTAAAAGGACAGCGCATAATTTTCGAGAGGGGTTCAGTTTACGGTGTGTGGCACAGGTTAGGGGCACGGGCGGGGCTACCAAGTGCTGCGACCAGTGGCGTGTATCAGGCGTGCCCCGACGACGGTGCGCTAATAATAAGTCGAGGGTAAACAGGATAGACGAAGTGCGCACGCGAAAAGATCACAGGAGGGGCTTAGCGGGGGAGCTCCGAATTGCGACGAGCAAATATGAAATTTGGGTCCACAATCTATTGTAATTGACAGATTTTGCGCGTGCCGTAGCTCCAGGGTCCCGATCTTAGATTAGACTACCGGGTGGTCGGCTCACTGACAAGGTCTCTTGACTCCGGCCAGCCCCTGGCCAGCAGTGGCTTAGATACTAGCATTAACACTAGCACTACCACTAGCCTGTCGCAGGCACCTGTTTGGTATTGTGACGGCTGTGCCCCTCCTTTGATTTGCACGCGCACGCCTAGCGCGTGGATAGTTCTAGAACGGCCAATGCTACATACCTCACAACTGCTGCTAAGGACAATTATATGTTTAGGGGTTATTGTTTTTAGGTGAGCTTGCCGGTAATTGTTGGTTACCATAGCATGTCGCGACATTCCTCTCCTATATACCCCTATGTATTGTTTGTATCTAACGGGCTATGGCAGTTATCTATTGGGTTTCGTCACTCTCGTTCGCCATTTCTTTCTCCTTGTCGCAAAAAGACTAACTTTTGTGCTCCGAGTATGATTAGCCATAATCGGCGCATTATTTCACCTGTTGCTTGCGACTCCTACACTTCTATTTTAAGGCCATACGTCACCATAATACTCGGTGGAAAATTTCACATCCCTTCGATTGTTTCACCCAACCCTAGTAATAACTCACTTCCTGATAAGAAAACCAACAAGGTTACCAACAAAGATACCTTGACTGGCTGGCTCTGTCATTTACCCCTAAGCCATGTTCGTCCACCTCGAAGCGGTCCCGTCATGTGAGCTTAGCACGTGACCAACTGCAACCTCAAATATTTCCTTCTCCGATATCAGTCATCACCAACCATGTCGAAGAGTGTGCTTTCGATCCAGCTGCATGTGGTGCATGGATACGTGGGCGGCAAGGCTGCGATCTTTCCGCTCCAGTCACAAGGCTGGGAAGTCGATTACATCAATACGGTGAACTTTTCCAATCATACTGGCTATGGTTCTGTCAAAGGTAGCGCCATTGATCCCGAAGAACTTGGTCCACTTTTGGATCATTTAAACTCACACTCTGCCATAATAACGGGATATATACCCAATGCGAAGTTGATATCGCAAATCCACGATTACATAAGTGACGTCAAGACCCGCACCAACACTTTATATCTCCTTGATCCGGTGATGGGAGACAACAATTATCTTTATGTCGATAAAAATTGTGTGACTCAAAACAAGGCGGTGCTATCTAAGAATGTGGTTGATATAATCACGCCCAACCAATTTGAATTGGAACTTCTTTTAGGGTACAAAATCACCTCGACCGCGCTACTTCAGGAAGCTATTGACACGCTTCACCACAAATATAATGTCAAGTATGTCGTAGTTACTTCTTTGGCAGGTGAATTGTTTGGTAACAGCGATGTTATAGGCTGCGCGGTTTCCACTTTAGGATCGAGCACACATTACTACCAGGTACCTATCATCAAATCGTACTTCACAGGAGTGGGAGATTTATTTGCAGCTCTATTGTTGGATAAGTTGGTTTCACAAGTAGAAGTAAATGCTAAAGAGCCACTTTTGACTGCAGTGAACCAAGTTTTGACAATAATGTCAAAAACGTTAAGACTCACCCATCGTTTAGCTCTTGAAGAGTTTAGACGAACCAATAGCTCATCCAGGTCTCTAGAGGGTACCATCAATGATGGAGATTCCATGAAATACTTTGAGCTCCGAATCGTTCAGTCAAGAGAATTTTTTGACTATTCTGGGCCTGGTGATTTTTCACCACGTTTAATCAAAGAATAGGTAGATTTTATTAAAATTAATTTATAGAGATAGTATACGAATAAATAGTTAGGGAGTCGCTAACAAGCATATGATAAGACTTTAATGCCTAAAATTAAATTTTTTCTACTATATAGACTAGTTGTAATAAATAATTAGCTAACATTCAGATCAAGTATAACTAGAGTTTACTCTAATCTTTATTTTCTCCATGTAGGTACTATGAGTTTCATAGAGGTTAGCACCACGTGAACACAGGAGGCTTTCCCGTGCTCTTTTCAAGTCTTTCTATTATCACAGGAGTGCTTTGATGCTCGTACTCGCTCGGTTCATCCTCATTTTCAGTCCTGCTAATATTATATTCATATCCATTCAGACACTCCGGTAATGGCAAGGACTCTTCGATTGGGTGCAAACCGGGTGTAGAGGGCGAATTGATCTCTGTATCTCTCGACCCTACATCATACAAGCTGGATTCCATGGCGCTTTCTAAGAGCTGGTCCTTGACCTGTCCAGGAATGTACATTACATCATCCCACACTAGTAAATTTTCACGGCGGATGAGTTCCAACGGACCAGCGTAGCTCAACTTGAGAATTTCTACTACATTGAACGCCTGGCCCTTAAGAACAGCTAACTGACGGTTCCACATCCTTTGTTTGAAATCATTATCCAACTCAAAAACCAGTTTGAGCTTCGTAACGGTTTGTTCCCACCAGTACTTGGACGTAAGTAGTGGTAAGTAGTGGTTACGGGTCCTTACTGAAAAGGGCTGGCCAATAATAGACAACGGTAGAAAAAGCCATCCAAACGGAAACGATCGCCATTCGTCGGGGCGCTTCCATGGGAAAGACAAGCCTGAGTCGATGGCTCCAATTTTGATTATCGGACGAAGCACTTTGCCCTGAGCCAGTCTAAAAGTATTCACTTCTTCCCATACGATCTTGATCATCCAGTTATCCAATCCTCTGTCGGTATTCCGCATAATATAGTCAAGTATAACCAACTTTTCAAGCTCTTCTCTAAACTGCCTAAGCGACTGTTGAGACCAGAAGAACTTGGAAGTGTGATTTCTGCTGTCCTTAACTATTATTTCCAGGGACTCGGGCAAAATCAGGGTATCTACCGGAACAGGATACAATTTGAACCATTCCTGGGCATCCATGTACCCATTCAAAAACCGTTGAAGCGACCCGATTTTGAGAGGTAACTTCAGAGGATCCTTTGTTTTGTCCCAATATGAATAGTAGAATGACGGGGACTTCAAATATACGATACTGGTGTATGGTACGATATATGAGAGGAGTTGCGTATCCAAAACGCAGGCTGCGGCTTCGCTAATGTAACCCAAGTTGGGAATAAGACACGATCTTCCAAAGAAGCAAGGGAAGAATGTACGGTGGAGCCACTTGGACCACTTGGGCGAAAGCGGGCCGTAAGGTTCTTCGTCTTTTGGCTTAAATATTCCCACCCTAGTAGTGCCTGTGGGGCTTTTAAGATATACAAAGTAGCTTCCAGATGAGCCTTGGGCGATTCTCTGGGGATGAAGGTCATCAATTTCAATAGCATCGGTTATTGAGTCGACCAAGATATCGAAATTGCGCTGGCTTATATGGTTATCGGGGAAATCAAATGGCTTGTTTGTTTCGTCTTCTACAATTGTACGCCAGTGGATCATCAAGTCTTTTTCTGACTCGATACTTTTGAGTTTCTTAATGGGCTTGAATACAGAATACTCAATTCTGTACGGAGGTTCTATTTCTACGGATTTCCGCTTCTTATGCTGAGTGGATATCGGTGAATACGCCCATTTTGCCGCAGGAATGATGTAGTTTTGGGTGAACTTGTTGAGGTTGGAAGAGACTGGACCTTCACTTCCTCTTCTTGTTGGAGGTTGAGATTTGCTGCGGAGCAATGGTGTGTAGATAGTGGGGTGTTCCTGGAACCCTGGTTCTAATTTTGGATGGTCTGCCGAGGGTTTGGACCGAAGTTGTTTATCAATTGAGGGATCCCAACTTGCTGATAGAATGTGAGTAATTGACTCATGTGAAGATCCAGACGGTTCAGTTGGCTCAGCCTGTAGGACTGTTCGGGGCGAAATAGAGTCGTCGCGGTTGACGTAGTGGTGGGGTGTTGAAGTGTGTGGGTCTCCAGCGGCGAAATCTTCTTGGGTGGTTAAACCGTTGCCTTCTGGGGCATCTAACGGAGGTGAGGTTTTGGGAGAGCTCATAAGGAGAACTCCAGCTCTATAGCTTAATAATTACGCCACCAAATGCTAAAGGCCGATTGTTCTACACATGGTGGTTTGCAGATTTGTAGTTGATAAGTATCGGTATCGGCACGTGCGGACAGCCGTACATACACGTGCACACAAGCACACTGCTATAATGAATGTTTATTAAATGATATCCAGCACTAGGCTCGGAACCGAAAGGATTAACGGGTAGTAAGGTACAGGGACTATATAATGTGTCCTCAGGACAGTTTTGAGGGGGGTATTTTTGGCTGCAAAATCAAACGAGCAACAACGCGCCTCCAAAGAATAAAGATTGGACAAAAACCAACATCTTTACCACAGGAGTGGTTGCAGTTCGGGACAACGCGGCACCCGCACCGTGAGATGACGAGGATGTGGTGGATGCAGAGGAATTTTTGGAAGTAGAGGCGGCCTTAATCATCTGGACCTTTTTCTTGGCAGAAGCCGAGGAAGTATGAGATGCAGATGATGCAGACGACGACGATGAGGGGAAGATGTAGTTGTTCAAGTCCTCAAACAAGCCTTTGGCCTCCAAGTCCTTGACAATAGCCTGGAGCGCAGGAGCGTATTTACCGTAGGTTTTAGTGAGGGAACTGACACTGTTGCCTGCCAAAACACCACTAAGCAAGCTTTTGATATCAGACGAATCACCAAGAAGACCACTTACAATCTTGGAGATGTTGACGTCACCAAGGCTGCTAAGATCGACCGCACCAGTATCGTATAAGTCGGAGACGAAATCGGCCGTCATGTTTTGGTATGATTCGTTGGCGATCACGCGCTTGATTGTGTAGACAGCCACCCCTGTATCGTTGAGCGCGTTCAATGCGTCGGACAAAATGCCGTTCAACAAAGGCGAGCCCAAGAACGAAAGCACGAAGTTGGTTGCAAAAGTACTAAGACTGCCCGAGTGGTCAGCTCTCTTTTTGTTTGAGGGCGACGATTTGAAAAGATCGTCGATGACAAACAGAATGAGTCCCTTGTTGGACTCAACCAATCTGTAGGTAAGGTTCACAAGGACTGGTCTGTAGTCGTCATCCAACAAAACGCCGTCCAACACAGAACCAATTAACCCGGAGTCTTTCACGGTGTCGAGAAGTTCAGAGACGTTCACGTACTTGGTGACTTGTGAAAGGCTTATGCTGGACGAGCTGGACGAGCTGGATGACTTGTTGCTGGAACCTTTGAGGTAGTTTGCGGTGATATTAGCAAGCTTGGAAATTCTATCAGGATGACCGGCAAACTGATTGAGAAGCTTGAAAACCAAGCCCGTACTATTGACGGTCTTAAGAAGCGACGAAATGGAAGACTCGCTGAGAAGGTCTTCCAATCCGGCTCTTTTGTTCAAGTTGGAGAGCTGCCCTACGGTCTCGATATCTTGGGGGTCCAAAAATAAATCGTACTTGTCCAAGTAATGCTCGACTTCAAACTGAGTATTGGGTACTGGTCTGGCAGCAGGAAGGGCCGAGACCAACGATGCAAAACATGCTGCGGAAAAGATACTGGAGAGCTTCATTCGCTGTAAACTGAGCGGATTTGTTCGTCGGTGATGTGTATGCTGTTTAGTTTATCGCTTCCTAGCTTTCAAATGGAGTTTTTGGCTATCAAATTCAAGTCGTATGCTCGTATTCGCTAAATCTATATAATTATTATTGACGGGGGAAAACGTTTCTAATATACTTCCCATACTGCAAACAATTTCCCAAGTGGGTTGTTTACGTTCCAATTGACCCTGCCAAAAGTTCTCTCTTTTAGGAAGCCCAGGTGACTGCCCCTTGCTGTTGTTACCCAAGTGAGTTGGTTGATGATGATGGATGCAAAAATGCCATTAAATTATCCGAATGCGGAAGTGTAATGATTTCCTGATTTGGAAGTAGGGTGGACGTCGCACAAAACCCCAGAGGGTCTCGAGGCGGCGCTTCAACGAAGATCGACAGTTCCTTGCCAGACTGCTATCAAGGCCACCAACTGTAGATGGCTCACTCGCCCTCCTTGTCCCCAACACACCGCCGTCGCTCACCATCCTCTTCGTACTGCCTTTTGCGCCTGTGATAGTCATCCTTCTGTCTTGGCTATCCGTTACGCACTCACTTTGGACCTTCCTATTCGGGCTATCACTCATTTGTTGCCTGTTTAGGCAACTAGTTTAGATGCTCTGCTCCTGCACATGCACTGCTTGGAACCCCACCATCTCACTTCAAGCGACTTATTTATTATAATACGGCAGCACAATCCTGTTTTCTTCTAGTACTTGTACCTTTCCCACTACATGAAGTTTGCAAGAATAACTTGTGTCTTTGCCTCGATAGCTTCGATGGCTACGATGGCCTCAGCACACACCCCCGTATCTGAACCTATAGAAGTTATTCCGCCTCAGTATAGCCGGCTTCACCAATTGGTGGAAGAGGTCATTCAATCACATTCTGTTGAAAAGAGAAACGATCAAACTGTCAGTGCCTTGACAGAAGTTTTCACCGAGGCTTACGAATCTGGAATCGTTATTGATGTTGTAAACGATATTGGGTCGTCTGAAGACAAAATGAAACAAATATCCAAAGTTTTGGTGAACGTGCTTAATTCTACCCTCAATGGAAATAGCTCCAAGGCTTTGGGTGGAGTCAACACTACACATATAATGAACGTAGTGCTTGAAAACGGACTAATCACGAACACCTTGAATCAAGCCATGTTCAACGAGACAAACAGACACGAAGTTTCGGTTCTTACAGGCAAGCTCCTCTGTACGCAGCCATATGTGGCAAAAATCTTAAGTGATCTTGGTAATGGCCAAAAATTGACCTGGCAATACTTGAATGATTGCATCAGAAACACAAAAGCCAAGGCCCCAGATACCGTCTCCCAAACACTCAAAAGTATGGTTATGTGGACCATTCAAAAAAGGGCCTCTGACACTAGCAATCAATACGCAGGATCCGCTTCTACTTTCCTTAATAACTTGATTGGCACTGTTGCAAGCTCGGAATTGCTTTCGTCCAGCTTGAACGATACCTTGACAGCCTTGGACGAAAGTAATATTCTTGTTCCTCTCGGATTGCAATTGGCCCAGAACGAAAATGTGTACAACATCGCAAAATACGTTTCAGCTTATGTTTACAACAGCAGTGTTTTGGATGCAATTGACTTGAACGCGGGATTCCAAAAAGCCAAAAAGGAGCATATACTTTCTGACCTGGTGCAAAACCTTTTGACCAGTAAAACCTACGCGCCCCCACTTGCATTGATCCTCAAATACCTGGAAGACAATGGTGTTTATGCACAGATTCAACGGAACCTTTTCGGACATAATTAAATCTCCATCACTAATTCTCACTGCTCTCAAATCTGCATACCACTTGGCCTTCATTACCAATATTATTTCTTTGTTCAATTCCCAGAATTGTCATATTTATTCCCTGCCTATACCCAAGTTAGGAGCTTCTTTAATTCTTCATGAAATTATTACAACCTGTCAATGTGTTGAATCTAGCATTTCAACTGAGAAGTGTATATCTTACGATATTAATAAAAAGACTTACCTTTAGACAACCCTTTAGACAAACCTTTAGAGTCCACTTTTATCAGCCCGTACAAATTATGATAATTGCTAGAATATCCTATATACCCAATGATAGAGTCTATAAGGTCATTTACTGCTAACTTGAGCTTATGATCGTAAGGTTACTAATCGGTTGATACTTCAGCTGTAAATACTAACATTTCTAGGGTTGCTAGTAGAAGTTAGTGTTTATTATAGTTGGATACTTTTCAAAAAAAGATCTTTCAATGTAAAACTTTATTCAAACTAATATACAATCTAAAATCCTAATGATGTCATGATACCATAACCAAGGGTAACACAAATAACGTATGCAATCAAAGATGCTGGAACACCTCTAGTAATAAAGGTGTTGACGGTAAGATAGGGCTTACCCACTTCATCAGTCATACTGATGGCAGTAACGTTGGGGAAACCAGAAGTAGGCAAGCCCATAGCGGCCGATGCGAGTAATGCAGTTCCCATAATAAGAAGCAAAGGATGTGGTTGAGGTAAACTTTCACCCACTTCTTTAACTAATGGAATGATGATCAATGCTGCGACCGTGTGAGACACAAAGGTGGCCACAACAAGAATAAGAATACCAAAGATAACTAAGACGACAAACACATCAAAATCCATAATTTTCTTTTGTAAAGCAGTAGCAATAGTTTTTAATAAGCCGGAGGATGTGACGGCTTTACCAAGGGCAATACCACCCATTGCCAACCAAACAATATTCCATGGATAGTTGTTCAAGTCGTCAGTTTTTAAGAGACCAGTACCGAAAAACAACACAATTGGGATGATGGAAATGATACCTGATTCACCAAAGGTGCTCTCAATTTTGGATTCGACGCACCACAACAAAATGGTGGCTATGCAAACAGCAGAAATATACAATTGTTTTGTGGTTAACGGATCCTTGATTGGCTTGAAAGCCTTGATTTTGACCTTGGAAATGTTGAAGGTAAAGACAAGTTCCAACCAAATACCAAGCATGGCAATAATGGCGACCGGCAAGGCCACAGCGAACCATTTACCCCAACCAGGACTTGGAGTCATGGACTCAATGGCAATGATATTCTGAGGCGAAGCAATAGGAGAGGCCATACCTGCAACGTTAGAAGCAAGAGCAATACCCAAAACCAAAGCTTTGGACATGGGCGATTCGGTAGGTAAGGTTCTAAGAACAGGTTGGATCAACGAGAAACAAAGAACAGGAGCAGCCACATTGGAAATCCACATTGCCAAAAACAACGAGACTCCCATAATAGCGAGCAACACGTTTCTAGGTTTGGTTCCGGCACCAGCCAAGATGAACGAGGACAAGATCTTGGCTACGTTGTACTTGGAAAGAGCAGCAGCCAACGTGAAACCACCGATCAAAACCATAATGACCGAAGACCACATGGCACCGAGAATGTACTGGGAAGCAGCCTGGGCTTCCATGGCATTGCCATCGTCGTCTTTCAACACCTTACAAGTGACTACCAAAAGAGGTACCAACATGGCAGTGACGTACAAAGGCAAGGCTTCAGAGGCCCACAACATGGCCGCAGCCACCAATACCGCCAAGCAACGAGCCTGTTCCTTGTCGTTAAAGGTCTTGACGCAAAGCAAAACTATAAATGTGATGATGGTAACTGCCAATTTGACAACTTGCCATGAAATAAATGAAGTAGGAATCCCGATATGGGTATGACCAAACACCGAGACGTTGAATGGCAAGGGGTAGTAGCTGATTTTCATGTGCAACATAGATGCCTGAGAATCGGCTTCATCGCCCATTTTCTGGTTCAAGGCCGACGAATCGAAGTTGAGGTTATAAGACTTCTTTTCGAGCGAAAGAAGGTCTTTCCACACGGTGTTACGTTCCCACACAATGTGATCTCTCAAGTGAGACTTCAAGTCGCTGCGGACGTTTTCCAAGTCATGCAAGGTAGTTTTTGGAGTGAGTCTTCCCGACAAGAAGGCGTTGATCTTGACGATTTGGTTGAGCGCTTGGTCCAAGTACTTCAAGGTTTCAGGAAGGAATACACGAGAAGACGAGGGTAAGAAGTTGTTGATGAAGTCCGACTTGATGGAGTAGTTACAAGTTTTGTCGAATTTCTTACAGATCTTGGTGAACCCAATTTTGTTGAGCTCAATGAACGACTTGAGTTCGGAAAGGGTGATGAAAAGGGCCACTGATTTCTTACGAAGGGTGATTTTCATCTGTTCCTTGACATTGAAGTCTGTGTGGTTGAGAAGCGCGGTGTTTTGTGAGTGCAAGGCGTCTTCGTCATCGTCGTCGTCATCATCATCGTCGTCCTCTTCTTCTTCCACCTCGATTTCGCGCTTGCCAAATACCACAGGCTGCTTTTCCAAGTCGTAGTCGTTATCCACATGATTGATAGTGTCGAATACAGACGCATTAGTGGTGGTTCTCGAAAGAGTGGACTTGACATTGTACTGGTGGTGCGCATCGTTATTGATCACGTCGTGATTTTCGTGATTATAAGCCTGGGTGAACTTGTACATGTCGTTGATATCGACATTGTTGGCTTCAAGATCCTTGATCAAGTTATCGTATTCCGCCAATACCTTGGCTTCTTTGTCATTGTAGAACTCGGTGACCTTCTGCAATTCCCCAAGAAGTGACTTGGTAAATGCCTTGAGCGGGTCGAAGTCGGGTGAGGCTGGGTCTTCGTAGTCAGAAGGTGTGGCACCAGAAGACCCTTCTGTGTCGGAATTGCTACGTTCCAACCAGTCAGAAAAAGAATTGATGGTGGAGTTGTCGATATCTACGGTGGTGGAGTTGGTGGAGTTTTGCTTTTCGGTGACATAGTCATCCAACTCGATAGTATCTTCGTTGTCAGCCCCGTCCTCAGGGTGGCGTTTCTTGAACCGACGCATGATTTTGTTGCGGAAAAGCCCGTTTTTCTCGTTTTCCTCTGTCTTTACTGCCTGCTTGGCAGCTTTTTTCTTGTTGTACTTGGCACTTTCAACCAACTCGGTGACAGTGGTGGGGTTGGTTTGTTCTGTATTGTAGGAACCATCATTTGGTTGGGAAACCTGAAGTTGGTCCTGTTGAAGCTTGTAGATCTGTTTCTTTAAGCCTGGATAGTTGACGTACAGATCCTGCCACTCAGGCACGGCATTAAACTTTAACGAATGTGCAAACTTCATGATAGACCGAAATTAAAAGTCAAACTTCGATGAAAGATTGGTCACAGTTTTTTCTTGTAGTGTCAAGAAGTGTTAGTTCTTGGCTGCAAAGGAAATTTAGCGATGACTTGGTCGGTGACGATGTGTTGGCAAAGGTACGGGAAATGGTACGGAAAGAGTGCTGGCTAACGAGTTTTTGCAAGTTCACGGCGAAACGATCAGTAGCAGCTGGGATGATTAGACGTTTGGTTGCAACAAAGTCTTCTCTTGATTATTTTAGAATGAAAAAGTTTAATTCTGTTTTGGGCTAGCTATCGTGTGACCATTTAAAGGGAATCTTCTCGTACGATGCCTACCCGTTCTTGGCCAAAATTGCTTTTGAAAGTTAATTAATCTGGGGCCCACGTGGGGGTGGAGATGAGCGAAGGCGGCGCTAGTCGCGTGACGCGCTGGCCGAGTCCGAGAACGGTCACCTGATCTCTCGAGGACCGGCGGGTTACTCATCGTGTCCTCTATCTCTCACGTGACTGACGTGCTGATGTGGCACACGAGAAGATCTTGAGAAGCCATAGTTGTACCGCCAGACCCGCTGCCTTTGTTGTTTTGGCTGACGACGCTTTTGAATGTACATATAAACAAAGCCTGTACAATAGAGCACCGTATTGACACTTGTTGAAATATCATATAAATACAGTGTACATTTTCACTTAACACTCAAGGGAAAGACCGTACCAAACACTCTTATCATTGTGGCGCTCAAACTAAAACTATTCCAAAAGAACCTAGCACTCCACTAAAGCTACCATGACTTCATATAGTCGAGATATTATACACGAAGGAGAGTTTGTTTCGAAACCGTCGCGGCCCTCGCTTCCCATCAACAGCACATCCACTCCAGACCCCATAGGGTATCGGTCCAGCTCGTACACGCCTGTCCGATTGAACCCACCCAACCTTACAGTAGCCGACTTATCCATCAATGACGAGTTTGAGGTGCCGCCATATTCCAACCAAGAAGATCTGGCAATTGATCTGGGAAACGATCTGGCTAATCTGCACGATCTGCTGATTGGTCTGATAGTTCCCAAACTAGTCCACAAATGGTCCCACACACACTCGATATTGTGTGTTATTCCAGCACCTAAAAAGAAACTCTTGTTCTGCGGTACTCAAGACTCCAAGATCTTGGTGTTTGATATGGTAGATTATACCTTAAAGTTCGAGGCTGCCGCCAGTCCCCATGATAACCATTCGTCTATTCTATGCTTGGATATCACAGAAGACGAGAACTTTCTATTTAGTGCTGGTTCCGACTCGCTTGTCAAGGTATGGGACTTGTCGAAACTCAAAGATATTCCAGACTCTACCAACCTTTCTCATCTTACATGTACCCATGTGATCTACTCAGTGGTGGATGTTGGCGATATCTTTTCAATTGCATGGAGCGACACCCTCGCGACGCTCTTTATTGGAGCCCAGAACGCAGCCATTTTGTGGTGTCGTCTTCCCCTCCGTCCATCCCAAACATGCCAACTGAGCCCATACTCGACTATCGAAAGGCTTCCTCACTTTCGTTACGACAAGTTCTTTGACTCCAAGGGTCCTGGTGGGTCTGTCAATACTCTTCAGACAAAAAACCAGTTGCATCGTAAAAACAGTAGCACTGTGCATCCGGATCGTTTGCGGCCTAAACTCATTGAGGTCAGAAATGAAGATATAATAAGATTTGCCCATAATGGGTATGTCTATTGTATGAGTCTTCATACGCCTCAGTTGACGCAAGATCTCCAGCTTATTTCTTGTGGAGGCGATGGCATTATTAATGTATGGCTGATCTCCTTGCAGGAACAAAATGTCCATGTTTCTAAAGTGGTTTCACTTGAAAATGACGATTCCATCTTGTCCATGTCGATCCAGGACTACTTGTACGTGGGACTAAGTGATTCTAGTATCAATGTATGGGACCTTAGCACCTATCAGATGATCCGGTCGTTTCACTTCTGCGATACTTCTACTGCTTATGACGAAGTACTTAGCTTGGGAATCTACCGTGACTGTGTGTTCAAAGCCACCAACTTGGGTGGTTTGGTCAAGTTCACCATCAAAAACCAGTCTACTCCAGCCACTGAAGAAGATACCGGAAACAATAAACATCCGGTCTACAAAAGCTTCAAAGTGCTAGTCTCGCCCCAAGACGATAGTGTGGGCCATTCTTTTAGCAATCGGGATGAAACTGGGGCTGTTCTTGCCGTCAATATCTTTACGGACTCGTCAGGAGTCACCTACCTACTTTCTGGTGGCCATAAAGCGTTGTGTCTCTGGGAGATATCCAACCCCAATCGCATTGATGACAACCAAGAAGAGCTGGCCCTTTTGGCTAAGCCGGCAGACCACTTATCTAACGATCATCTCTTGTCGTCACTTGAAAAGTTCACCTCCTACAAGACTATATCGAAGTTTCCCACCCAATACTTGGAACACTCACGTCAATGTGCCCAGTTTCTTTCGAGACTTTTGAATAGTCTTGGTGCAAGTCATACCGAGCTTTTGCCTGTAGTCAACGGAAATCCCATTGTCTATTCAGTCTTCAGTAGAAACAGTCCTGGTCAACTGTCCAAACCCACTAGAGTGTTATGGTATGCCCATTATGACGTGGTGGATGCCACTAATTGCGAAGCCACAGATTGGGCCACCGACCCGTTTGTTCTCACCGCCAAAGACGGCAGTCTTTATGCCCGTGGTGTATCTGACAACAAAGGCCCTACACTAGCAGCCATCTACGCGGTAGCAGAGCTTTACCACAAGCAAGAATTAAGTAGTGACGTGGTTTTCATCATAGAAGGTGAAGAAGAGTGTGGTTCTATTGGGTTCCAGAACGTCATCACCAAAAACAAAGCCCTTATAGGCGATATCGATTGGGTGATGCTCTCCAATTCGTACTGGTTGGACGACGAGACGCCATGTCTCAACTATGGTTTAAGAGGTGTTATCAATGCTTCTGTCACTATCAAGTCTTCCAAACCCGACAGACACTCGGGAGTGGATGGCGGAGTCCTGAAAGAACCTACAATGGACATGATCCATATTCTTGGGCAGCTTGTAGACCCAGAAACCGATGAGATCAAGCTTAGCAATTTTTATGATGACGTTCTACCTCTTACCAAAACCGAAATCGAACTCTACAAAAACATAGAGAAGGCTGCGCTAGACAAGAACATAAATAACCAAGATCTCCAAACTTTGATGGCCAAGTGGAGAAACCCTTCGTTGACCATCCACAAGATCCAGGTGTCTGGGCCCAACAATAATACGGTTATTCCCCAAATCGCCAAGGCCACTATTTCCATCCGTATAGTTCCCAACCAAAATCTCTTTAAAATCAAGCAATCATTGGTGGAGTTTCTTGAGGCCAAGTTCGCAAAACTCAGGTCTGACAACAAATTGCTGGTGAACATCTTCCATGAAGCCGAGCCATGGCTTGGTGACCCCACCAACCATGTCTACAAGATTCTTCATGAAAAAACTAAAGCCAATTGGGGCCAAGTGGAGCCGTTGTTCATTCGCGAAGGTGGCTCGATTCCGTCGATCCGGTTTTTGGAAAAGTGTTTTGATGCTCCGGCAGCCCAGATTCCTTGTGGCCAGGCATCTGACAACGCCCATTTAAAAGACGAAAAGCTTCGCATAGTCAATTTGTACAAGTTACGTGCCATTCTCACCGACACTTTACGAGAGTTGGGATTAGAAGATCATAATTAATACAAAATATATAGAAAGAAGAAAGTAATGTAAAAGAGAAATAAAATAACTCGAGCGACTTAACCAAATTGAGTTAAATTAAAAAGTAATACATAGAATTAAGAAGAAAATCACTTATCGAGTTTGATAATTGAAGGCATTATTCGTGATGGCATTTATGGATAAATGGATGAGTTCCTCATTTATGAAAAGATAAATGCGTTGAGTTTGGCCGGCTTGTATGACCGGTTGGTGTAGCACACACGGGACAAGTGACGGGGCTTTCTGATGAGCCGGTTGAGTTGTTTGGTGGTGTGGTTTTTCATGTATCCCGGATGGTCGTAGTCGTCGTCGTCGTCAGACTGCTCATATTCGTGACACAAGTCAAAATCTTTATCGTACCAGAGCCATGAGTAGTAGGAAGATACAGTTGAGGAATTGGAAGACGATGAAGACGACGCGTTGCATGTGTCGATAATAGACTCGTTGTCGCGAAACCTTAACGTTTTCGACACTGGCGGCGAGTTCTCGCCGTTTTTCCCAAATGAAATGGTGGTTGAGGTGGAATCGGAATGGATCGACTGGTCACCAGTGGAAAAAGTGGTGCCTGTGGACTCGATGGAGCCTATCGAAGGTCTCGAGTCGGGATTGGTGGCAGGGGATTCAGGCTCGTAGTGGCGTGGTTTTTCCTTGGTGCGCTTTGCATGTTTGTTAAGTGAGGCGATGATGCGCAGCAACTCCTCAGTGTTAATTTTGTCTTTGTAGGTGAGTTTGAACTGGTGAATAGTTTTGTCATTATGATACTTGTTTAGGTACTTGTTTTTCGACAAGGACTCGGGGTTGTGTTGGTCAAAAAGAACAATGTTGTAGCGAGACTTGGTACTTTCCAAGCCCGGGGAGACCGAACAATAAGTGGCGAAGCGTACCGACTCATCGCACACACTAAATGCAAAAACCTGGCTGTACTTTTTCCTGTAGTTGAGTTTTTCAGTGTCGGACAATTTGGCGATTTTCTTGGGGTCGATGAAAGTCACTGTTTTTTGGCTGATTTTGAAGTGCTTGATAACAATTAAAATGTCGTTGACTTCTTTAGCGATATCGTTGAGAATGATCAACATGTTGCCGAGCCCGGGCTCGTCTGCAGTGGGGTCTGCGCCGAGGTTATCCATCAAGTGGTCTTTGATGAAGGAGTAGAATGGAAGCATCGTATCGAGCAAGAAACAGCAGTCGTGTAGGCTGACATGCTCGGGTATCCTGATTAATGTCTCTGTGGGGTTGGGGATTTTGAGGTAGTCTTGAAGCCCACCGTCAATTGTGCTGCCGTAAATCAAGTTTTCCTCGCATGGATACTTGTGGTGATATTTGTAAGACTTGTAGGAGAGGTTGGCGAGGGAATGGCTGGCGAGTTTCTCACAGTTGCGACAGTAAGTGTTTCTGTTCTGGTTAATGCAATTGGTGTAGGGAAACACCAAGAATTTAGTGTTGGGATACTGTTTGAAGTGGTCTAGGTCTGGATGGTGGGATGTCAAGTGAATCTTGCCAATGATCTTGTTGCCTGGCACCAACGCCGATATGGAATCGTGGCCCGAACTTGACAGTGAGGGGCTATTGGAGCTGAGGCGCGTGAGGTTTGTATTGTATAGCGAGGATGGTTTTTTGAATGTTTGGAAGTCGTGTTGGTAGTTGATGCCCACCATTTTGACTTTGAGGATGACTTCGTTGGCGGTGGGGCTAGTCAACTCAAACTCTTTGGCGAGCTTTGTGCATTCTCTGAGCTTGGACGAGCCGAAGTCAAATAGTCGTTTGGTGGGAAGAGCGTTAACTGCTTCGGATACGAAGTCCTCTTTGTATTTGGACGGCATAGATATTGACTAGCTCTAGAACTCTTTACTGGGGATATCTTGATATATATGGTGAATTGCCCAATAAGTCCACTAGGACAATTAACAATACAAAGTAAGTCTAATCTAGTCAGGGTGAAGTAGAAAAATTAGGTAGATTGAAGAAGACGCTAGGTATATCTATTAGTAGCATGCGCTAGAGGAAGAAGGAGACATGCGGAATACGCACAATGTTGCTTAAAAAATTACACTAACGCTTCTAGACGGGTACGTTGGATATGGCTCGCAAATAAACTGTTTTGCAGAACTGTAATGAAAAAAATAATGTATTATTTGCGATAACAATAGGCACTAAAAACACAATGCGCGAGGTGTTACTTAAAAGTAGACGATGAGAGGGGAGAGCAAAAGTTGGATTGAATAGCTAGTCTTGTTCAAGAGGTCAATGAGCTCAATGTATTATGTATTCAATAGAAGCCTTGCCAAGGTAGTACACTCCGTGCCACCGGGAATAAACATGTTGTACATTTGGTCTACGGCACCAATGCTACATGACATAACGGTTCCGCATGCAGTCGGTTGAAAAGGCAACCTCCACGGTATGAATGGGCTTGACGGTTGGCTCCACCTCCACAGTTAAGCAGAGGTTGACAGCCTAGCCCAATCTTTGTCTCTTTGCTCACTGCACCCTTGCCTGCCCTAAATGGCCGCTACGCCCCCTCATTGGGCAACAATAAGATGCACCACAACCGCTGCTTGATCACGAGCTAATCTGCATTGTCCCTTGTTCAAGTTTGTAACCACTTTGTTGACGATCGCATTGCGTACTGCTAAATTGTGATGACAATATCAAGTAGCAACACCGATATTTGCTTGCCTGGGGGACGTGCTCGTGCTATCTCCAATTATACCCTACACACTACCCATTTAGCCTCGTCCGGTATCAGCGAGGTGCCTCCCGCAGTGCCCCACTCGGTGCCTCGCTCGGTGCCGTTCACGCGTCGCCCCTGTCATGCACGTCATCGCCTGCGCATAATATCGGTGCCTCCTGAAAAATATCATCTCATCTAACTCGTTTAGCGTACCCCTTCCTCGACGAAGTATCATCCCTGAGGCAACTTTGTGCGGGTGTTCTAATTCTGGCGTAACCTCGTTTATAGCTATGTACTTATTTACTGCTGTTTTCGGACTTATTTCGCCTCTCCTGCTCATCAAGTATCGACAACCGCATCGCTTCTTCGATCATCCGGTCCTCCACTGTGCGCAAGTGACTGTTGATGCCATTGCCCAGTCTTCGGGTGCTGCTGGGCTCCTTGTACTGGTCCTCGGCTTCTCCGTTGGAGATGAGAAGATTGGATGCGTGGATGGCACTGGCTGTAGCGGCTTTGCGGGCCAACTTGTTGCGCGCAGAATTAAGCTTTTGTTCCCAGTCTGGCCGAATTGTGTCTGTGGTTATTACACCAGGAGCATTTGCAGCCATCGACGATCTTCTCTTGCCTGATTTGACTGGTTTTTTCATCATGATGTTGTCTTCAACAGGCTCCAGCACTCTTGTTTTCGATACTTCGGTCTCAGACTGGCTGCCTACATAGTTTCCGGGCTTGGCACTGCCTCCTAATCCGGTGTTAATATCGCGTGGGGCCTCGTAGGTGACTCCAAAGTCTGGCAGAGCACAGTAGGGGCAGCTGGCAGACTCGGAAATGAGAGTGTGGGGCAACGAGTCGGAACCGTTTTGGTTCGACGGGTCGTCATGGGGCGAATGGGGATCTAGACGTTTGATCTGGACAAAACATTCGGTGCAGATTGGCTGGAAACAGCACCGTGAAACATTGAGGTTACGTGGATAGAACAAGAAACAGATGGGACACTCGGATGCATTGCGATAGAGCCTCAATAGAAGCTCCTTATTGGGGATCTCCTGCGAAAGTTCCGTCACAAATCCGTTCTCCTTGACCTGCAATTTCTGTTCCAAGAAACGCGCTTCTTCGTCCTTTTGAAGGTGCTTTACCCGCTCGATCAACGCCCGAAGCTCGGCCTTTTCTTCTTGTCTCTTGTAGTAATTGGACGACTTGTGGATCTTGTGATTGTCAATATCGTCCTCCTCTTCCTCGTCTTCCTACGCCGTTTCTATGCTGTGCAACGAAAGTTGCGACAACAATATCAAGAGCTCTTCGTCGGTCCAGTCGGCATTGAAATCTTGTAGTGGCGTAAAAAAAGGCGCAAGCTGCCGATTAATAATAAGTTTGCGAACTATCTCGGTATTGAAATCCAAGTTGGACTTGTAGGTGCCGTACGGTGCTAGGTATCCACCATCGACGTTTTCATCAAACCGGACTATCAAACCCAAGTAGTGTGTTTCGCGGTTTCTGTCCTTCTCCTCCTTGCGCTTGGACTTTCGAAACTCCAACACCGAACTGGTGCCATATGAATGTGGAAGGGTGTTTCTTCGAGAGCCTGGTTGGGCGTGCCTGGTGATTAGCCCGGTCGCGTCTGCTATGTGGGGCGAGTTTCCGGTGTAGCTGTACGATCTATTTCTACCTTCTTTGGCTGGAACATTTCCCATGTTGGTACACTAGTAGTAGGGTTGCAACACTATGGCAATTGCTTGCTTTAGGCGGTTCAGGCTGTTCCCCAGAAATGGTCAGTGTTTGTGCGCGACACGACTCCCTTATCGATAGGGGCAGATACCACAATAGGATGAGGTAGACACTGGCTATAAGGAAGGTGGGCTCTTGGTGGAAGGTCCACCTAAGAGACAGCACAACAATACACGATTAGACGCAAGACATGTAGTGCGTTCTCGTGCTACCGGACTATGCCGGAAATCTTGAATATGGTAGATGGTTGGAGTACTGGCCGGATGTGTATACTGCAAGGTGTGTATATACTGCAAGGTGCTATAGAGTATATATGAGATAAATATGGCGTGATCTGTATTCGACAAGCACGAACAGTATAGAGCGCAATGAGCCCAGCTGTTTAGGGCTCTTTAGTTGCAGCCACTACAGTCAGTGCGACAATAATACTTATGACAGCACCAGTCAACAAAACGACTATTGACCATGCGTTATAATGATCATAGCGACCAATTCAAGAACAGATTTTGTCTATTGGAAAGGTCTTACAAAGGGAGCTAGTTTTTAGTACATTTCTCTCTTCTATACATTGTTTCGAAAACAGGAAGTGATTCGGAGACGACAGTCAAAGCAGACTAGAAGTTGATCCAGTATCATATCCAAGAGACTGTTGAGCATGCTATAAATGCAATTAGATAATCGACATTATTGTAGTCAGTACTATGACTTTCTCAATTCGAAAACCCTAATCGGGCTTTAAGCGCATAGGCATGTGTTGTCTCTCAGGTAAAAGTACGCAAGACGAAGAGAGCTGTCACCGCTTACTGTTTGTATGGTCATATTTTCGAATTGACTAGTCTAATTTAATCCAACCACATCATGGCACTTCCTATTGTCACTGCTCAATTTGCAGCCGAGCAACAAGAGTCTGGACTAGAGATTCACGAAGTTACGACGATAGCAAGTATATAATTAACTATATGTATACATCTAATGAGAAGCTAGTGTAGTCAATGAGATAGGCTGTTATTAGTGTTTGTGCGTCATATTTCTATCTATCCATCGCCAAAATACAGTTATGGTCGGTTTTTTTGTGGTATTATTCTATTTATTGATGGACTATATGCTGCCCTGGGTATACGTGTTAACGGCTCGCTTAAACGGTTTTTATTGTATGTCATTGTCTATTAGTTGTGTCTGATACCGAGTCCAATACCTACCCCTATCATGGCCACCACTATCGCAAACCACAATATTCCTAGTACCAAACTAAGGATCTTCTGAGTTTTGGAAAATCTTTTAACCTGGTTTCCTTTGTAGGTAAGCCCGGAATAGAATTGCTTGGTGGTATTGGTGGAGTCAAACACTCCTAGTGCGATTAAAAAGTAGATGGGTGGGATGATTAAGCCTAGTATCATCATTAGCACAAAGTAGAGGGGCAGGTACCATGAGTATTTGACTTGGTAGGGAGGACTTTTCATGTGGCCCCCCTCCATGTGTTTTTCGATATTTTGTTCCAAGTCAAACGAGTTTTGATCGTTATAGTCGATATTATGCGGTTCTTTCACCAATGCTGGCGGTGGAGGTCCAAGACTACCTGAGGATGCTTTTGAAGAAACTTGACGAGGCTTGTCACGGCGAAAATCGCCCACATGCTCATTGAAGTTTTGGTCGATGTACTCTTGGTTTTTGGAGACTGACCTGGGGATTTGGGGGGGTATATTGGGTGTTTCGGGCATTTTGGAGGTGGTGAGGGGGATCTGGGAAAAGGCACTCTTGAATGTCAGTTGACTATTGGATCTTCCCTCTGAAGCATACACTTGAGGAGGTTGGGTAGGTGCTACTTCTTCTTCGTCGCTGCTTTGAGTAGGTGCTGGCGCATGTTGTTGGTCAGACAACCTCTTGTGTTCGTATACAGACCATCTTTGATTACCCTCATCGTAGTCTTTGTCCTGGACCTTGTATAACATGACAGGAAGTTCTGTGCTTGAATCCAAGCCTGCTGTGAGGTTGGTTATACCTCCCTTGGGGTAGTCCTGACTATTCCGAAGGGTGGACGATGCCTGTGGAGCAAACGACTTGTTGGCAAGGAGGTTTAAGCCAGTTGCCTTACGATCAAAACTGGGGTTTTCGAGGTTGTGCAAAAGCTCTCCCGACGAAAGCGAGGATCGTATTGTATCTCTCTTTGACTTGAGCTCGGTTTCGTCAGGGTTGATGAGCAGCAGTCGATACGACTGGCGAAGAGCCGTTTCTTCAGGGTCAGCAAACCGTACTTCCGAAAGCCGTTTGCTACTGGGTCCTGCTACAGGTTCAAGGGACTCGATCTCTATAGTATTTGAAGAGTCACGGCCCTTTTGGCGGGTTCCTTGGGTGGGGGTAACGTCAGGATCAGGATACTTGACTTCGGGCTCCGAATCTGAAATGGTCGTCATGTTGTAAAGCGATGATCTATTTACATCGATGTTGGACGATGCACTTATTACTTCTTTTCTGTCCTTTCTTACTTCGGTGGTTCTCATCACATGCTCTATTCTGTCGTTTGGCAATATTCTGAACTTCATTGATTTGGAGCTACTGCTGCCACTAGTAGGCACAGCACTGTCGTTTGAAGAAGAACCCGAAGCCCGTTTCGAGGGGAACGGTTCGGGCTCGTTATGTGCATTGGAAAGCGCCACATCGATCGAGGGGCGTGGATACTTGGATCCTTGGGGAGGGGTTGTACGGATGACTTTAGGTGGTGGTTTGGTGGGGGTTCGTTTGTTACTGCTTCTAGATGAATCGCCTTCATCGAACTCTTCTTTGAACACAAACTGCAGGCTCGCTGCAGGTGCTGCTGGATCCAAGGTGGGGCCCTCGTACTCGTCTAGTATAGAGTTGATGGAATCAGAGTCGTAATTGCCTTTGTACAGTTCAGATGAAGAGGTATCGGCGAAATCATCAATGGTGGTGGGCTTGTTGGCTGGAGTTGCTGGTACGGGTACTGGATAGCCGGGATCAGGGATGGATGAGGCTGAATTGACGGAGGCTCTGGAGCGGCCGAACTTGAGTTGTAGCAATGAATTGAATGTTCCGGTTGATCCACCGGAAGGAGGTGATGCAGGATGGAGGTGGGGAGCTCGTGAAGGCAGAGCTTCACTTCCTATGGATATTCGGGGCGTTCTTCGTCTCTCCTTCGACACCCTCCCCCTGTCGCCCAACTCGGGCTCTTCGCTAATGCTATCAATAGAATATGCTGAGGAACGGTTTCTGAAGAAGTTCTTTATCGACTTGCTAGGTGAGGTATATTCGGTGTTGGTGGCCACATTCTCTCTTGGTGGCTTGTCTTTGGCGGGAGCCGCGACGCTTTCGGGCGCTGGCAGAACCAGATGCAGAGGCTTTTCCTTCTCCTCCTTCATAGACTGACTTGAAAACGAAAGAACCAAGGTGGGTGTGTCAGTCTATAAAATCGAATCTATCTGTTCAAAATAGTGTAAAGACTTGATGTAAGCTGATGCTGATTTTGCTTCTGTTCAACAATAACAATAATAATAGATGAGGCTTTGAGCGAGGGGGGCCGCAACGTCGTGCCCCAACCGGGCATTCTGGGCCTATTCCCACCTTTTTTCAGTGTGGGCCGCTCACTTTTGTCCAATATTAGGCCTGTTTGAGAATAAAATTTGGAATGTTTACAAAAGTTCCGAATCAGGCCGCCGTCTAGCCTCGTCGGTTCAAACCCCCAGAAGCCGTCTATCGTCTAGATGGATGCAGACGATGCTAGGAGCTACACCACACACCCGCAGACGGTAGCCAGTCATTGGTCCCTAATGGTCAGTATCACACGGCACCGTATGCTCTTCGTCGCATCGTATACCAGATGTTCTCTCGTGTATAATATTATTCCGGGCTGCGAACAAAGTCGCACTGGCTTCTCTACGTCTAATTTCATCTCTCAATCGATTCGCAACTTAATCGCAATTGTTCCCAAATAAGCTAAAGCAACTGTTTATATTAATGTATCACTACTTTTATGTTTCGAATATGTATTAGAGTGAGCTATTACAGAAATATTTCGGCCAATTGGCCCGGTATAAGTTTACACTGCCCGGCAGCGTTCAGGATATTTCTAGGTATGTAAAGGTAGAGGCTTTTGGTGCTTAGTAGTTGGATCTTCTCTTTCTTCTTCTTCTCGTACAACCTGGTCCTGGAGCTGCTGTGGAGGTGGTTGTGGTAGTAGCGCTCGAGCCAGAGCTTGACGAAGTACCGGAACATTTACCGGCAAATGCTGCGAAAGCATTGACTACGACAGTCTTGAATGTGTCGACAGTGAGGATTTGCTTCATCAAGTCTGGAACCAAATTGGAGCTCTTAAGCGCGCTAATAATCTCGCTGAGTGGTAATGCGTCATTTTGTATAACAGCCTTGATCAAGTTTGTGGCAAATGGAACGTAGCTGGAGTCAGTGATAAGAGACTTGACCACTGAGGAGGCCAAGCCGGATTTGGCCAATGAGTCCATCAAGTTAACTACGATGTCGTTGGCATCTCTCTTGTCAAAGGAGTCGGCAGCCTCAAGAGTGTCGATGTAGCTTTTGGCTTGCAAAGCTTCGTTGTGGCTTTTGAAGGCATCGGCCAAGGCATCTCTCTTGGCATTACCACTAGCAATCTTTTCCTTGACGAGGGTACCCAAGTTCGAGATTGCCTTTGATGCAACATTGTAGAGGTCAACGTAAAAGCTACAGTCCGAAATAAGTTGTTGGACAACCTGGCCGACCAAGTTTGATTCATCCAATGCTTGGAACAAAGCAGTCAAGTTGATGAGACCAGACTTCAACACTGCAACAATGGTTTTAATGACGATTGGCTGGAATTTGGTTTCGTTGGCCAATGCCGACAAAATCTTTGGTGCCAAGTTGGTTTTGTCAATAGCAGCCAACACATCGGTGACAATCTTGTATTCTCTCTTGGTAAGTTCGCGTTCTGAGATATCTACGTCGCCGATTTCTCTCTTCTTGGAAAGAGTGTCTAATTGGGCAAAGATTTCCTTCAACTCTTGAGGAATCTCTCTGGTTTCCACTGCGTTTTCTGATACAGATGGAGCATTAGCGGTGACGGCAGTGGAGCAGGCCAAGACGGCGATGGCAGTAGTGTGGGTTAACTTCATAGTGGCTCGAAAACGAAGGAAAAGGGTTGGTGAAACCTAATAATGTTCTGCTTTTCTTTCTGAAGGTGTAATGTCTATGCCCAAAGCCTCCTCTATATATAATGTTTCCAAAGAAAGTGTTTGTTTGAACTATTTTGGTTTTCCGAGTTTTGCAAGCCTCACCATATTTTGCATTCTATTGTGACAGCCCCAGAAATTACCCAATGCGGAAATTTCTGCGACCTCAATAGTTGCCGTTTTGGGAAAGGGCCCTTTAACTATTCATCATAATTTCCCAATATGGACGTAATGATTTCTTGTTCATCTCGAGACTATCGTACGGATATACACATGATGGTCGAGACAAAGCTTCTATTTTTCTTGGGACCTGCTTTGGGATATTTCTGCTTCCATTGAGGAATGGTAAAGCTGGCTGGAGAATGTTGATGGAGTTGCTTCGATGAGGCCGTTCTCCTCACCTGCCGTAAGCCACGATTCAAGCTGGGTTCTACACAAGAGGGCTAGCATGCTGTACACGGTACCACTACATGAGACGTATCGGTGAGACCCTTTAATCACCACGTAAACTGTTAGTGGTAGTCGGGACCCTCGTCTAGCCGCGCATAGCGGGGACTGCGCAAGTGGTCCAAAAACGGTTGCGAGTTTCCGACAAAAGCTGCTATTTTTGGAATATGGTGTTGCACCAACTTTTGTAGCTTGGCATTTATTCCCCATACTTATAGTAATTACTAATTGTCCTATGTAACATAAACTACTGTATTGCCTGATTCGACACCACTTACTTTGCGGAAAAGAAATTCATGAGCGAACTCTGTTTCTTCTTTCCATCTGACTTGGTGGTAGTAGGTGCCTTGACCTTGGGCTTTGCAGCAGGTCTTGCGGGCCTCGACTCTGTTTTTTGAGCTGTGTGGGGTTTGGGTTTCCGGTAACTGACCACAAATCCATCCTCGTCTACTGTATCTGCTTTGGTATCCACATCCTCAGAAGCAGCTCGCCTATCACTCTTCTCCTCGCTGTCTTGCATCTCTTCATCCTCATCTTCTGGTACGAACATCGGTGTAGATTCTTTCGGAGTGGATTCTTTCGGTGAATTGGTAGATTCGACTTTCTCTATTACTTCTTTTTCTTTCTGGCTCCCCGCAATATTATCTTCCGTATCTTCGTCTCCAAAATCACTAAAATCACCCATATCGGCGAACATTTGCTGGAGTTTCTCAGGGTCACTGGTTTTCTTGGGTACATCCACAGGCTCATTTTCATTGTCTTCGTCCACGTTGCTCGATACCACCACCCGTTCTTTGGGCTGGGCCTTTTCAAGCTTCCGCAGCTTATATTGGTAGCCTGAGGGTTCTTGTATAGTACGTTTTACATTTTCGGATTTGGTTGTGAAATTGCTAATAGGTGTGGTGGACTTGGCTGGTTGCTTCTTTCTAGATACGTATGAAGACGAAATGCCGGCCAGTCTCATGACTTTTGGTTTGCTGCTACTGGCTGGTACAGGAGTGGTAGAAGCACTAGGACTAGCTTTAACCTCGACCGGTGCTTTCGGTACATGGACCGCTTCTTTCACTTCTGCGCCTCGGATCATTCCATTCTTGTAATAGTCTTGGGCGTTTTCAAATTTCAGCGGATGCTGCAATTCCTCAAGCGCTACTTCCTGAGTGGTGAATTGACTGGATTGTAATTTCAAAAGGTAGACATGAATAGTGTTGATTGAGTCAAATGCTTTCACATCTTCTTCTAGTTTAGCCTCATCTTTCGATACTTTGATGAGAACTCCTTCTTTTGTTCTTCCTGTAATGACAAACGACGCAGTTAATTTGTCTTTGTTCTTGCTGTAGAACTCTTGGAGTAGGGTTTTGGCATGATTGATATGTATGTCCAAATTCCGCGATAAGGTATGGTACGTGACCACTTTTTCGTTTTTGAATAGCTCAGTAGAAAGCTGCTCTATCTGTGCTTGTCTTGCATCCATCGTGTCTACTGCTCTTCATCTCATGGATGAATCTTCATATCTATTCGCGTCGCGTTCGAGGTCACGTGGAAACTTTCTTCTGATGCGAGCTATCTCGAGGTGACAGTTGCATGTGTCTATTTTAAAGCCCACTACCTCATAGCAGTGTGTATGGATAGTTACTTATCAATTCTACAAACTGCAAAAGTTCTGTTTTTTTATACTTTCCAATGCCAACGATTTTTTGCTATTTTGGCATATTTTTCAATAAATTGGTGACTACGACTTCTGACGTAGCGCACTTAATTCAGGAAAAGCTAGATTTTCACCGGCTGGTGCTTGGTGCTTCCAGCCATTCACCCAATTACTTTGTTTTATCTACAGAAGTGTCTCATGGACAGCAAAAGTGGTCTTATATGAATTGATTCAAAGACTAAATGTAGAGAAACCAGTCCAGTGGTACTGGCTTGGGAAATCTGGTCCAGGCTGCACCCAATCACAAAGACATTATGCTTTGATCACGTGCAGAAGCTTATCTCGCGCATCGAACTTAATGGGTGCAAATCACTCCCGTCTCTTTGCAAAAGTGTACATTGTGTCCCAGACAACATCGACACGAGTGCTGTCGTCCCAACCCATTGTCAGTTTGAGCTCTTCTACAAACTTTTCGGCAATATCATATTTCGATCCATGGTCTTTCATCCAGTTATGGTACGCGCTCCAGCTCTGGACATACTCCAAGAACTGGTTCAAGGTGATAGTTTTCTTGATCATCAATGGAGATTCTTTTTCGCCAATTGGATGTCCACTGTTGTCCACGAGGTACTCGTGTCTTTCAACATCGTAAAACAAGTCCGATGGTACCTCTATTTCCTTCATTAACGTACCCAAATAATTATGACCTGGCTGCTCGTAATAAGGACCCATCCATCTCTCAAACTCGTCATTGGGATTTGCTTCAATCGATGAGTTCCAGCAATAGTTGCGATATATCTCGTTGGCTTTTGGGTGTCCAATGAAGATAGGATCTTTGTAGAACCAATATGCTAAAGTCCCGTGAGGTTTGAGGACTCTGGCCGACTCTTCGAAAAACTTGGGATGATCAACCCAGTGGCAGCATTCTGCACCAGTGATCATGTCCACAGAACGATCAGCAATGGGTAACTTTTCTGCGAAAGCCTCAACAAATTTTATACCATCGGATTTTGCACGAGCATCGCCATTGCATTTTTGTATCATCGTAGAAGAGGGATCAGAACCAATTACCTGCTTGAAATAGTCAGCAAGCTTGAAAGCGACAAATCCGGAACCTGTCCCAACATCAACTGCGACCTCTTTTTCACCTTCATGGTAAGCAATTAACGCATCATACAAAGATTGGGGGTAAGTAGGTCTTGCATTTTCATAGTGCGCAGCATTGAATGTTGAATCTGAATAGGTAGCCATGGTCTTTGTTAATAAAGTGTTAATAAAGTGGTATAAGCTAGTATTTGGTCGGTATTTAAACACTTTATCTGTGTGTGGGGTATGCCGTTACAGGCCCGCTACCGGCGAGCCGTTTCTGCTTACGTAACAGAACCCTTTACAAACCCAAATGTTAATACTGAAGATGAATCATTAGAAGTGCAATGAGTCAACCCGAAAGGCCGACAGATGACAAAAAAACCGATCAAACATCGTTTGCCAGTATCCTAGCGGGGGTGAAGCGTATGCGAGAGCAATACGGCGCCGAGGAAGCCCCCAGCACGCGGCCCTCGCCAGCTGCTACCGCACCCATCGCGAATCCAGCTGCGACAGAACCACCTAATAAACCAGCCAATCCAAGTATACAAGAAGGTGGAAGTAACGAAAGGGATGTAAATTCACAATCTAGAACACATGTCACTGTTGATGGAATAAAAAGAACGAGAACTATGCTTCTTTCGTCCACAGGAATGCCCAAGCCACGTAACTCGACTTCTCCGGCACCTGGTCAGACCACTGCCTTGCCAAAGACAGGACGAAATACAGGCCCCTCGGAGATCCTAGTCAACAAAGCTCAAACAGGTAACCCACTTTTGAAAGAATCGATGATGAAAACGACCCCGTGGAGGTTTGACACCACCATTCTATCAGACTACTATATCAACCCCAATCTTCAAATATTATTCTTATCATTGAAATATCACAAGTTGAGGCCCGAATACATATGGCAGAGACTCAAAAAGATCAATAAGGGCTCTTCGATAACCGAACTGCGAAATGACAATAACTTGCGTATTCTTTTGACAGTAGTCGACATTGACTCACACCAGGATGTGTTACGGTCGCTACTGGACTTCTGCATTAAACATGACTTGACTTTGGTATTGTCTTGGTCTTTCGAGGAGGCTGGTAACTACGTGGTGTTTGCTAAGCAGCAGGACAATCTACCCGTGCTCAAGGCAACTGAAAGTATTCGAGGTATCAAGGCAAGCGACTATAATTCAAATGTAGTCGATGCCTTCACCAGTATACGACTGGTGAACAAAACGGATGTTTCAAACTTGTTGGCCAATTGCAAGTCGGTCAAGAACATCGTGTTGAAAAGTGTTAGGGGCGACGAAGACGGTTTGGGCAGTATAGGAGGACTAGGGGCCACCAAGCTCCGCAACATGAAGCAGGTATTTCTGGAGCCGTTCATTTTCAACAAGCAGTATGAGGATATATAGAAGAATTTTCAAAATTGGGGAGAACTCAGGAGAAGCTCTATGAATATCTCGAGCTAGTTCCAGGATAGGGAAAATTGATGGTATTTTAGGTTTAAATGGTTGATGTATTCGCGCTAGTCAAATTCTTCACTAACTACTTATCTAAACAACATTGGTTGGATGTTAGTTCGATGAGTGTATTTGTATGTATTTGTATGTATTGTATTATTATTCTATAACGACTACGCTTCTTGGCCCTGTTGCTTTTCGTACTCCATCATCTTTTCTCGCAACACCAAGTTGACCTTGTTCAACTGGTCATTCTTATTCACCAAAATGTCCTTCAACTTCTGTCCATCTTCAGCCAACTTGTTGATTTTGGTCTCGTACACCGCCTTTGCATCTTGAGCATTCTTCTCCACAAAGTAACCAGTGCCAATATCAACCATGTATTCGTTTTTCTTGACAATTTTACCTGGCAAGTACAACGAGCTCGTCAAGGGCACTAATATTTCTCCGTTTTGTTTGTCATCTTGTACTTTTTCCAAGTTGTCTATGCTGCCAATACAGTCCTTGAGCTTGGCTTGGGCTGTCTGTAACGCCTGGAGCGATTGTGTAAAATGCTGCACTTCTTGGTCCAACTGTCTACGGACGTCCACTAGCTGCTGCGGCTGGAGCTTCTGCAAGTCGATTCCTTGTGGTTGTGACATAGTAGTGATTCAAAGTATATTACTATGAAAAGTCTGTGATTGCCCATGAATTTCCAGTGCGGCACCCGAAATTTTGGCCAGGATCATCAAGTGGGGGAGAGAAGAGATATACTAGGATATAATGGGTAATGACGGGGGCACTATAACCAAGAGGAAAGATATACTATCCTTGTATGAGAGTGACAAACAGACTGCTGTCAAAGGAGACGATCTGGATCGTACCTTGCTAGTGACGTGTGCCATCTCATCGCTTCCTCTCTACACCAAAGACAAGCACGCTGCCCCAGTGGTAGGCGACTACAAAGGCAATTTGTATCTCAAAGAGAAGATACTTGAATACCTTATACAGAGAAAGAGCAATGGCCACGTTGCGGAAAAATCCGCTCGCTGGAACCACATTAAAAGCACCAAAGACTTGATCGATGTCACTATCGCCTGGCGCACTGATACCGATGGCGGTGCAACCATAAAGTGTCCGGTCACAGAAGAAACGCAGCTTCACAGTTATGCATACCTTCGTCCGTGTGGATGCCTAATGTCATACAAAGTGCTACATGAGATGGGCCGAGACCTAAAAGCTTCTAACCAAAAGCCGATGAAGTGTAACTGTCCCAATTGCAATGCCGAGTTTCATTACAATTACGACATAGTCATACTAAACCCGCTGGATTCGGAAGCAGCTGCCAAGTTTAACCTTGACAACTACAAGTATATAGAGAGCATGGGGCTCACCCATTCCAAAAAGCGAAGAAAGAGTCTGGACAGAAAGAGCCTGAACAAACAGCTGGACAAACCTGCTAAGAAGCAAAAACTTAAATAGAGCAATAAAAGTTTATAAAGTATTCTTGTTTTACTAAGGTACTGTTGTAGTGTGCCGTTATATATCTCCCAAAATATCTGTAATTCCCTTCACGTACTGTATTAGGGTGTATTTAAAATGTCTTGTGTCTTTGTACGCTCATATTTTCATGATCACTCGACCACCTATTTCTTGGTAACGAACACTTTGCTTGCACTTTACTACACGCCGATGAAATCTCACTTTTTGTGCAGTTGCTCTATTCTCTATTTACTACACTCACTCACATCTTGGTTAAGCTTGTATTAGACTATATACATAATAAGCTTCCACTATATCCAGTATTATTGGTTATTTTCATTTATTTGTTTTCTTCGCCTTCTTACTTCGTTATTCAGTTATTCTCTTCCTTTCTACGTGACTCTTCGTATTGTTCCTTGTGGAAAGTCAACTTGTCCTTGTTCATATTAGCATAGTCGGAGTTGGCCCAGACGTTGAAGGAAATAGATCCGATACCAACCACACAGATTCCAACCAATCCAAGTACGGTCAAACGGTGCACCACATCGGTCGCACGAACACTAAAGGGGAGTTTCTCAGCCATGATGTCTTTAGGTAGTCATTCTTCAAATCGCATGTTCGAAAAAGATGCGATCGAGATTGGTCACGTGGGTGGGTGCTAGGGACTTTTATTCTTATTGATACAGTAAAATACATAGGCTAGATAAGGTACTTGAGCCACTTGCTGTCGAACAACCCCTCTTCCAATAACGAAGGATTGGCGTAGATGGTTTCGGGGAGCCAGTGGCTATTGTAGAGACGGAATACGTTTTGCTCGTCCGAGTTCTCGTTGGGCTCAAGAACTTCAGTTACAATATAATCAAGCAATTCGTGTGCCGTAAGGTTCAAAGGACTGACGTATTCCAGGTCTTTGGATATGGTCGAAGAAAGAATGGAATCGGTCAAACTGCCAAGGGCATGGTCGAATTTTTCTGGCTCAATGTGACCAATTGGAAGCTTATAATTTTCGCTCGGGTTGATTGAACTGACGGGAATTGGTTTGAGGGCCTCGTAGTTTCCCACGTCAATATTGACAGCAAATTGACGGGGCTGTATTCCCTTAATAATAAACTTCTTCTTGGGTGGGTCGTTCCCTACTTGCTCAAGATTCACCACCATGGCTTCAGAGTTTGGAAATGCATGCGATACATTTTTGATAAAGTCCACTGCTGGCAAGAGCGATTTGTATTCGGGATGCAGTTTTCCTTCAGAAGAGTCCCAGATTTCCTGGAACTGCTTTTCGTACGCTTTCCAAAGCGAAATTTGGGTCACTTCTCCTGGAATCACGTCTGCTGATTCTGGGTTGCTTGCCACTTGGTGGGTGTATGGCTCGTAGCAGCATCTTAACCAGGTCGTTGCTCTCAAGGGCTCAGGGAATCTGACGATCAAACTGTACAAATCCTCAGGTAATGTGGGCAACGCCGATGGAACACCAGAAAAGTGTGATCTTTTGGTCAAGTTTAACTGAAACGTTGGGCGGAAATTGGAGGCGTCGTTCAACGGCAAGTTGGTTACAATGATAAGTGGAAGCTGTTTCACCAAAGTATTAAAGTTTGATTTGCTGCCTTTGAGCTGTAACAAGTACTGTAATCTGTAGTGTTGGGAGCATTTGACGGAACTGGAATAGTCGGGATGCAATGCTTCCGAGTACAAATACAGCTTGAGAAACTCCAAAACCGTATAAGTCAATTCATTATCGTTTACAAGAAGCAAATCAATGTACGTTTCAAGATGAGTGTCTTTTACGGCATCGATACAGTTGTTGTGAGCTATTTCCATGTCCATGCCGTCTTCTTCCTGTGGGTCCTGTGAATCTGAAGTGCTTTCTTTGAAGCTCTTATCACGTATGATCAACAAATGTGACAAGCATTTCAAAGTACTAATAATAATTGTCTTGTCCTTCGACACCACCGAGGCATTCAACAACGTATTGAACAAGGGATCGTTCTTGGAGTTGTCGATGTAATAACAAGTTAATGGCTCCAACAAATCAAGCAAATAAGACAAGGCCTCTCTGAACTGGTTCTCGAATTCTTTAAGTCTATAAGTCTGGAAGTTTTCTTTGTAGAACCAATTGAACAAAAACTTGACGGCCTCCACCAAATGTTTCTTCAATGGTTTTACTTGTGAGAGCCACTGTTGGTTGGTGAGGTCCTGTGCTAGGTTACGGAGCGTAAGCAAGGCGTCCAAGCTAAAAGCAAATGAAGTTTGGCTCAACTTTGGTGATGATGGGTCCAAAAGCGTATGATAAGGACGAATGAAGTATTTGATCAACTCGTGCCCTACAAAGGGCAAGTCTTCCAAAATTATTGAAGAATGGACAGATACACGAGTCAAGGTGCTCAAGCACCATCTGACGTCCGATTCTATTCCACATCTCAAAGACATCAAGATTCGGTCGATATCCTCCACGCCTCTATGATTAGTCCCGATAGGATTGGGGTACCCATATGCCGCACCAAATCCAGTAGTGTTGTATCCGTTGGAATCCCCTCCCAAGTGAGTGATACTACGAGATGATACACTTATAGGAACGATACCGTTACTCATGCTAACGTTACTCATTATTGTAGGACGCTCACTTGTTTTGACAATTTGAATTTGAGTTTGATATTTTGAGAAAAATTCGCGCGAACTGAAAACTAAGAGATAGGTAGAACGAAGAGGAGTGGGTGTTTAAAGGGAGGTATACACCTATTGTATCGCTGTTGTTGTCGAGCAGGATGATCATTAGATAGGTAGCTGGTGAAACGAACTGTTTGAGGGTAAAGTGGTTGTGGTCTATCAATACCATACATCTGTTGGTTCAATATTAGTGTTAACTTAAGTTAGTAAGTGTCGACTTCTTGATGTTGTATGTTGCATCACCAAGACGAACTACTAGGTTTCACGAGGTGCGAGCCTCCAAAGCGTACAACAAGCAAAAGTCAATTATTATGCTGCAAAAAATTATGGTTTCGCGAACCCAAGAGACAAAAGTGTGATTGTAGGCTTACACTACAAGATTGCATTCAATTAGTCACATAGGATTAGGTGATCTATAGGCTACACACTAAACCTTTTCGTTTTCACTATCTAGGTGAGCATCGATTCTCAGTACTCCGTCAATCAGCTCGGCATCAATCTCCACTGTCTTACAAGGCCCGTGGTATACTTTGTGAGCATATACATAGTAGTATATCAACGAAAATATCCACACACTAGGGGTAATCACACAGGTATAGTTCATACTATTTTTGTCAGGGTATCTGGCAGCAGGGAACATCACCATGAAGACTGTGTAGAGAATGAAAATGGTCGATGTCCATCCCACCACAGGACTCCAGAACTTGCCCAAATAGAAGGTTCCTGGATTGAACTTGTCTCTACCGCAAGTCAACCTCAAGAAAGTGGGAGTGCCCCAGGCCACATAATTACCTGCAATGTACAAGGTGAACAACGCGTTTGCAGCCACAGTGCCAATAAGTACAAGCAACCCAATGAGAATGGCAGTGATCCCACCAAACCACACGGCATTGAGAGGAACGGAAAGCTTTTTGTTGACAATCTTGACCCATTTCGAAAAGGGCAAGCCGTTATCACGAGCAAACGCCCAGATTTGACGAGAGATGGCAGTCAATGTAGACGCACCCATCAAAAATTGAGCAAACGCCATAAGGCTCATGAACACAAGGGTCCAGTTTTTGCCAAGGCAATCGTAGATGATTTGGGCCATGGGGAACCCAAACTTGGAACCGAGGTACCGGGTCTCGAAATCGTTGGTTTGCATGCAAAACATGGTCATAATCAATATAACCGTGCCAAGTCCCCAGCATACCCCGATAGACCCCAAAATTCCAAAGGGAATGGTATCTTCTGCCGACTTGACTTCTTCACTCACATGAATAACAGAGTCGAAAGCCCCAATGGTCCAGATGGCAGGAAGCCACGCGGCACTGACCTGGGTCCAACCAATTGGCCACTCCGAATCATTGGAAAATTGCTGGAAAACAAAGTGGGCCGACCGAAAGTTCCCACTGGCACCGATGGGTAATGCGATGAGGAACAAAGCGATGAGCGCGAGGTTGACGTATATAGACAACGACTGCAAATACGCACAGTTACGCGATGAAAGACAGGTGATGAGGATGTGAAGCAATACGCACCCGACGAATATACCGTAAGTCTTTCCTGCGGTGATGTTGAAGTCACCATCTTTGGCAATCACCACGATCGATAATACTTCCTGAGCAAATCCGTAGTCGATGGAACAAAGCGCGCCAATGAGCGCAATGGAGTTTGTGTTTCCGATAAGAAACGAAAGCACCGTCTTCAACTTGGGTGGTGCGTAGTAGTTGGTCCAGTAGTAAAGCCCACCCGAGGTTGGTTGCGAGGACCCATTTTCTGCCATGGAGATCCCAATACAAAAGATAAAGAAACTACTGATGATCCATCCCCACAACATTCCTGCGGGACCGGCAACAATACCTTGCGAGAACACAGAGGCTATACTGGGAAGTAATCCCATGATCGAAAAGGCCACTCCGAACGCCTGAATCTTGGAAAACCTTCTCTTCAACTCAGGCTTATAACCGATCTGAGCCAAAAGCTCTTCGTCATTCTGGGTCAAAAGAGCGTTGATCTGAGGCTGTTCCACATTGTGCGCATTGTTGTAGAACAGCTTGTTTGAGTGTATCTGTTCAAGTATCTGTTCCTGCGAAAGAACGGGGCTTAAAGGTGAAGGCATTGGTTTCGTCTGATCAAGTAGGTCTAACCCAAGTCTTCCCTTTTTTGATATATATATAGATCTAAATTATTATTTAGGACGACATATTATCGGCAATTATGTCACCTAATCTATTGGGGTGAGGTTCGTCCTTCCTAATTTGACTGGCCGATAAGCCCAATAATGCTTATCGGAATAATTATGCAGGTCCATATCGCCGAAGAAAGGATCTTGCAACGGCATGAGGGCTCGACCCCTAACTCACGTGGTAGCAGGACATATGCTAAGGCCGGGTAAGTGAGCAAAAACCCGACCGTCTGCCCTAGTGGGTTATGTGCACACCCCATCGAGAAAATTTTACTTACTGACATGCGGGTGCGAATATAAAGACTGGTGAAAAGTCTGACATTCTGAAATTTGTTCGACATCTAACAAAATGGCTACGTATGTAATGCCTTACCATCATGGACTCAACACAATAAGTACTACATAGTAGGACTAGTATTGGATTGTCTCTAGTGATGATGATTATGAATATAACCTGTCTTACATGAACATGTTCATGGGGCCAACAAATGCCGTGGGAAAGCCAGATTGTCTTGCAGCTGAATTTCAATATTCATCTATCTTCGTTATTAGCCAATGCCTGATACATCTGTTTTCCTCTGAGTATTATATTGGAAGTGTATTCTAGTGGGGAATGGAATGAACTTGGCTGTTCAGTTCCATGTCCATTTGCGGACCTTTCCGGACCGCATACCACTTGGGTCTTTCTGTTTTATATATTAGGAGGGATGCATATTGTGTTGCTAGAAATGACTCAGTTCTTCTAGTGGCGTATACTAACAGTTCTAGTACTTTAAAACCAGAATCCTTGATCAAGAAGGAAAAGGCTCAACAAAAGATTGCTGAAGAACGTGCCGCTGCCAAGAAGGTTCGTCAAGCCGTATGTATACAAGACTGCTAAGGAGATTCCAATTTTTGAAGATGCAAAACAACCACCAGAATATGACTAGCCCTCGGGCGATGTTGTCTATCAATTAACCATCTTTCGGGACTGAGAAAATTGATCTCTTTTAAAGATTTAAGACTTTAAATACTAACTATATACAGGCCAACAAGGAAAAGAGACAAGTCATTCACGACAGAGCTGCTGCTTACCAAAAGGAGTACACTGACGCTGAACGTTCTGTCATCGAAGCCAAGAGAACCGCCAAGGCCGAAGGTTCTTACTATGTTGATGCCCAACCAAAGTTGGTTTTCATCATCAGAATCAAGGGTATCATGAAGATCCCACCTAAGCCAAGAAAGGTTTTGCAATTGTTGAGATTGACCCAAATCAACGCCGGTGTTTTCGTCAGATTGACCAAGGCTACCTCTGAATTGATCAAGTTGGCTGAACCATACATTGCTTACGGTTACCCATCTTTGTCTACCATCAGACACTTGATCTACAAGAGAGGTTACGGTAAGGTCAACAAGCAAAGAATTGCTTTGTCCGACAACTCCATCATTGAAGCTAACTTGAAGGCTTACAACATCTTGTCTATTGAAGACTTGATCCACGAAATCTACACTGTTGGTCCAAACTTCAAGCAAGCCAACAACTTCTTGTGGCCATTCAAGTTGTCTAACCCTAACGGTGGTTTCAGAACTAGAAAGTTCCAACACTTTATCCAAGGTGGTGACACCGGTAACAGAGAAGAATTCATCAATGCTTTAGTCAAGCAAATGAACTAATTTCTTTAGTTATGGGTTTCGTTGGGTTTTTTTGTTGGTTTAATCCTTTATTTCTTTTCCTTTGAAGGGTTATATAAAAAATCTTCTGTGTATTCAATATAATCTTTCAATTTACTAATATTACTTGTTCGACAAGATGTAAATGTTGTAAACACTAATTATATAAAAAGGTATGGGCTTTCGGACAACGATATTTCCGGCGAAATGGAAAATGCAAAAATTTGCAACATAGTAATAAAATGATGCCAACACTTGGAGCCACTATAGGTTATACTGGTGAATAGTTAAACCAAACTAATCTACTGCTCTTACAGACAAATTTGGACGTAAATGTCAGTATTGATCTAATATGGGAACAGAAAATTAGTTGAGCCCTTGGAAGTATCTTGCCCTATATAGCCTTTTTATTAGCTCCCTTGAATCCATTCTTCTATACTATACACCCAATACTCTAGCCACTCGATCTCTTTCCACCACTCAAACGTATTACGGACGCCAAACCAGCTGGTTCCATAATCATCATACACATATATCTTTGCCTTGGACAGACCAAATATCCCCCATACCGCGTATAGCATTGCCTGCAAAACATTGACCAAAATTACAGCAGTGAGTATGAGAACCACGACGTTCAATACCACCATTCCTGCATTCTTGGTCTCCTCTTTGTAGTTGTAGTATGCATAATACTGTTTCAAAAATGGCAAGTTGACAAGAAACTGTTTCAACTTTTCATTTTTGGACCCATTCACAGTAAACTTGCGTTGCAAACTGTCACCCATATCGAGCTTTTGTCTGAGCTGGCTTATCAACTGGTCTTGAAGTTGTATATCATTTATCATTTCATTCAATTGATTTCGTTTCTGCTCGTCTCGGCTTCTGGACTGGGCCAAATCTCTCTGGTAGTCTCGACATAACTTGTCCAAATTTTTTATTACCCTCTCTCTTTCAAGCAGTCTCTTTGCAGACTTGTCGGGTTTTTGCGAAAGCTGAAGCTCGAGGCTACTGATGTAGCTCTTTAGACTCGCTATTTCGTCTTTCAATTCGGGGACAACATCGTGCTGTGAATTGTGGTATTTGGAATGAGGGTTTTCTCTTATGGGTGGAGAATAAGGTGGTGAGGGAGGTGGAACGCTCTGAAACAGTGTTGTGGCAGGAACGTTTGCGCTGGAGTACTTGAGTGAATTTCTCAACTTGATTCTCAAATCTGATGCTGAAATAGCAAATCGTTCTCGTAAAAAAACCTCGAAGTTGGGAAAATGCACGAGGCGCACCAAAAACTCCTTGATCTCTCTCTTGTATACCTTCATCCTAGGGGTGCTCTTTATCAACAGCTCCAACAACTTGAGCTCAGCCGGAACAAAGAGCGATGGAATTTGCAACGTCGACTCGATTTCCAGAATTAGCCTCAACACTTGTGTTACATAAATGCTGTCGGCGTCGCTCCCACTCGCCACTTTTCTCCAACATCTATCTAGTAATTCATCTACTGTGCTGTCCATCATCGACCACGTCTTGAGAAAAGTTTCGCTCACCGCGTCTGTTTTGAAAAATGTCTCGAATATCGCGATCTTTACCAACCCAAGTTTAAATGCAACAGAAAATAAATATGAGAAATTGACTGCGTGGCTTGCCCAGATGCGAATTCGTAAATTGAGGTTTATGCAATGCGGACTAAAAAAAATGTAACTACCTTTAGCAATAGACTCGCACGATTGCCCACAAATGTGTTAATCACTACATGTTTGTATCATGCTTGTGTTATGTATTTGTCTATTTAGGCTCTACTGTAATATTTGGTGGACGACAGTCTGTTGAGGCTCTTGAACAGGGTCGCTGCTTCCGTTAGCTTGTCCATTGACTTTCGTTTCAGTATCAGGTATCTCTGGCATACTAGTCACCTCTGTCGCTAACCCTTTATCAGCTTCGGGCATGGAACTATCAGTCGTGCTCTTTATGGACCCATCGAGACTCAAAATATTATTGGAGACGGAACCGGAAACGTTTGAGAGTACCTTCAAGCTTTCGTCACCTGGGTCGGATAAGTTGAAGGTTTCTTCTCTCACGTCATCTGTATGGTTGGGAGTGGACTCTTTATTGTAATTTTCCAAAGCAATCTTTGAGTCTTCGGTAATATCATTTGAAGGTACATTGGACACTTCGGAAAGGCTACTAGGTTCGAGACCTATTGCCGCTTCTAATGCAAATATAGCTTCAGGTGCTATTTCAACCACAGGACCTTCATCTGGTGTAGCCTCAGGTGCTCCTTCAACAATGGGATCCTCTGCAATCGGTTCAGGTGCAAGGTTTATTCCATTTTGCACGATCTTCTCTTGTGCCTGAGCAACAAGAGCTGTAGCAGAAGCAGCTGGTTCTTCATTTGTCGATGGTACTGATGGTTCGGGCTGTACTTCTGATGGTTCAGGTTTCATTTCTGAAACGGGTTCTGGTTGTGCAATAGGCTTGGGAAGCTTTGCTTCGTCTTCCCTCAAAGTCTTAATCAACACATCCAACAAATCAGTCATAATAATTCCACTTCCATACACCTTTCTCAAAAAGAACCGGTATTTATCTACTTTATACTCAACCAGGTGGCTACTGGTCTTCAATTCATTGATGCTATTTTCCATGGTTTCGTGGTATTGATCAAGCTCGTTGCAGGTTTGTTCAAGTACACTGAGTTCATTGGCACAATAAACCTTGAGATTTCTTCCATCGTCCAACATTTCATGAAGTCGTTCTAGAGTTATTTGCAGCTTAATATGATCGTCCGCCTTCTCGTTGGAATCGAGCAATTTACAAACTGGGCATGTGTAGTTTTCATCTTCTCCTTGGTCTTCCTTCTCATCGACACACACAATATGGTACCACTCATTGCATCTGTCACATTCTATCATGGTCCCGAACTCGTATTCTCTACAGTTGCAGTAGAATTTAGGCGAGGATTCTTCGGTGCCTTCTTCTTGCTTCGCAAACTTCAATAAGTAAGAAGACGAGATTTCGTACGAATCCTCACTCGAAAAGCTGAATTCGGCCTTTGAACCGAACAATATCAACTTTTCGATAAGTCTTGCGTTCAATGTTAACTTGGGATTCAAGTCTTTTCTGGATACATTCTTGGTTATGGTCGTGGTCGGTTCTTTGTCTCTAAACTCGTCCCAACATCTATAAGCCCATTCCTCAGCTTTGAAGAGATGTGCAACAAGTTCGCCAATGTTAGCTTTGAGTCCAGACTCATTTAGATTGACCTGAAGCTGTCTGATATCAGAATAGCTGAATTGTGATCCTTTACCATCTTGAGACTTGAGACCTGCCAAGTACTCTTTTAAGTCCTTAATCAATATGGAATTCAAGTGCACTCGAGAAAGCTCTTCGTAATTGGCACCACTCAAAAATAACTTTCCAGCCAGGAATCTATTCACATACCGATTCAATTCTTCCATATCTATTTCATCGGCTGACTCATATTTCAAGAATTGACTGATCTCATCATTAAATTCGTCACTTTGATTGAGTACATTTTCAATAGTTTTGATCTTTTCAATGTCATTCTCTCCTAGAATTTGAAGGCCTTGGTTGAAATAGTCTCGCAAATTATCCAAGGTAAAAACCTCTTTTTTATCGCTGAACGGATCGTCTCCATTTTCAATCAATTTGTATGTTTCCAACCACTTGAGACGATCACGGACCCTGCTTAAAAACGTTAGGGAGGGAATTTCTATGCCAAAACTTTCTCCAAGATCAATTAAATCATCTAGCTCCTGAACTGGCCTGGACTTCTTGCTGAGCAATACCCTCGTTGCTTTATCGAAATTCTCTATTTCTGCTTTGAACTCCAAGATCTGGTCAATCTCAGGACATGAAAAGTTGAGCGTAGGGATTCGATCCACGAGCCTGACCAACTCCTTAATTCCTTGAGATTTTTGTGTATCGTTACCTGATCTTATTCTTTGTTGGTGCTTGATAGCCAAGAGATTCTGACAATCTTCAATGAATTGATTACACTCACCAATGAAAAACCTCAAATTTTCAATGTAGCTTTTGAACTTATTAAGCTCGTTCATTTTCAACTTACGATCTTCGTCTGTTGCGGAGCTTCCAGTGCCCCCTAGCACAAAATTGGCAGATGATATTGCTGAGTAGATTCGTTCTCCTTCTACAAGCAAGCTTTTGTACAGCTTGAGGGTAATTTCTGTGTTTGATATCATCAACTCTTCGTACTTTTGGGTCCATTGCTTGTAGTCAATAGAGTAAGCAGCCAATATTTTGGAAAATGCCTTGAGTTTTTCGTCAGAATACATCACTTGTAACTCCACCTTGTACTTTTCAAGGTCGAGTGCTTTCTTTTCGTAGTGGTCTAAAAACGACTCCAACGATAAGATAAAGGACTGGCTCGTTGCCTTGTCTGTCAACACGATTTTCGAGGGAAACGTATTAGCAAGCTCGTCGTCCGAAACAAAGTCCTCGTTGTTGGAATCATTCAGAACGCCGTTGACTGCGCTTTCTATGGCTGATTCCTTTGCCACATTCATGCTTCGAACTTGGTCTCGCAATTGGATTTCTCGTTTGTACATATCGTCATAGATCTCGCCCACTTTACGATGAACCAGAGAATTGAATCCAATGCTCTTACCTGAATCGTATAACTGAATCAAGTTTACCAAGAGTTTGAAAGTCAGGAAATTGGGGAGAATGCTTTGATTTGAAAGCCACTTTTCTCCTTGTAATGCGTATGGCAACCAGACTTGAGAGGCAAAGTTGACTTCCTCACTAAAGTTGAGACCAAACGACAAAGTCATAGAATATGTTTTTGGAGGTTTGATGATAAACTCGCCTAGTTTTTGTATAGTTGTGGTATATCTTATTCCTCTTTCTGTCAACATAGAAGGAGTTATCAAGAAGTCCTGGTTATACCTGATTTTTCTTTTCCTGATATCTATAAGCTTTTGGAAGCTTGGATTCAGATGGGCAAGACGTTGTTCCTGGAACGGGAGAATCATGTTCTCAAGTGAGTTGACGAGGGTATCGTACTCGAGGCCGCCTATTCCTGATAGAGTGCTTATAATGGCATCTTTGGTACCTATTTCGCCTTCTGCAGCATCAGGGCCATCGAATTCCATGAGCTTGATAAGCTCCTCTATATCCCAATTATCATTATTGATACTCATTCTATCCTTGTTGGCCTCGTTAACTTCCGTCATCAACAGCTCAAATTTGTCAAACTCCAGCTCGGGAATAAAGTACCACTTCTTGCATGCTCCAAAGAACTGATAGTTGATCAATTGAGTGAAGTGGTCCTCGCATTTCCAGTTTTGAGTACTAAAGGTCATACCAATATTGATTCTAGTATTGGTGAGATCCTGGTTACTGAGGTCTGTTTCTGATAATGCACCAAAGAGAGAGTTGGGAAGCACAGGGAGGTTGTGGAGGTTCCATGGATTCATTGCTGACTGGAGGATGTTGGATATATAATAGTCAGTATTGAACAGGTCTACGTCGTTGGATGGGTTAGGAGATATGCTGTTGACTACGGGTGCATCCTTGGCTGGAGAAGTCAACAGGGTGTCGCCATTTGATAGAATTGCTGGTTCTGTCATGTTGAAGATTTTTGTGGGCGATGCATTGATGGTTAAATTGTTCAAGTTGTTCTTGTAGTTGGTTAAATCGTCGCCTATCCTTGCAAATCCGGAGCCGTGAACTAGTCCTAGCAAGTTTTCACCATGCTCCAACTCCAAACCTCCTCTTAGCAATGTGTGTGAGCTGTCGTTAAAGACAAACTTCCAGTACAAGTCCTCGTACTTCTCGAACTTGATGAAATTACGCTCGGGTATAGGCATGTTGGCCTCGTTAAAATGGAAGAAGCTAGGGTAATTGGAGGAAACCTTGTTGAAAAATTGGGCGTTGTGCTGGATAATAAACTCCTGGAACTTGAGGTCCTTTTCCATGAATTGCCTCATGGTATATATGGATGCAATCTTTGGTACCGACTTTAAACCATTATCGTCTTGGTACAAATTGTGCAGTGATGGAGAAGTAAGCATGTAGGCTAAAGCGTGGTTGAGCTGGTTCTGGGGAAGAATAGGCGACTCAATGATTTCCGAAGACTTCTTGACCTTTTTAGTGGAGTCGTCAAGCCGGGCTGCAAGTGATATAGGAGGCTTTATATCGATCAAATGCGGAGTGTTGGCTAGTATACCTTTAGAGCCCTTGGCCTGTACGGATCTCAGAAAATGGCTAGCTGAGCCTACGATCAACGGACTGGAAGAGTGGCGTTTCCTAGCGCTTTCTTCAGAATCCAGTGGCCTTTTTCCATTCTCTGCACCCTCAGCTGGTTCAGCACCGAACATCTCCAGACTTCTTTGGCCTAGCTCAAGTTCGAAAGGATACAATATACGCTGGTACGACGATTTAAGAGAGCTGCTCAAGCTGGTCATGATCTTGCCCTTGTAGCCGAGCTCACGACCAATTTGCGCCCAAAGCTTCTTGTTGATAACTTCGACGAAGCCTCCTCGTATCACCACTGCTCTAAAGAGCTTGTACAAATCTATCGGTCTTTTATCGATCATCGGCAACTTGACAAGAAACGACGGCACTTTTTGCTCTTTAACTTCTGAATTTTCTTCTTTGAGTTCATTCTTGAGTTCCGGATAAAGTTCCTGGTCGGGTTCTTTCTTGACGTCTGGAGCCGTTTGAGTCACCTCAGAGGGGTCCTGAGTAGGAAAGTCAGCTGCAAGCGAAGCATTGCTTGGCTCGGGATTCAAAATCGCCGGGGAGTTCAAAATGTTATCGATAGATGATGGAGGCTTTGCCTTTTCGGTGCTTGTCTTGTCGTCTGTCATCTCTGTATCATTTAGGTCAGTCAGGTCTTGGTTCATACTCTTTTCGTGCTTGATATGAAACTTTATAAGTTCGGTATGGAATTTCAATCTATTCTTTATCTCGTCTTGTGGTGAGTTGTATAACAACTTGTTACTTTGGAACCAAAAAAGGTCGGAGTTGATCTGAAAATTCGACCTCAAAAGATTATCCTGAACTACTGGGATCTTTACTTTTATGGCACCGGCATGTTTGGCTTCCTCGTGTACACTATCTATGAATCTTATAGGATCTTTGGCCTGGTTATCGTCCAACTTGTAACAGGGTATGGCGGTGGGCTCCTCGTTATCGGAGTTGTTTGGCAAGTCTGTCAAGAAAATCTTGTTTGGTAAGTGAAAAAAATCCAAGGGGAAGTTGGCCTTGGTCTTCAGTTGGGGAAAGTTGTAAGGATTATAGTTTATATTGGACTGTTGTCCATTGAATGCAACCTGGCGACCGTTCTTGACGAGCTGGAAGGTGCGAAGATCGGGTAATGTGGTTTGGTTGAAGAACCGGGACGACTGCGGAAGCTTGTGGGACTCTAGCGCATCGGAAAATGTCGACATTATGGTGTTTATGACTACCTCTGGTGTGGCATGCCAATAATGCTAGTCTAGGTAGAAGAAAAATTGAATTTCATATTGGACTGCATAAAAGACCGCAGGCAGCCGGTCAATCCAAAAGAGCAGTAAACACTAACAAATGGGTGGGGTACCCCAACCAAGGTATAGACAGCTAGCTTAAGCTCTAGTGGTATTGGAGCTTCGGGAATCAGCTTACCATGGTAGGTATAATTGTTCAAAAAATTGTCAATTTCCATTAGTCTATTGGTTTTTCCAGAAATGTTGCAAAATACTAAGAAATGAAAATATTGAAAAGTAAGCTAGTTAATCTCGTAAATGGAAGAATTCTGTTATTCTACATGCAGCACTACAACTGAAGGTCAATTTTTATATGTCGTGTTATTAATAGCACTAGCAGTCCCCAAAGGTGACTACTTTTTTCTCGGCGTTTGGTTTGTGCCAAGAGTTGTCGTGATTTACTGATATTATAAGCTTACATTGCTAACCTGTAGCATTTTAGTATTTTCTCCTACTTACAAGAAAATAGCAGCAACAGCAGCCAAGGCAACACCACCGGCAGCGTTCATGTTACCAGCACCTTCGTAAGTGCTGACAGGAGCAACGGTAGCTGGAGTCTTGGACTTGGAGTGGCATTCGTCACAGGCAATGACGTCGGTTTCGGTGGAGTGTTCAGTCTTGGTGACTACACTGTCATCAGTCTTGGTGGTCTTGGTAACGTAGTACCAATCATGTTCCTTGGTGATGGTGGTTGGGACCACACACTCTTCGGTAATGATGAGGGTGGTTGGTTCAGTGACAGTGACAGTGCTTGGGTGACAGATATCCTCATGACACTTGGTAATAGTCACAACGGTTGGTTCAGGACAGTAAGTGGTGTAGCCAGTGACAGTAACATGGGTAGTTACGGCAGTTTGGTTAGCAACAGCAGCCATGGCCATGGCCGAGAAAGCAACAGTAGAGAAAGCAGTAGTGTATTGCATAGCGAGTGTAATGGGTTGGATTGATATTGGTGAAGAAGCCTGCCACTAGGCGGGATACCTCCCCCTTATATACCTGATTCTTTGCATTAGTGACTCTCTCGTACCATCATGCCCAGCTCGTGGAGTGACATTTTTGCAACTATTATTTCTTGGAGTCTAGTTGCGGCAACGCAACTTCCTAAACGGGAAAGTTTTGCTTCAAACCAGTTTTTTTTTTCTGGGGTAATCAGGGTCTCGTAATGGCGAACTCTAACAGCAAACGGGCGCCTCGAAGTAAGGAGGAGCATAGAGCCGCGTCGAGCCGCATCGACCACCTATGGTTGCCAACAAACAGCACCAGCTACCCAAGTGAGCTGACCAAGCCCATATTTGCTGCAGTTGCTGTTTACGCTAGCCAAGACTCTCGTATGTCGCGGCGAAAACTACGAACTTCCGCACTAGTGAAAATACTACATAACCTCTCGTACTGGCGCGACTAGACTCCGCGCCCAGAAATTCTTCCTCATCATGGCTAATAATAAAGTCTACATCAACGGAACTGGTTGGGAGATGCGTTATTCCCCGCTGATGCAGGCGTGTTGAAAAGCAAACCAGCGCATCTCGTCCTGGGCTCTACATCTATTACAATAAGATTAACAATTACGATATACGATTGAGACCTATACAAACAGAACATAAATGGGAGATTCGAGCTGATTCGTAAATAAGATAGTGTTAACCCAACTCTATCCAAAAAAGGGGAGATGCGGTACTGGACCGTCTTCCTTCGCGCTATCAGCCAATCCAGATCAACTGGTGGAAAAATAACTCAAAACATCAACACGCCGCCGCATCAAGCTTCTTCGGTGTATCCTTCCAAGTCAGTAAAGTCCAACTCCGAAAAATCGATCTGACCAAAGGTATTCTCTCCTGAATACAAAACATACAAAAAGCCATCCTCATCTTTGTGTTCTTCGTAAATGGTGCTGATCAAAGCAGCAGTAGGTGGCAAGATATCATTGACAAAAATAAAAATAGCCTTCTCGCTTGGAAGCTTGATTCTCTTTCTGATTACATACACGAATTGGCCCACAGATAAATCTACTGGCACCAAATATTTGCGCTTGTCGATCTCGGGTATATCAGAATTCTCTACCTTTTCGCATATAACAGGAACTCGGTCGCTGAATCTCTGGGAGATTCTTGAGGCTTCTGCCTGTCTCTTTTCTGCACATGTTAGTAATGTTGTCTGGCGCCATACCCCAAAAAAAGTACTCACCAAAAGGATGTTCGTCTTTGAATTGTGATCTCATATTGAACTATAGGTTAGTATTGATTTGTTGAATTGGGTATTTGTAGTTGTTTCTCTCGCCACCAGGGGCTTCCCTTTTGTGGGCGATCCACTGCGGGTGAACAGAGCTAGCGCCAATTCCCTCAGCACCATCTGTTCTGCACACCCAGAGCCAAACCCCTCTATATCCCATATTTTCCTTACATACTGTATTCTGGGAATTGATTGTATCTCAAACCTAGTTATCGCAGGGGTCACTTACAACTATTATCTTATCGCACCTCCCTGGAATTGTATGACAGGGGACGTGCACGCACCATCACGTGGTGCTATCGGCGCGCCACCGCGTTATGGGTCGTGCGCCGCGCATACACAGGGTGCTTACAGTTTTAACTACACATCGCCACTAGAAAAGTGAAACAGAACGCGTATAGCACCCACCAACACCATGCTTAGATCAATTCGTAACTTTTCAAGCTCAATCGCCAGACCTTCGTTCGCCAGAGTTCAATTGCTCGGAACTGTGGGTAGTGTCAACTTCAGAGAAACCAAGGATGGCGTGAAGTTCATTAACTATTCCCTCGCTGTCAACAGATACGCCCCAAATGAAGAAGACAACAAGGCCACCGACTGGTTCAATGTCTCCGTTTTCAACGAGACCCAGATTTCCGCCTTCGAAAAGTTTTTGAAACCAGGTGTACAATTGTATGTAGAAGCTGACGCTAGACAACGTTTGGTTGAAAAAGACGCTGACACCAGATACACTTTGACCAGTTTGAAGCAAAGGAGTTTTGATGTCGTCAGATACGCCAAGGCTACTGAGGAAGTCGAAGCCCAAGAATAAGCCGGCGTCTCCTTGTCTATATATGCTATCTTTCTGTTCTAACTATATTGTCTTATTAATATATTTATGCTATGACACTGTTACCAAGTTCATACAAGTAGCCAACGGCCAACTTCACGTGCTCACTCAAGTGGACAAAATCAATGCGGTCTACGGTATCCAATTCTGAGTGGATCCACCCTGAGGTGAGCTGGGCTTCACTTTCCGTGAGGAACGAAGACGGATATCCGTGTTCAAGTGCAGAGGCATGGTCGGAACACGCGTAGCCGCACGAGGTCTCGTGATACGGAATGTTGTTGTAGGTGTCGATAACCAACTTAATGAACTCATTCAAATCCTCGCTCACAAAGTCCTTCATAATCCCAAAATGAGGCTCGATTCCATTGGCGATCGATTTCTCGCTGGAGCCTGTTTCGTCCAATTGCATCATACCAAGGACAATCTCTTTGGTAGCCGCATACTTGGAGAAAACCTCAATTGAGCCTAGCAATCCTGCTTCTTCCGCCAGGTAAAAGTGAAACTCTACCGTATTGTGCGGCTGAAAAGTGCGGTCTTTCACACCGCCAACAAGTACGCGGAGCGCCTCTAGGACGGTGATTGTACCCGAGCCATCGTCGTCTGCTCCTGGTGCAGGCGAGGTCTCTGGGTGCACAAAGTTGGTGGAGTCAATGTGCGAACCCACAACCACCTTGGATGCGGTTTTTCCAATGATACGCACCACTATGCTGTATTGGTCCCATTCGTGGTGGTACTTCTCTACTTTGACGTATTTTTTTACCGGTGCGACAATCTCGGTAATTTGTTCGTGGAGCCAGTTGACACTAGCCAAGCCGTCAGCCAGCTTGTAGTAACGGGTGTAGAACGATGAAAAGCGGGTGAGCTTCTCGACCAAGAAGCCAATACTGATGTTGTCGAGAAGTTTGCGAACTTGCGGCTGGTAGTGTGCCTTCTTAGGGTACTTGTACACCGCGGGCTTAGGGGGTTTGCTTCCGACGTCGCCAATAGCCCAGTGGACCTCTTGATTCGCTTGGTGTGCGGCATAGTTTGAGTCCAGAGATTTGGCCAACGACTCGTGGCCGGTGATATCAATGAAGTTGATATTGGCCCGCTTCAATTCCCATTTCTGGTCCTCGGTAACGGTACTAAACTCATTGGGCCCGAGTTTGATAAGACGGAGCTCCTCTAACGGGAAACAAACTGCGAGAGCAATGGAATATACTATCGATAATTTCATAGTGAAGTGTCGGTTACAAAGGTGACAGCGAGACCCTGTGTATTAAATACCCAACGCCATATCCTTATCGTCAATTTATCAAAGCCCCGCTGATCACGAGGTTACATCGAAATCCTGGAACTCGAAATATTGCTTACTTTTTCGCAGCTATTGAGGTTCCATCAAATGCATAGCGTTAATTAGCTATTAATATATTATAGACCTGGTCTACTATCTTAATCGTCACACACTGCTCAGTCCTTACCTCGTAACCTTTCAATAGCACGACTTCACCCACATACTCTCTCTCACCCTTGCTGATCTAGTAGTATTTTTTCACCAGTGAAACCCAATTGTAACAATACTCCATTCAGTCCACCTACCCTTGTCACCCTCTTTTCTTGCACTATACTGCTCTTCGTGTCTGCATTACCGAATCCACCTGACCAGTTACTGTTGGTTGCCCTTTGGCTTCTCTATACCCTGGCGAAAAGTCGTGTCTCGCCAAACTCTTCTTGAAACTTTTTCGTAAACAAAGTTTGGCTACTTCAGCAGTTTCTCTTCTTCAACCAGCATGACGGTTCCGTTATTCCAATCTAACTCGAACCATTCCACCAACAAAACAATGGATTCGAAGTTCATAACGCCGACCGTGAATGTCAAGGAACCGATTGAATCCCTCCAATTCCACCAAACTTCTTCGGCGCCCGACAATTCATCAAGAGGCAATTTGTCCAAGAGATTTTTGGATCCTTTGAATCTCGACAAGAATCATCAGGTAAGCTACAAAATAAATGTACCTAACTTCTCCACATTATCGCCATTAGAGCTTGGATCCAAATTCATCACAGATTTGACCAAGATAGACTCCATGATTCCAAATGATTTATACCTTGGCGAGACTATTGACAAATCTACCACAGGTCTTGACAACTACTACTTTGACTACGAAAATGGGATGGGAGAGTTCTCTTCTTTTGAAAGAGTAAACCAATTCAACTTGCCTGACAAGTTTTTTGACGAATATAACTCAACAGAATGTGCAACCAAATTAGGTTTATTTCACGAAATCGAAAGATGTTGGATAACCATCGATAAAAAGTTGATTCTTTGGAACTACAAGTTACCGCAATCGTCATTCAATCACTCCAGTCAGTTTTTGACCATTGATCAGATCAAAAACACCATTTTACAAGTCAAGATTGTCAAACCAAAGCCAGGAATATTTGTAAAAGAAGTCAATTATCTTTTGCTTATTGCCACCACCATGAATATTCAGATCTTTATCATACAGTACGATGCCAACTTGAACAATCTTGAGGTCTTCAATCCTGATCTCCAAGTATCTACCCAGGGCTTAGTTGTAAACAACTTTATCGAAAACCCAAAAACGGGTGATATATACTTTACCGGTGAAGGCGATGGCATAAACATATGGAGGCTTGACTATTCCAATAAGTCATCTTTCATAAAGAACAGATGTGACAAAGTATGCTTAACCAAGAGTGGTTTGTCGTCGGTAATCCCTAATAAATTGACCAATTTTGATTTGTTCAACTATTCAGACTCGTCTGCTAATTCAAACAAAGGTCCTCAAATTCCAGAGACAATCACCCAGTTGGAAATCGACTCAGACAGAGACATATTGTACACATTGTCCAACAAATCCAACATTAGAGTATACAAATTACCCAACACTACTACTCTGGCTACCGGAATAGCTGCTCAGACCCACTTTTCCAGTCAAAATAGCTCCCACCAACTCCAAGAATCAAGCAGATTGTTGCCCAGTCAGATCTATAAGTCATCGCACAGCTTGTTTGTGGACGTAGCCAACTTGAAATTGTTTGAAAAGTTCAAGATTATTCATATCGCGGCAATATCCAAGGCAGAATCCAACCTGGTTCAGTTGATAGCAATCACTTCAAATGGATGTAGAATTTTGTTGAAATTGGGTGGCTCAACCAGTACGTTTGGGCTTTTCAATCCAATCAACTCGAGTTCTTCGCTTAGACTTAACTTGGTGACTATCAAATTCCCTCCATCCCGAGAACTTCCTAAAGTATCTGCAGAATTGGATGCATATACCACCAGCAAACAGCATTTATCACAGTTAATAGAAAACCAACAAAGATCACAATTGTTGAAAAATACCAAATTTGCCAAAATAATCAGTCCTGGCATCTTTTTGAGTGTCAAGAGAACGAAAAAGTCGGACAAACTCTTCATTTCGACCCCCAACTATGGATTCCTTAAAAAGAATAATAAATTAGTGGAGAATGCCGAGTTTATCAAGTATGGAAACTCTGACGATTCAGCCAGCAGTGAAAACTTCACCTATATCCATGATATTGTTCAATTAACACCATCTATGAACGCCACCAACTCTCCAAGCGGATATGCCAACATTTTGGCCAGTCAGTACACCAAGAAACCGTTAAAATTTGCCGTTTTAACTAACTTCGGGATTGTCATATACCAGTACAAGACATCTGATCAAATCTTGAAGTCATTGAATGAATACACTCTTGAAAACTTCATTGAAGAGAACGGATTTGAAGAGACTTGCTCTGCATTACTTTATTTGTCATGTTCGTACGGCCACTATTCGTCTAACGACTTGTTCAAAAGAAAGGCCCAGATTTTGTTTTCTACCTACGGAAATAACGCCAGGTTAAGTGAACAATCCACTGGAAACTTGAGCCTGATTCATCATAGAATCCCTAGCCAAAACTCCATTGAGGCACATCCAACTGTAGATCAAGTTGTTCTTAGTGACAGATTCTACGGAACTAGTTTGTTAATTTCCAGATTATTCAGGGAATACTGGAACCTCCGAGTATTTAAGCCATTGCCATATATTAAGATCCTCAACAATGGCCAGATAGATTCTAGTTCCATCAAAGACGACAATCTTCTCATCCAGGGCCTTAATATCGATAAAAACCAGGTGGAATTTTTCATTGGCTCAATCATCGTATTGGTAGACTTTTTGGTTGAAAATGGAAATCAAATACAGGGACTTAATGCACCCAACTACTCATCTGATCCCAACCAGTTTGAAAATGAAGTATGTTTGAGGGCTGAACATATAGCGTTCACCTCTATAATCAAGTCCCTTAACTCAATGAAAGAAGCGTTATCGTTTCTCATGGTACTTATCGAAGAAAACCAGAGCAACTTCAACGAAATATTCAAGTTTTTATCTTTGACCAACCAGCTGAACTTGTTGGTCTTATCATTTAAGGATCTCTTATTGCCAACCAACGACATCAAGAACCTTATAAAGGACCTCTTGTCGTCCATCATCAACAAAAACATCCTCAAAGGTGGTTCTATTGACTTGATAGCTTCTTCCTTACAAGGACGCTGTGGCTCTTTCTGTTCTACTGACGACGTTTATATATTCAAGGCTATCGAAAACTTGACCAGAGCCAAGAGTATTGGTTCCAGAGATAACGAATTGAAGGTGAAGTGGTTGAAGAATGCCGTCAAATTGTTTGAAGAAGCTTCGGATTCATTGACTTTGGAAAACATCGAAAACTCAATTGATATCATGCTGGAACTCAAGTTTTATAGCGGAGCCGTTGATATGTTATTGAAATTGGCTCTCAAGTCTAACAATAACGCTGCCAATGGCACCAAAAGAAAGGTACAACTCTACCACTTGGTGTTCAAGATTCTTAGCAAGGTTGATTTTGAAGCTCTTAAAATCACCGAGACTTCGAGTCAACTTGAAATCAACGAATTCTTGGAGTTGAGAGACTTGACTTACGAAACATGCTTCTCGTCCCAAGACAAGGCTTTCCACTACGAATTCTACCAGTGGTTTATAGATCAGGGTATTTCTGAAAGATTATTGGAGATCACCACTCCATTTATCCTCCCTTTCTTGCAGGAGAAATCACAGGGAAACTTGTCGTTGAGTGACTTGTTGTGGTTATACCACGCTAAGCGTGATCACTACTACGAGGCATCGAGTATTCTATACTCTTTGGCCATTTCTGAGTTCCAATTGGATCTCACCAAGAGAATTGAATACTTATCAAGAGCCAATGGATTCTGCAATTGTGTCTGTCCTCCAAACTTGAGACAGAAAATGATCCAATTGTCTTCGGTGATCCAAGAATTGTTTGATGTAGCCAACTTACAGTGGGATATTTTGCTCACCATCAAGAATGACAATAGAATCAGCAGTGCCAACAAGGAGATCGCCATCAATGCATTGAACTTTAAGGTCTTAAACATCTCTGATCTCTTTAACGACTACACAGATCAATTGGGTTATTACGATTTGTGTTTGGAAATCTTCAAGATCTCCGACTACAAGAACTCGGACGATATTCTAAAGAGATGGGAGCTCTTATTTGAGAAAATCTACTACGATTATTTGAGTTCCAATAACGACGAAGCATTCTACATTCAGCTCGCCAACCGGTTCATTGTGGTGGGCTCAAAGTTGTCGTCCAATGACTTGGTATTCCCAATAGACGAATTGATCAAATTAATAGGAAAATACTTCAAGGAGTCTGGCCAAGACAAGCCCAAGGGACAACAGAAATATCCCCAGGGCACAATCATCGATATGTTTATCAAGTGCGGCGTTGCATACGACAAGTTATACTATGTAATCAAGTCGTTGATTGAACACAACAACTTTGAAATCAACAAGGAGTTCTTCGATGACCTCAAGTCTAGTGAGATGGTTTACTTGATCAAAAGCTGGTACGTGAGCGACAAGAAATTGAGAGAGTTTATCTCCAGTGACAAGATTGAAAGCCTCGACCAATACACCATAGAAAACGACCCCATCAATGAGTTTATAAAAAACGGATAAATATGTACAATATAGCATAAAACCATTTATTATTAGTAATAGTTATTTATTGATTGAAAGTGTAGAAATCTTCCATCTATTAGTTGATAATATAGTAATTGTCCTAAACCAGTATTAGTCGAGAGCGTAGTAATGGTTCTTTTGCGCATCGAACTTCTCGGTGTTGAGATTAGTAGGTCTGAGATGACCGGTCTTGATCATTCTCTCGGGGTGAATCAAGTGTTTGTCTTTCAAATGTGCCAATATTCCATCGAATATCAACTTGACGGCGTTGCATTCGGCACCGCGAGGCATGATGACATCGGCAAATTCCTTGGTGGGAAATATAAAGTCGTTCATTTCAGTCCGCGCTCCATGCAAGTAGGCGTTGACCACGACGTCCAAGCCCACTGGGTGTGACGAGTTAATGATATCTCTTCTGATCCAGCGAATGAGTCTTGTATCAGGATCGCTGTCAATAAAGACTTTGATCTGACTCATTTCTCTTAGTTCTTTGTCGTATAATCCATATAACCCGTGGATAATGAAGATCTTCTGCGCTTGATCCGCTGTAGGTTTCAGTTTTTCAGTAATGTCTGCTTTGAGCTGGGTAAAGTTGAATCTAGAAGGTTTCAAAGGCGCATAATCATTTTTATTAACGGTAATGGCACTGATTTGGGGATTGACTAGGTCAGGCTTGGCTATTGTGCTTTTGTCTTCGTATTTGGCAATATCAATCAACTCCACTACTATACCTTGCACTAGGGCCGATTCGATCTCTTGTTTCAACAAGTGAGCAGTAGTCTTTTTGCCTGCAGCATGTCCACCACCAATAAGAACAACAATCGAAGACATGGTGTGAGCAACAAACTAAATGTCAATAAACGAACTGGCGACTTTGCTCGCAACTGCTCTCCTTATCTGTCAGATGAGGCTTGATTTTTCAGGCATCGAAAAATTGGCATCGCGAAAAGATGAGATCGTAGAGAAGAGCATAATCGAGGGGCATACCATCACTTTTAATATGGATGAATTTGATAGAGATCTCGATGACGAGTTGGAGTTCACTCAAACCTCGGACAAAGTAAAAGTCCACAGTACTTTTGAAAGCATGAACCTCAACCCTTTATTGCTCAAGGGAATCTACGAGTATGGGTTCGAGCAGCCATCGGCCATTCAGTCCCGAGCCATAATGCAAATCATATCTGGTAAGGATACTATAGCACAGGCACAGTCGGGAACAGGAAAAACAGCCACGTTTTCCATAGGAATGTTGGAGGTTTTGGACACAAAGGTCAAGGATTGCCAGGCTCTAATCCTTTCCCCCACGCGAGAATTGGCGCTCCAAATTCAAAAGGTCGTCCAGCAGCTTGGTCAATTTATGAAGATACAAACGTACGGATGCATTGGAGGCAGCTCGCTTAACGAAGACCTCAAGAACCTCAAAAGTGCCAAGAAGCAAATCATCAGTGGAACACCCGGGCGCATTCTTGATCTTGTCAAGAGAAGAGCGCTCAACCTCAAAAACTTGAAGCTTTTGATTTTGGACGAGGCCGATGAACTATTGACCAACGGGTTCAAGGACGCCATCTTTGAAGTCTTGAAGACCTTGTATGCGGGTATTCAAATCGTAGTGGTGAGTGCCACCTTGACCAAAGAGGTGTTGGAAATGACCAACAAGTTCACCAATAATGCGGTGAAAATCTTGGTTAAAAGAGAGGACGTGACATTGGAAGGAATCAAGCAGTTTTACATCCAATGTGACAAAGAAGACTGGAAGTTCGATACGTTGTGTGACTTGTACGACTCGCTAACCATTACCCAAGCGGTGATCTTTTGCAACACCAAGGTCAAAGTTAATTGGTTGACCGACCAGATGAGAAAACAGAACTTTACCGTAGCATCCATGCATGGAGATATGAAGCAGGACGAAAGAGACGAGGTGATGAACGACTTTAGAATCGGAAGCTCGCGAGTGCTTATATCCACAGACGTCTGGGCGAGGGGAATTGACGTTCAACAGGTGTCGTTGGTCATCAACTACGACTTGCCCTTGGACAAAGAAAACTACATACACAGAATAGGACGGTCCGGCCGGTTTGGGAGAAAGGGTGTGGCCATAAACTTGTTGACCAAGGAAGACAAAAAGGAGTTGCGGGTGCTTGAAAAATATTACTCCACCAAGATACGAGAGATGCCTTCCAATATAAACGAGTTGATGTGAATGGAAGAATGAACATGGGAAATGCCGCACGAAAATATATAGAAGAAGAAAATGTATGCGGTCAATTACATGCGATTATTGTAGCTTTAGTAGTCTCGTATACTACTGACTGGCTGCGAATAAAGCTGCGAAAAGTTAGAGCTTTGCGAAAGTAAGGCTACGAATTAGTTGAGCTCTGTAGTAGAGGTGTATATGAGAGGTAGACAGAGGCATACTGCCCAATATTGTCAGTCCTCCGACCCTCAGTTACACTACAACCAAGTTCATAGCAAACTACTTAGCAACTGATGGTGACTTCTATCTCTCATCGTCTGTCTCGTCTCATCGTCTGATACACGACCCACGTGACACCATCTCAAGCTTTTTTCAAATCACATTTGACGCCAATTTTTTTTTATACTTCATCTTTACTGCCATCCAAAATGGATAACCAATATCTTTCTTCGTTGGAAGCAACTTTAAGAAAGACCTTAGTGCCTGACTCGTCAGTCATCAAACAGGCTGTCCAGTCTTTGACCAAGGACTTCTACTCCAACCCATTGGCATTGCCTGCCTTATTTCAAATCTTACAGGGCGCACAAGATGATGAAATGAAACAATTAGCTTCGGTTGAAGCCAGAAAGTTGGTCTTGACCAACTGGAACACCGTTGACGCCAGCCAGAAACCTTCCATCAGAGAAAACTTGCTTTCCAATACTTTCCAACAACAGTCCAAACTCATCAGACACTCTTCCGCCAGAGTCGTTGCCGCCATTGGTGAAATCGATTTGGAAAACAACGAATGGCCAGATCTTTTACCTACTTTGGTCAGCGGGGTCAACGATTCCAACCCACAAACAAAGGAAATGGCTGCATACACCTTATACACCTTACTTGAAACCCAGATCCCAGCCTTGGCTCCTCACATCAACGACTTTTTGACCTTGTTCTCCAACTTGTTAGTCGACAAAACTTCCAGAGACATCAGAGTCAATGCTGTTTTGGCTCTTGATGTTATCTCTCAATTTATTGAGGAAGACAGCCAGATCAACCCACAATTGGCTTCTAAGTTTAGAGAGTCCATTCCTCACATGGTTGAAGTCTTGAAGGAAGTCATTTTTGCTGACGACTCTGAAAAGGCCAGAGACGTTTTCAATGTTTTCAACAGTTTGATCTTTTTGGACACCAAGTTGGTGGGTGACTACTTGATCAACTTGATCCAAATCATTGCCGAAATCGCCTCCAATGTTTCTTTGGATGAAGAGTACAGAATATTCGGTTTGCAATTCTTGATCTCTTGTGTTTCCTTAAGAAAGTCCAAGATCTCTTCCAACAAATTGGGTCCTCAAATCACCCAAATTGCCATTCAAATCGCCTCCGAAGAAGTCGATGTTGAAGCCGAATTGGAAAACGATGACGAAGAAAACGAAAACGAAGAAAGCTCTCCTTCTGCTTTGGCCTTGAGGTTAGTCGCTATGTTGGCTGCCGAATTGCCTCCTTCTCAAGTCATTAACCCATTGTTCGAATTGTTGCCTAAATTCTTGGGTAGCTCTAACCAATTCGAAAGAAGAGGTGGTTTGTTGAGTATTGGTGTTGCTTCAAGTGGTGCCCCAGACTACTTCTCTTCCAGAGTCGACCAGATCATTCCTGCTATCGTTGTGGGTTTGAAGGACTCGGAAATCATCGTTAGAGTGGCTGCTTTGAGAACCTTATCTCAATTGACCTCTGAATTACAAGACGCCGTGGCCATCCACCACCAAGAATTGTTGCCATTGATCATAGATATCATTGACTCTGCCACTTCTGTTGTCGTTTACAAATATGCTACTTACGCCTTGGACGGTTTAATCGAATTCATGAGCCACGAAGCTATGGGTACCTACATCGAGCCATTGATGAACAAATTATTCCACATGTTACAACAGGCTAACACCTCATCGCTCAAATCTGCCATTGTTTCCGCTATTGGTTCAACTGCTTTTGCTAGTGGTAAAGCATTCACTCCATACTTCAACAACTCTGTTCAATTCTTGGAGCCATTCATCACTATTGAAGAAAAGGCCGAAGGTTTGACTGAAGATGACATCGAATTGAGAGCCATGACTTTCGAAAACATCTCCACCATGGCCAGAGCCGTTGGTTCTGAATCCTTCTCGGTTTACGCTAAGCCTTTGGTTGAAGCTGCTTACACTTCCTTGAACTCTGAACACTCAAGAATCAGAGAATCTGGATTTGCATTTATTTCCAACATGGCTAAGGTATACGGTAAAGAATTTGCTGGATTCTTGGACCAAATCGTTCCTCAAATTTTAAAATGTCTTGAACAGAACGAGTACACTTTCAATGTCGAAGACTTCAACGAAGATGATGAAGACGAAGACTTGGGTAATGGTTTGAACGTCCACACCGGTATTACTATCGAAAAGGAAATTGCTGCTGTCGCCTTGGCTGAATTGGCTACCGGAACCGGTGCCGAATTCGCCAAATATGTCGAGCCATCTGTCAAGTCTTTGAGTGACCAAATCGAAAACTCTTACGGTATGAGAGAATCTGCCATGAACACTTTGTTCAAAATCACCAAGGCTATGTTCAAGGCTCAATACGGTGACGATTTCAAAGCTCCAAAGGGTGTCCCTCAACAACCTTACGTGGACGAATCTATTTTACTGTTGGTTCAACAAGTCAGAAACATTGCTGTCAACTTGTTGGAAGAAGAATTCGAGTTATCAATGGTTGCTTGTATATTAGACTGTATTGCTGACAGTGTTTTCACCATTGGTTCCATCGCATTAGTCGACTCCGCCAACGACACCACTACTTTGGAAAAGGTTTGTGTGCAATTGATGACCATCTTGAAGAAAGAGCACCCATGTCAAGTCGAAGACGAAGAAGGTCCTGCTGACGAAGAACAAGACTCTTCCGAAACCGATGCTTTGTTGTACGAATCAGCATTGGAAGTCTTGGTCAACCTCGCATTGGCCTTTGAAGGTGACTTTGCAAAGGTCTTTACTTCTTTCAAGGACATCATATTGTCCAACCTTTCATCCAAGTCCAAGAGCATCAGAGTCAGCTCCACTGGTGCTTTAGCTGAAATTGTGGGTTATCTTAAGTCAGGTAACCCATTCGGTGAAGAATTATTACAAGTCTTTATCGAAAAGGCTTCTAACGACAAATCATTGGAAGTTAAAGGTAATGCTGCCTACGGTATTGGTTTGATAGTCGAGTTCAGTACTGTGGATCTTTCTGCTACTTACCCAACAGTCTTGCAAGTATTATTCCAATTGTTGAACAAAGCTGACAGAAAAGCCAATTCAGATGATGCTGAAACCAAGGATGTTGTCAACAGATCATTTGCCAACGCTGCTGGATGTGCCGCTAGATTGGCATTGAAGCACCAACAAGCTGTTCCTTTGGAGCACGTTCTTGAGCCATTGTTGAACCACTTGCCATTGGAAACCGGCTTCGAAGAAAATACCCCAATCTTCAAGTTGATCATACAATTATACGAATCCCAAAACGAGGTTATTATCTCTCAAACTCAGAAGATTGTTGAGATCTTTTCCAAGGTGTTTGTTTCTGAAGCTGAGAGAATCAAGTTGGTTAACGAATCTACTTTGGGTAGAGAAGAGAACATTGACAGTATGAAGCAATTCGCCAACGACGAGTTGAAGAACAAGGTTATCGAATTATTGAAGTACTTGGATGGTAAGTACTCTGGCGTTGTCAGTGCTGACCCCGTCTTAAAGAGTGTTATCGCCTAATAAACCTCTCACCTCACTTGTCATATTTTTTTCTTGTTCCAGATCGTCTGATCTATCTATTTTTTAATACGTTGATTCCTAGTCAATATAAACTTGTATAGTATAAAGTGTAACCCATGAAGTTTATTTCATCTGTGCATTGGTTCAACTAGTAGTGGCATATAATAACACTTCTTTATCGAAAGTAACATGACCGCTGTTTACCCTTTCGATATACTTGATCTCATGCAAGTAATATGCTCGAACTAGAAATTAATCCCTGGTCGCAAAATATTTTTGTGTGTGTCAAGTCGTATTCTCACTCTGAGAAATATTCTTAGCGATATCTGGGACATTCAGCTCCACACAGTAATGGCACATCAAGTGGCTACCGATGGGATGTGTGGTAATTATTTTTTCACTGCACAACCCTGCCATGCAGTTAATGTGGGCCTCCTTTTTAGGTTCGTATCTGATCTGTAGCTAAAATCGGTGGCAGCCTTGAGTTGCATTGGTTCCTTTGCAATCCGCATTAGGAAACTTTCAGCTCAGTTTCCCGATAAAGTGTTGAAAGGGTTTAACGTACGTGTTGGTGAAATCAACCAGTGTGTTAGTTTCTCAAATTATATAAGACGCTTCTTACATCTGTTCGTATGTTGACTTTTACATCTAATTACAGGGCGCAAGTCGATTTTTCAATCTAATTGAGTTTTTTGCACCCAAACGTACCATGGAATCAGGAGCAGTAGCGGTGGCAGTATTTGCCTTTCTCGCAATACTATGCTTAGTACCGCCATTTATTTGGCACTGTCGGTGTAGAAACATACCTCCTATTTGTTTAATCATCTGGCTATTGTTAATGGACATCAAAACATTCGTGAATGTGATTATCTGGAATGGGGACGACTTCTACCAAAAGTGGAACGGAGAAGGTTACTGCGATCTTATGGGAAAATTTGAGGTCGGTGCATCTTCTGGCAAGGTCACCGCTATCGCAGCATTGTCCATTAACCTCTACATGGTGTTGTCGGCAAAAAATCCTACGTTCTTGCAACCGCATTCACCCAGGAAAATAGCCATAGACTTGAGCATATGCTTGATCACGCCAATACTTACCATGGCATTCAATTACTTCATTCAAAGTTCCAGATATGTGCTAGTTAGATACCAAGGATGTATATTGACGTTCGACCAGTCGGCCAAAGCCATACCTCTTCTCTATTTATGGCCACTTCTATGGTCGATTGTGGCTTTGGTGTTTGCTTCAATGACAATCTTTTCGTATATCCAAAAGAGAAAGGACATCAAGGATCTTTTGAAATGTACAAATTCCAAACTTGATATTAAGAAGTTTGCCAGATTATTGATATTCTGTGTCTTGATTATCTTGGCTCTTTTACCGTTATCAATATATTTCTTCGTCGTCAATGTCACGCTCATTCAGAAGGCCAAAGGCTTGGTCACTAGCGGTGACAGAAGTCAGATCTACTACTACGATCTCGGGATGAAGGAGCTATATGACAAGTTTGTCAATATTGGTTTGTCGTTTATTACGTTTTTGATATTCGGCTTGGGGTCTGATGCTCTAAATATGTACAGGGGCTTTTTCGGGCTTAGATCCAAAGACGACTCCAAAACATTCAACAACAGGGCTGTCAAGGTACCTACCGATCAGTCAGGTACATCTCAAAGTACCCTGTTGTCCAAATTTACTGACTCGTCGACCATGACGGAGGTGCAGTATGAATATGCCGACTTGATGTCCAGCAAGAGAGATTCACCTCTTTCGCTCAAGCAGTCAGTATTCCAAGTGGGCGGAACATCTGGAAAGTCATGGAGTCCCAGCACGCTAGAAGATTTGGAGATGACAGTTGAAATAGACGAATTGAACAGGAACGAAAGCTTGATGAATTATTCCGACGAGTGTATTGAGTACAATTTCCAGGTCAGACGCAATTAATTATAGTTTAAGTAGTTTAGTGAATGTTTTGGAAAACTGGTCCGCTTTGACTTTACCCTGAGTTTCTCTCATGCCGAGTCCCACCAAGTACTTGAGGGAGTTTTTCTGGCCGTTGTGGATCTTGGCCACGACGTCCGAATTGTTTTCGATGATCTCTTGGCATATTTCTTCGACAGCTTCATCTAATTCTGCCTGAGAAAGATCCTGAGGATTGGCAAGGTCGTAGTCTGCTATCAACTGTTCTATAGAGTTGGATGCTAATTCATGGGGATTTTGTATGATTTGAGAAAGCAAAATTCGAGCTGACGTCAACGATAGCTCGTTATTGCCGACTCGTATCATAAGCTCACCAAGCTGGGCTGGAGAAATTATGGACAAATCTAGACTCTTATCGAGTTTCGAAAACGAGCCTATGAACTCATGAAAGAGCCAGTTGTTCACTTGTTTGACTGGCTTGCCGTTCTTGACCACTATCACGTCAAATAGCTCATTGTAGTAGGCCAATATTTCCTTGTTATCTACCAAAAATCTTGCGTACTTGAGCTCAAGCTTGTAAGTCGAACCAACTAATCTCTGCAATATTTCCTGGGGCAATTCAGGTAAACGAGACCGGATCTGCTCGCCTATTCTGGGGTCAAGGTTAATATTGGCCAACTCTGAATCGGGACAATACCTGTAGTCTACGGAGTTTTCTTTGGCTCTGAGCGAAACGGTTTCTGTGCCATTCCAGCCTCTGGTTTCTTGAACTATGGTTCCGTTGTTGGCCAAAAGATTCTTTTGACGAGTATACTCGTACTTGATTGCATCCTGGATTTCTCCGTGGCTACCCAAGTTTTTGATTTCCACTCTGGGGTGATTATTTACACTGACATTAACGTCCACCCTAATGGCACCTGTCTCCAAATCTCCCGAACAGATATCCAAATGACGGACCAACGATTGGTATTTTTTGACAAACGCTCTTACCTGTCTGAGATCTTCGAAATCTGGTTTCGTAACCAATTCTATTAAAGGGGTATTGCTCCGGTTGAGGTCGACCTTGACGGTGCTTCCAAAGTCATCGTACGTGGTCTTGCCTGTATCTTGCTCTATTTGAATCTGCTCGATGTGGATAGTCTTGGAGTTTTCAGCTATATCATCGAAAGCTCCATTGAGCTCCAAATATCCTTGCTTGGCGATAGGATGATAATGCTGGGTGATCTGGTATCCGAGCGGTTGGTCCGGATAGAAGTAGTGTTTGCGGTCGAACGAAGACTTTGGCTGGATCTCACTATTCAATGCCACAGCTGCCTTGAGCGCAAGGTACAATGCCTCTGGGTTGAGTTTGGGCTGTGTTCCGGGCAATGCGCAGTCAAAGTAACTGACCTTGGAGTTTGGTTCCAGGTTGAAGCTGGTGGGCGATAACGAAAAGAGCTTGTGCTTTGTTTTGAGCTGGGTGTGTATTTCTAGTCCACATTTGAACTTATACAGCGGATCAAGCTTGAATTTGGTACTGAGGCATCTCGTTCCTCGTACTACTTTGGTCCCCAAAACCATCTTGCTCAAACCTACGTATCATCGAATCTGAAAAATATCGAGAGCGTTTGAAAAGTTGTTTTGGTCATCCGCCTTATAGTTATTTGGGATTCGGGGCTTACAAGGAAACCGGCTGCGTGGCCAAGTTGGCTAAGGCGTAAGACTGTTAATCTTAAGATCGTGAGTTCGACCCTCACCGCGGTCGTCCTTTTTTTGGAAATTATCTTTTTGGAAGCTGCTTACTAAGTTCGAAGTAATGAAACCTTTCTAACAAGTGCTTGTATGGCAGGTACATGCTATAGCTCGCTGTATATGTTATATAATTAGCCAGTACGTGCCTTAACTTTGGTATAATTTTATTGTTTCTCTATAACTAATTGAATTTGAGGGCCATTTCAACGGCTGCAGCACCCCAGTCTTCACCGTGGTTGTGCATTTTACCTTCAATTAAGCCAGCTCTGGCTTCAGCTTGTTCGTCAGTCAAACAAGTCAACACACCGAAAATCACAGGTAATCCCAATTCAAAGTTGGATTTCATGATCTGGTGAGTGACGGAGTCACAAATGTATTCAAAATGCATGGTGGATCCCTTGATCAAAACACCGATTGGAATAACGGCATCCAATGGCTCGCCGGCTCTCTTTTGCTTTTCAACAAACAATTTGGTACCGTAAGGCAACTCGAACGAACCAGGTACTGATTCTATCACGATATCTTGAACACCCAATTCCTGCAACCTCTTGACGGCTCCGTTGACCAAGGCATCAATGATGGTTTTGTTCCATCTGGCATGAAGAATTCCGACCCTCAACTTGGATCCATCGTATTGTTTATCTATTTGTCCTAATCCTTTGACCGCCATTTTGATTGTCTTGATATGACTAACTGCAATAGTGAAATTTCAGTCTTCGTCCTCAAACCCTAAGCCTGCATACTGGCATGTAGGTTACCCGGTCGTCTGGCGATCGATGGGACTGGAACGGTGCGCCGACAACGAGGGAAAATAGCTTTATAAAAAGGTGACCCAATCCGCGCAGGGAAACGGTGATGACAACAAGTTCAAACGCCCAGAACTAATGCGTAAGTGACAACATGCCGATTCGTTGGCAACTAACTCTCGTACTAGTACCGGATAATTGACCTTGCTAGATGATGATACCAACTATATCATATATTACTAGTAAATGATGTTACTTATTTTTTGAAATTAGTCTTTCACCCCTATCTGATTTCCAGCAATGTCACATTATCCGAGAACGGAGCCCGAAAAAAATTATGGTGGTAATTCTTTGTGAGTCCGCCTGGGCTAGAGAGAACAATCGTTAGGGGGTATTCTGCCCCCTTCGTAACTCTAGAATGGAAAACTAACTAAAATAGACTAACTATACATTGATCGCGTTTGACACCATTCACCTATCGAGTACGCAACTGACTGTAGCATTTTGTAGAGCTAGTGATCGCGTAAGAGGGGACGACGGAGAACAGTGACCCAATATAAATGTTGGGGCTTTGTTCTAAAAACCATCGATCGAAGGACTTGGTACGCCCAAGCCCAGATTCACTTTTTTCCCTCAACTCTAATATTGCAATTCCATGCGGTTACACCTTGGTGCCGTTGCTAATCTGGTCCTGCCTCTGCCGTGACTGCCGCCACCTACGACGGATCTCAGCCACCGTTTCGCTCCTTGTTCTGGTTCACGTGACCTTATCGGAGACGTTTCTTTTTCTCAATAGTACTAGCGTATATATTGATACTGTTTGCCAGCCTCACGCCATTACGTGAGTAAGCACCATGTCGACTATTCCAAACGTACAGTACACAACAGTTTCATACAAGGCGCCAGGCACCCAGCAGGGCGGGCTTGCCAAACGCCAAAAGCTGCAAAACAACAAATCCACCTACTTTAATAAACACAACGGAGACAACTTTGACGCCACAAGCAGTATTCTCAGCGACTACGAGGATCTAGAGTTTGTGGAGGGCGAAGAAGATGACCAGTCGCTGTACGTGTTGTTTAATCCTGTGAAAGTACCCAGCAATAACGTGTCGGATATACTATCCCTTACAAACACCACGAACACCAATTTAGTAGAGGAAGATTACGAGGAGGATGAGGACGAGGATGAGGATGAAGAGGATGAAGATGAAGAAGAGGACGATGACGAGATCCGCCAACTTGAGGATATTGCACCCTCGGTGCGTCAGGTGCCCGTAGGACCTTCCAGCGGAAGCAATCTCTCCAACAAGATCAACAGCTGGTACGATTCCAACTACGTGTCGTCGGAACATTTTTTGGATGACAACATCGCCAGCTGGAACTTGGACGAGAACTTGATGGAAAGCACGAACAACTCGTCCACCAGCGAAGAGTTGTCCCGCAAAAACCACATGTTATTGAAGCAGTTTTATGGAGACGAGTTGTTTAATTACTTTGACCAAGATGATCTCGACAAGTTCCGCAAGTTCCATCGACTCATAGATATCAAGAACTACATACTTTCTAAAGATGAACCGGCCGTTTCGGGCGAGTCTGGTTCGGTGCTTCGCCAACTATTACTTTCTAGAATCAAGCACCAAGTGCCGCCTCAATCGCCTCTAACCGAAATGAAGCGTCCTGAGTACTTGGTGGGTTTGGGGTGTGCAAAATTAGATACATTTGTCGCACCAGGCTCTCTCTCAGACACTACCGGAGGGTCATCATTGGTAATGTGTGGAGGCGTTGGGTTTGGCGGAAGTTCGTATCGGGATGACATTTAATGGGCATGTATAGGTTTATAGGAAGGTAATAATAATAATTAATAGTAATAATCTAGTACAAGTAGGCTTAGATTCGACATAAACTTGGCGTTGCGTCGAAACTTTCCACTAGTAGCCGAGTATTCGAACGTAGCTTGATTGTTTCGCAGCGAAAAAAACGTACTAAGATTAACATTGAGAGATTCCTCTTGGGTGAAGTAGCGAGGAGGAACAGCACCATCATGACCAATAAAATCCAGAAAGGGGGATGCGCGGTATGAACAGCATCATTATGGCTTAAAGCTACGAGTTAAGTCTCAAACTTGGGGTGACTGAGAGAACGCTGAATAGTTCTATTTTCAGGTGAACGCCATCTGCTGGATTTCGCAGCCAGATTTTTGGCCCAATCGCCACAGTCTGTGCTCATAATTAATGTGGTGCAGAGAACGGAGAAGCACGCACCGTTTTGAATGACCAGCTACTTCCTCTTATCTACATCCACGTCTATTTATAGGATACAAAGAGTATTATAGCCAGAATATATCCACCTTTGGAGTACTCTGGAACTCATCAAGAATTGTAATATCTTCTGATCTTCTAATCGTCTCTTGCGTTTTTTGAGCCGGACCACGATTGAGGGTCTTTCTTTAGCTCTTAGTATTGCTGGTGATCTGATTTTGCGAGAACTTTCACTAGAAGCATCCAGCTTCGGTGCTCGCCGCACCTACGCCGATTACTAGTGTGCCAGTGGTCCTTATCGTTAAACGACGCCGCGCCATATCCCCACGTGACCTGCGTCGACGATTTACGATGAAAAATTCAGGCGGCGACGGTTAAATTTTTCTACGTAGAGTGGTTAGTGATAGTACAGTCAAGATGAGTAGATGTATGTGCAACCTGATATATATAATGTGATAATTACTAACTCCTAGTTCGCCTTCTTGATTTAATCAAATTTTTCTTACCAATCTTACCGGAAGTTGAATTCCCCGATGAAAAAATCTCGTTTGATGAAAGAGTTATATTCACGGTAGGAAGTGGTATAATCTTTCTTTTCGGGCAAATCCCCCTTTACGGGCTTGTTTCCAATGCCGAATTCAAGATTGTGGACCCGCTTTTCAGTCTTAGATCCATATTTGCCATGGAAAAGTCCACCTTGCTCGAGTTGGGCTTGTTGCCCATTATAACCTCGGGGTTCCTTTGGCAGTTGGCCGCCGGCTTGAGATTGATCAACATCAACTTCAACCTTAGATCCGACCGTGAATTGTTCCAATCGGGCCAGAAATTGACCTCGATTTTCTTATCGATTGTCTATTCTATTGGTTTAATCGCTTCTGGTTACTACGACAATGTCATCCAGAAATTCGACCCGCTTCACGACTCAAAGCCATTAGGTTCCTATGCTTTGATTTTCCTCCAAATCAACATCTGGTCTTTCTTATTGACTTTACTTATCGACGTTTTCGACAAGGGCTATGCCTTTGGCAGCGGTGTCTTGTGTTTCTTGACTTTACAAATCGCCACCAATTTAGTCAGAGACTTGGTCGGCTTGGAGATGTTCCCATTGATCAACTCCAACAGAGTCGAAAGCTACGGTGCTTTGCTGAACTTCATCAGAAGCGTGTCCATTTTTGATTTCTCCAAGTTGAGTTCCAATATCATCAACACTTTCACCAGACTTCAGTTGCCAAACTTGTCTCAATTCTACATCTCACTTTTGACGATCATTGCTATCATTGGCTTACAGAACTTCAGAATCGAAATTCCTATCAGATCCACCAAAGTCAGAGGCATGAATAACGTCTACCCTATCAGATTGTTATACACTGGAGCTTTGCCAATTTTGTTTGCCTACACTGTCATTGTCAACTTGCAGTTGATTGGTTACTTTGTGGTTAGTCTCATCCACAGACACTTCATTGAGTCCAGCTCTGCCTTGGCTGTGGTTCAATCATTGATTGGAAACTTTCACAATGACTTGGCCACCAGCAACTTGGTCTTAAAATCCGGAGTCTTGTACTACTTCACCAACTCCACCTCCTTCTGTGCCGCCTTACTTTCACCTATCAAATCTACCGTTTATGCCTTACTGGTAGTCGGTTTAAGTGTGTGGTTTGCCAACAAATGGAGCTACATCTCTGGAAGTTCTCCAAAAGACATTTCCAAACAGTTCAAAGAACAAGGTATTTCTATTACCGGTAAGAGAGATGTCTCTATCACCAAGGAATTATCTAGAGTGATTCCTGTAGCTGCCGTTAGCGGAGCCTTCATTTTAGCCGTCTTAGCCGTTTCCGGTGAATTGGCTGGTGGTTTGGGTAAGGGGATCGCCACCATTGTTGGAGCTTCTTCTGCCTTTGGTATCTTGGAAGACTTCATGCTTGAATACCAACAAGCTGGTGGAAACTCTCAGTTCAGCCAAGCCTTTGGTCAATAGATTAGCTTAATTAAAATAAAAACTAGCATCATTATAGTAATAAATAGTAATCCAAAATTACAGTAAACCAACATCATAGTCAACCAATACTATTAGAGTTTGTTTGATAATAGAGGCAAAGAAACAAAGTAAAAAATTATATGCTTCAGTAACGAAAAAATAATGACTCCGACGCGGTTCGAACGCGTGCATCTTTACGATAATAGAACTTGAGTCTATCGCCTTAACCACTCGGCCACAGAGCCACTTGTTATAGTACGGATTATTTTAAACCATATGAGGATAATCTTGAAAAGCCTAACATTCGAAATACCTTCCTCCTATAGAGGTTATCTTTGGGGTAAAAGTTTTGGCCTTCATTCGTTTCATGGTGCTGCCTTGGTTATTTCGTAAGAAAAAAGTTCAAAATTTTTGAAACATTTCAACAATATTTGACAAAATTAGCAAAATTGCAAAAAAATACAACTAATGGGCTAAATTATTTGAGAAAGGTCGATATTTAGAATGCAGCAAGTCCTGGAAACTATAAACGACGAGAAACACATCGAATTGTAGTTTCGCCTTAGGTTGGTGTTGAGTTAGTGATCAGAACTAGACGATACATGTGACAAGCACGAGATTAGCATCTACGCGATCAGTGTGGCTACAGCTAGACAAGCATCATAACCATGACTACTTAGACTTAGTAAGTTATGACATAGTTTAGTAAGCTGATAAGTGATGACAAATGTTAGTAAGTTATGAAAAAGTTTATCAAGCGACGGAAAGGGTACGCTGAAGAAGACTTTGTCAGCAGCAACAGAAGTTAGTAAGCGACAGCCCACCAATGAGCACGCTGAAGATGATGCAGATCTTTTAAAAATAGTCCCGCCTCTTTCCATATTATCTTGTTAAATAAGTCAATTGAGGCAGGATAATTTTCTGCTTCAATTTCAGTGATTCTGATCACTGAACAAATGGTTGCACTGTACAACTTCACCTGATCTAAACAAGCATATATTGACAATAGACTAACTAACTGGTATACTATGAGAGCTTAGTAAACTTTTTACCATAAGCCAACAGATTAAGTTATAAAGCTGGGGCTCAACATATAATGGGTTCAACAATTTTTCTTTCAACAAATCATCCGTGATAGTTTAGTGGCTAGAATCCCCGCTTGTCGCGCGGGGGACCGGGGTTCAATTCCCCGTCGCGGAGCTTTCTTTTTGCATCTTTTTTACTAGATGCCAGAGCAGTCTGACAATAAGCGAAACATGCTCGTGTGACCGCCAGGTCAAGCTCATTTCAAGACTACAGTACCTTCACTCAATGTATGCAAAATCTATATACTTTGACCACTTTTGCGTTGTTTTCGAGCCTGCAAAGCAGATCTCGCTTACTGTTGTATGTCAGGCTAAGTGCCTCTGCTGTAGGCCGCTCCCCCTCAGTGGCACAAGAAAATAACAGACAACTCTTCCAATTGCGCAGTTATGTCACTTCTGCTCCTCAAAGTCCACCTACTGGGTATAATTCTTGTATAATTCTCTCCATTTACTCTTTCCTGGCCTTTTCCTGTCACTATCAGCGCTCTAATATTTTTTAAAATCGCGTTGGTGATCTCGAAAAATCAAAGATCAGTCTTGAGTATAGTACACCATCGATGATATGAAAGTGGATGAACTAAACTTGAGAAACCCCATTAGTATTGGATACTATGATCCATTCAACATCTATTCCCTGATTCAAAAGGATCTCGAGTCCAAATTCCCCTTGACAAACCTCCACTGGAAGTACCATGCCACCAAACCAGTCAAATCCATACCGTTATTGCCGGTGAAATTGGTGGAAGAGGTCCCCAAAAACCCCAATCGCTTGTCACAAGCCCCTCCTACTGTTTCTGCAGCCGATTCATTGTCGCCTCCTACCTTTCCCGCTGCCTTGACAGCCTACAAAATTCCAAATATATATTCACGCTTGATGTTCGTTAAGTTTGAAACCATTGAGACGTATAGAGCTCAGGTAAGGCCGTTGATCAAAGAATGGCTCAAAAACTTGGTTCTTCCTTCTAACCTGGAGTGGATGATCATCCTCTTTGTTCCTGCTACCAGCAAAGACAAGCAATCTACAATCATCAAAACGTCTACTTTCGACAAGTTGAAGCATGATTTTGGGGTAGAGGGCAAAGAACTCAAGGCCTTGGGCTTGGACGGTTGGTGGATCAACGAATTTACTGACGTTGAACGGTGTTTCAAACTCAAAGAAACCAAAGCATCAAACCTAGATAAACTTGAATCTTATAATGAACTCATCAGCTTGATCAAATCATTGCTACTTACAACATTCGACAACAAGTACCAGGAGTTTAGCGACCAATTGTTGGGCCCACCTCCCAAAGATTTGGATACATTTATCATGAAGTTACGGTACGCTGATTTGTTCAATGACATGAGAATACTACAGGATTCGTTGAATGTCTATGACGAATTGTACAAGGACCTCGACCGTCTTTGGCTGGCCCAGAAAGAAAACTTCTCGATGGCTATTCCGAACGATATTATCAACTATTCTCAGCATTATGACGCATCCACATATGGGCCTAGTTTCGAGTCTCCCGCTCTTATAAACCACATAAAGTCCATATTATTGTCCGAAAACACCATCAATCTCTTTGGAATGAAGTGCCTAATCTTCATCAACCAATCGATCTTACTTCAATTCTTGGCCAACTTTGCCAACACCATCTCTATCTCGGCCATCTATATCTCTAACTTGTACCAGAAACTCATTTTCTTTTTAAACGACTTATCCAACACCTTTGTGGAGTCCGAGCTTGGAGAGTTCATTTTCTCGCTAATCGATACCTACCTCGATTTGCCCATATGCCATAGACTCATTGAGATCAACAACAAGAACAACGAGAAAAGCGACACACCGTACCAATTGAACGAGATATTGGAGTTCCAGGGTGAGCTAAAATTGTTCAAACGGTCAAAACTCATGAAGATTGCCAGGAGTTGCGGGTACACTCTTAGCGGCTTCAATTGCATTTTAGACGAAGTACTGTTAGACTCGAAGGAGCACCAAAATGGAAATCTAAAAGTTACCATAAAATACGCTCCGCTCATGGAGTCACTCAAGTCAGAAGAGGCGTACTTTTCTACCTTTGAGAGTCTTACAGAGGATATCATACAGCAATTCGTTTCGTGCAACAGATCCAAAACCATCGATATTTTAAGCATAGACCTTGCCCTTCTCAGCTATCAAAAAGGCAAATTTCAGGAGTCCCTAAACATTTTACAGGATTCATATGACTTTTTTATTTTGAATGGTTGGAACTTCATGGGAGGGGTTTTGCTTGAGATATACTTGGATTGTATCGAAAAGCTCAAGTCTGACGAACACAAGTTGATTTTAACCACCTGCCTCAAACTCTTCTCGAGCTTGATAAATAATAAAAAGAGCCAGGTGGGTATCGATATCAACAATTATAGACTGATCAAGAAAAAGGAGCAGGTGCTTGATTTATACTCGAAGATTCAGAAACATTCACTGCATTTGACTGAAAAGTTGCAGTTTCCCATTAATGAGGTGTTCAGCTATGCCATATCGCCGTTCATCAAAAACGATGAAAATGACAAGTCAGACCATTACGACATTGAAATTGAGCTCAAGAATCTCTTTGGAATTGAATTTGAGTTCGAACGTATTGAGTTGGACTTGGCAGAAGTGAGGGCCAATGATTCACAGTCTCACAACGTCCTCTATATTCCTGATAGTGAGGTCAAGTTTTCTGCATCAAATGTCAAAATTAACGCAAGCAAGACTCACAAGATCAGATTGAAATCAAGTCAGTTTGTCTTGGGAAATTTCGTGCCTATAAAAATATCCATTCATCTCAATAGCATTGTCACATTTTCTCAGTCCTTTGATAGATTCAACGGAGACTGGGGCGTACAGGACGGTGGTGACGTGACCGTTATCCAATACGAAAATGGCCATGACAATAACGAAGTCGATACTAGTGACTTGATGGTACCATATTACCCACCTGATCCCAGTAGACCAACCAGTGGATCAGTAGTTCCTTTTTATCCCGATCTTTCCAATTTGCACATAAAAGTTGAGCCGGCTTTGTCACTAAAGCTTGGAACCACCGATTTGGTTTTAACCATATATAATGGCCAGCAAGATATCAAGAACGTCGTCATTGAACAAACCTCCAGTAACAAAGGTTTGAAGATTCAAAACGAGAAGGTAACCATAGACGGAATCAAGGCATTGGCTTCTCACGAGATTTTGGTTCCTTATACCTATTTAAGTGAAAATAAGCTAGTCAATATTCGAACAAAAATCGACTACTCCTACGAAAATGGCCACACTTTTACTCATATCGTCAACAAAGAGGTCGATACCACTCTCAGGATTTCGGTATCAGTACAGGATATATTCAAAACCAACTATATATATTCCAAGTTTCAGATCGGCACGTCCAGCCCCAAGTCACCCATTCGTTTGTTATCGAACGAATTGACCACTTCCAACACCAATTATGAAATCATTCAGCCGAGATTGCCGTTGAAATCTGGATTAGTTGCGTTTGGCGAGCAACCAGCATCGATCTTCTACAAGATTGTCCCTAAAAGTGGGTATCGCATTGGACCTAATGATAATTTGGACCTCAAAATAGAGTACTCTAATCTCAAAAGCGAGTGCTATAGCCATTACGAGAAATTAGTCAAGCTGCGTTTGACCGAACAGTCGCTTTTGAATTATTGGTTTCTTTTAGACTCAACGGTAATGCAATTGCTCGAGTTTGACTTGAACAACTATGCCATCAACCTGTTCATCAGAATAGTAAATGCAGTAGAAATCAAGTCGGTGAGTGAAAAGGTAGTGAGAAACTTTGTGGAATTACGAAAGGACCAAATCACATTGATGGAGATCTTTACCGAGATGCTCCAAGACCAAAAGATTGAGGCGAATGCAGCAGTCGAAAAGACTTCCAACCAATTGTTCATTACCGTACCCATTTCGAGCTTAAAGTACTTGCAAGTGGTTCGGTTTGATTATGAGAAGAAGGTGAAGTATTTGGTGGGAGAACCGATTGAATTCAAACTCAACATCGAGACCATCACCAAGTGGTTTATCGAGGAAACAGAACCTGAGAAAAGAGAGAGCGAGAAAAACACCGAAGAAAGTAAAGAGGTGAGTGAAGGTGGATTGGTTCATTTTCAACTCACCCTTCACAGTGATGACAACTGGCTCATTTCAGGGTTCAAGAAGCATACTTTTTCGGTCGATGAGCATCAAAAGACTTCGGAGTTAAACCTCATACTTATCCCCTTAAATGTAGGCAAGTTGTTACTTCCTAAAGTATTGGTGAAGTGTTTGGCATCAGACACCGGAAAGAACTTTTTCATGGACACTGACGTGGTCAATGGGTTGGAGACTGTGTTAGTTGTTCCTGACTTGGAAAGTATTGCATTCTCTTTTTAGTTTGCACCCATCCAAAAACATCTTAGCTTGCTCAGCAAGATAAGAATTGGAAAGCAAAAAAGAACTAATTAATGCACTCATTTATAGTAGCTACAAGATAGAGTTAATAGACAATAAAAAGCACAGAACTAAACGTTAATCACTAGACGATAAATATTCACTACGTGTAGCATCAACTGCTTCTATATCATAGTATTGACACGCGCACGACCACATACATCACGTATTTTTTGAGTGATAAGACATCAACATAGGACAACAGCAAAATGGTCAAAGACACCACATATTATGACATTTTAGGAGTGCAGCCAACAGCCAATGAGACGGAATTGAAGAAGGCGTACCGTAAACAAGCCATCAAGCTTCATCCCGACAAGAATGGCAATGATCCCAAGGCAGCAGAGAAGTTTCAAGAGCTAGGCGAAGCATACGGGATTCTCCAGAACAAAGATACCAGAGCATTGTACGATGAGTTGGGAGTTGAAGGAATGAAGAACGACCGTACTGCTGCTGAAGCAGCAGCAGATATCGACCCCTCTGAATTTTTCAGTCAGATTTTCGGAGGTGCTGCCTTCAAGGACTGGATTGGAGAGCTCTCAATGCTCAAAGAAGTATCGCAAACTGCAGAGGTGTTAGGAGACGAGGATGAAGAGAATGCAGCAGAAAAACCAGAATCCGAAGCTGCCGAGACCACATCCCAGCAAGTTGCAACCAGCGACCCCAACACTTCCAACCAAGCATCCAAGCCAAGTGAATTGACCAGTGAGCAGATTCAAAAGAAAAAGAAGCAGAAAATGACTCGAGAGCAGCGTGAGGAAATTCTTCGTTTGCATGAAGAAGCCAAGCAAGCCAAGCAAGAACGTGTAGATGAGTTGAGTAAGAACTTAATTAGTAAAATCGAGAGTTTCCGTGCTGCTGCAGGAAACGCTTCTGCAATTGAGCTGTTCACCAAGAAGTTGGCAGTAGAATTTGAAGATTTGAAGATTGAAAGTTTTGGTATTCAATTGTTGCACTTAATCGGTAAGATCTATACCAGCCAGGCACATGCCACCATCAACTCATCCAAGACATTTGGAGTGTCGAAGATCTTCAGCAGTGTCAAGACCAAGAGTGGGACAGTGAAGAACGGATTTTCTATCATCAAAACCGCTTTGGATGCTCAGACTTCAGTGGAGGAGATGGTTAGAGAACAAGAGGCTTTGAAACAGGCCATGGAAGCAGGCGTAGAAATTCCAGAAACAGAGAGATACAGACAGGCAGAAATGGAAAGATTGGTGACAGGAAAGTTCTTGGCTACGGCGTGGGCTTCGACCAAGTTTGAAGTTACAGGTGTATTGAATAAAGTATGCGACAAGGTGTTAAACGACAAATCCTTGGGCAAAAAAGACCGTTTGGCGCGTGCAGAGGCCGTGTTATATATCGGTAAGCAGATGCTTTTGGTCGAGAGAACGCCGGAAGAAGAAGAAGAGGCCCGGGTGTTTGAAGAGATGATGGCCGACGCCACGGCGAAAAAGTCCAAGAAAAAGTCCAAGGTCAGAGACGCCGACATTGAGGCATTTGTGAACAAGGTGGCCGAAGAAGAACCCGAAAATTAGAGCCAGACAGTGAAACATGCTCCCCAATATAGTTCCTATATAGACCTGTGTAGTGAAAAATGATTACGTAAGCGAGACTTTGATATGAAAGCGAAGTGGCGAGCTGTTGAAGGAAGAAGAGACAACTATCATGGCTACACAGAAAGAGGTATTAAGCTTATACAAGCAGCTTCTCAGCAAGGCATACAAGTTCGACAACTACAACTTCAGAGAGTTTGCCAAAAGAAAAGTCACCCATGGGTTCAGAGCAAACCGGGAAGTGAAGGACCAGGAGAAGATCACTGCTTTATACGAACAGGGGATTTTGGACTTGGCACAATTGCACAGACAGACCACTGTGTCTCAGATGTTCACTTTTGACAAATTGGTGGTCGAACCATTAAAGCAAATGAAGAGAGCCTAAGTCTATCCCATTATATGTCAGGCTACGGTATCATGTATATAAGAGTAATATGAATACTACATAAGTAACGATCCTAATGTAAGACCTTTACCGAGGAAACTTTTCTTCCACATACTCTATTAGGCGAAACAATTCTAGGTAACTAAACTTCTCAGGGCATTTGGGTGAAGCCGAGCTTCTTTGGAATATCTTCTCAATGTTACTCATCTATTGGAAGAATGCGCACCAGTTCAAAAATGGTGCCTATTAGTAAGCTTTGTCGCAGGTGTTTAGTGAAGTAGAGATTATAGAATACCTTAAATCTAGCTTAAAGATACATTCGGATAACCGTAGCATTGACGTGAATCAAATAGAGCCAAACATATAGTACTGGTTCTTCCATGTACAAAAAAATGGATGAAAATATTTCAAAAAAAAAGCAAGCGACCGCGGTGAGGGTCGAACTCACGATCTTAAGATTAACAGTCTTACGCCTTAGCCAACTTGGCCACGCAGCCCACTTTATGAAAAGTTTCCTCTGGTATTTTCCTATACCCTGTCACCTGACATTTCTCAATATAGTGCTAGGATGCCATGATTTCAACGCATCCTTCTCTTGTCCTAAACACCTTTATTGACATTCAGCAGGTGCAAAACCTATTGTCAAGAGTCTTTTAAATCAGCACAGTCAGAGTAATCGAGGCTCTGTCAAGCCAGCACAATTGTCTACTATAAACTGACATTTTTCGGACCCTACTCCTTAATTTTGGCTGCAACAAATTCATTATGCTCAAGAATGCTTTTTGGTGCGTAGGATCTCTAGTTTGACTTTTATGCGTAGTTCAAAAGCACACCACTCTTAATAAACGCATATCCATTTCGAGACGAAAATGTTTTGAGAACTGGACGCGCTATAAATATTTCCAATCCAAGTCGCAAAATATTCGATTCTAGTATATTTAACGAGATGGCAATTTACTGGCAATCAGAAGGGAGGTGTGATCTCATTTATGTGCTTCTTTAGCTACGTTTCGCGCTTACATCAACTATGAAAATCAAAGTTCCAAAAACAAACAAAAAAAGAAAGCCCGACGCGGGAGTCGAACCCGCAACCTTGTGATACCTTCAAACCAGATGATTTAAAAGTCACACGCTCTAGCCATTGAGCTAGCCAGGCTTTTCTTGTGATACTACTGCTATACGAAATAATTAAGTGGAGTAAAACCAGATAGCCTACCCACTAGTTTGTGAATCCTAATTTGAAGTACCTTTAGGACATTTTAGATATACAGTGGTGATCGTAAGACATTATGGCTCATTTAAAATAACGGCTAGTGCGCCCTCATATAAGCTAAGTTTGGTAGGAAAATCCTTTTTTAAAGTACAACAAATACATCTTTTCCAGAAAATGATCTTAAAAGTGAAAAATTAAACCACCACGAATAAACGTGCTACTGCAAAATAATCGATATACCTAGAAATAAAAAACCTAGCTAGCTAGCTATGTAAATGCTGATACATAATATAAATAGAAGTTCGTCGCGAATGACTATTGGTCATGTATGTACGACATCAAGCCGAAAAGAATGTTCTCCAAACTGCTATAAAAGTCACAGTAATCATTCACATCAACATGGTTGTTACGTAAATCGTATTGGATCTTCTCATTTAATCTGGCCAATTCAGTCTTTGTTTCCAAACTCAATGGAATCGAGTTCACTGCTAGCTGATTATTGATTTGATTCAATGAATCCATCATTTCAATGTTTTTAATTTCCGGCTCCTGACGATAATTGTTATTACGATGAGGTATGAGTGGTTGGGGAACAGTCATCGGGTTGAACAATTCATTCAAATTAACGCAGTTGGATATCTGGTATTCGAAATATTCAAAGTTTCCACTAGAGTCCTTGATGCCGTTCTTTTCAATGAATTGGCTGATCAAATTCACAATGTTATACCTTTTCAATATGAATTCCCATGTCATCCCGGTTAAACTGAGCATTCTCTTATACTTTTCATTTTTGAACCATTTCCGATTGATAATAAATAATGCCTTGTTAATAAGTTTGGTATAGATACACAACTCGCTCAAAGTCATGAAGTCATATTTAAATTTGACGCAGATTATAATCAACATTAGGATTATAGAATCCAATGGTATGGTCCTTTTGATATACCAGTTGAATTTACCGAGCTTGATAAAGTCATTATACTTCAAAAAGTCATTCAAATTGTGAAGAACTGACGGAATTAAATTAGTTTGAATATCTTCGTAGCAAAAGTTGTCGAATTGATTAAATTTCAATGATGAAATTGACGAATTGTTGAGATTCTCAATGATATTTATCTCCCGAATATGCCCAAAAGTATCTTCATATTGACTCAATGAAAGGTTGTCGACGGTCTTCATAGATTGACTGATAGATTGAGTTAATTGTAGTGCCGATTCAGGATCATGTGGCCTCGATATTTTCAACGCAGAATTGACGGGTTCATTCATCAAGATGATTTTATGTAATATCATCAATGCTCTATCAGCATACGTCCACGAATGATTTTTTATAAAGTTGAGTAAATTAGTTTCTTGAATAGATGATGGAGGGTTAATGATAGAATAATGATCAATTCTGGTGATGGAATCGTCGATGAACGTGGCTAACTCAAAAATCATCAGCTTGATGTTTTGGATGTTTTTTGGAGATATCTCGTTGGTTAATCCATTATGCATGTAATAAACCAATTCACTTAGTATTCTATCGAACCTGAATTTTATGTTGATAGACAAAATACCAATATTGAGCTTTTTCTCATTAAACTGATCTTCTGTAGGCTCCTCATCGTCAGGGAAAAGCACATTGAAATTATTAATTCTACAATGGGGAGCCAAGCAAAAGTTGTGAGATGTCAAGGCATCCAAGCCAAATATCGTCCACCAAAGAAGTCTTCTGAACTTGACCACTTGCCACTTTTCGATGCCGAGAGTGAGTACGGGATCTTTGTGCAATTGTAGCAACTTTGCGTACCTGATAATTTGAGACATTTCCATAGCTGAAGGATTTGGGGAAGTCGATTGTATGATGACGTTTCCGAGTAAAAGAGGAATTGTTCTCAAGCCATGGGGATAATTGTAGTACTGGCATATTTTGTTGAACCCTTTCAAATACTTACTGATATCCTGATTCAAAAGTAGATTATCATATTCTTCAAACTCCGAAATAGTTGATGCGTACAATACAGGTAAATAAAGGGTGAAGAATTGAAGATAGTCTAGTTCCGATTCATGGCCCGAGAATGTGGAAACTGATGACCTGGATGATTTGGAGTTTTCTGAATTTTCTTCTCTATCGTCAGAAGTGTGTAAGGATTGCGATCTCCAATACAAGTGATGGGACCGTAAAAAGTCCTCCAAATTGACTAGTATCGGCAATAAAAGATGTACTGAATTGATGTAACGATCCACGAGCTCATAACTTCTTTCTTTTGATTTAGGCAAGTGCTCCTTTAGCTCGTCGATCAAATTGGTATTGCCATAACTGGTATTTGTTCCATATAAGTAATTTACGACGGTGGCAGGATTTGAAGAAAAGGCACTAAGTGGGTTGTTGAGGGTCAGAAAGTACAGTTTGGAGTTGTCTGCATCGTTTGTGGTATTGGAATTCGATGCGTTGGAGGTATTAGAAGAAGATCTGAGAGTGTTGAGATAAGCAGTTGATATTTTCTTTTTTATCGACAGATTCTCGCTCTTGTAAGTGAAGGAGCTCAAATTGAACGCAGGCTCTTCAATTTTCTTCTCCTGAGATTTCAGTGCTCCGTTGAAGAAGTTGTTGGTGATATTGTTGGATGCCACATTCATTATAGGAGTTTGGAGTATACTAGACGGAGATGGGACACCTGAAAAAGGATCCAACTTGTCAAAAGGTCCAGTTTCTGTCAACACACCTACATCGGTCCGATTGAGATCGGTGTTTGAGTTCATATAGATGTTTGGATTGCCCACAGTTTCTATGACCACCAGAGCAGGAGAGACTTCCCCTTCAGCTGACAGCGACGAAAAAGACCCGCCTTCGCTGGACCCCACATCCAATCTTTCAGTTGTATTTCTAGATAAGGGAGATGAACCGTTATAGTTTGTTTCGCTTGGAGCCAGATGGTTCGAATCGTTGTTTTCTTCAAATGCAAGATCGTTTGTGGAAGTCGCGGTGGAGCGCTCGAAGTTATTGGACTGGTCAGGTTTCTGTTCCGATTTGGAGCTGTCTTTTTTCTTGCCCCCCCTGCTTATTCGCTCGTTGACAAAGTACTTGCACTGGATGCCCATCTTTTCGCAGTTGTTACAAATGGGCGATTTACGAGAACACTTGATCTTTTTGGAGTGGCAGTATACGCAGCTGAGGATTTTACGCTGACGGGTCTTTTGGACCTTCATCACATTTCCGTTCTTGAATACCTTCAAGTGTGCTCTGGCCAGCGACTCTGGGTGGTACTGCAGGATTTCATCGGAAAACTGGTCGAGTTTAGAGAGCGTACTCCCAGATTTCAAGACCAGCTCATCGATCTCCATAGATTATTATTACTTTTGTTTGACTATGATGTTGAGGTGTAAATGATGATCGAGTTAGAAAGCTTGGTGTAATGTGAGGTAGCCGTAATCAAAAGATTTATGGCTTGCTTTACAGTATCTGGTGCAGAAAAGAGAGAAATTGAGAAAAAAAAAAACAAGGAGTTAAGAGTATGGAAGGCTTAATTGTCTTGATCAGAGGGGGAATATTCCTATGTCGGAAATTTGCGGGGTTAAGATTACGCGAACAGCTAGGGCATCAAGAAAATTCTTTCTCGACAAGCGAGATTTACCGTAGTTGGACGTCCTCTCGGCGAAGAGTGACTGTACTCCGGGTCCGAGCAAAAGTTGTCCAGCGACCTGGGTGTAGATCCTTTCTAGGTTTTTGAAACTCGGCCCAGATTAACCTAGGGGCCAATGCATGAACAATCTTGGCTCGACGCCGATGGGGAGAAGGGTTACGAACTACTGCTATAAGTAGAAAAAAAAATGAATTGTTGTGACCACAAACTTTTTGTGGAGGAAACGGAAATAAAAAGAAAGCTCCGCGACGGGGAATTGAACCCCGGTCCCCCGCGCGACAAGCGGGGATTCTAGCCACTAAACTATCACGGATGTGCTTATGAAAGCGTCGATCGGTCACGTTACACCAGTTGGATCTCTGGAGATACCGATCTCTTCGGTGATTAGCGCTAAATCGGCTGCTGAAAAAAAGGGTGTATTTTGGACTCAGTCGTTTGTATTTTGCAGCCATACTAGTTATCTAGTCATTTTCATAGTATTACTGCTGAGAAGCAAGGTATTTGAGGGAATAAGTTTACTCATACCATTGAACCCACTAATAGGGATACTGCACTTGACAGGATGGTTCCATGGTGCTAGAATGTTGCCGAACTAGATTCAGCTTCTATGTTGCACAATATGAATTGTAAAAGTCTTCATTACAGTTCGATCTGTAAACAGTCAATTTCAATACCCTGATATCTTGCATTTAACTTGGTCTCACATTTTTCATATTTTCTGCGATCTACTGGTGGAGCTGTGAATATCAGGTCGCACTAAAATAATACGCGCTCTGGTATACCTGTACCACAAGCTGTACCCAGGAAGTGCAAGACTTAGAAATAAAGTTGGTAACAATCATTCCTATTCTAAAAACAATCTTACACCCACACTAATCCATTCTCCGTAACCAGCATCTCTCAGGTAAGATGAATCCTAGTATTCCCCCACTTGACCGCTACACGTTTGATTTGTCGCATCACGTGCTCAACGCTGAGTTGTCCTTTCGCGAAAACAATTGACGGCCAAAATTCACCCACATCATCGTTGTCGACAAGGAATAACACCAAGCAGGTTCCAATCACAGGATGAATTTCGAAGAAGCCGAAGACATTAACGGAGTCCGCTTTTCGTGGAATGCATTCCCTTCCACCAAAGTTGAAGCGGGCAAAATCGTGGTCCCTACCGGTGCTTTGTACACGCCCTTGAAGTTCAGAGAAGACTTGCCTATCGCCAATTACGACCCGATTTTCTGCTCCAACCAAAACTGTAAAGCCGTGTTCAATCCATACTGTACCATTGATCCCAGTGGATTCTGGCACTGTCCCTTGTGTGTTTATAGAAACCCGTTGCCCGTCCACTACCAGGGCATTACCCAAGAAAACTTACCATTGGAACTTCAACCATCCAGTTCTACCATTGAATATATCACTGCCAGGCCAGTTCAAAACCCTCCGATCTTTCTCTTTACCATTGATTTGTGCCAAGATGAAGACAACTTGAGGGCCTTGAAGGAGACTTTGGTGATCTCTCTCAGTTTATTGCCTCCAAATGCTTTGGTTGGTTTGATCACTTACGGTGCTTTGGTTCAAGTCCACGATTTGGGCTCAGAAAAAATTAACAGATCGTACATTTTTAGAGGCGACAAAGAGTATACCGATAAGCAAATCAGTGAAATGTTGCACAGACCTATTTCGAGTCCTCAGGGCCAGCCACCTCAGTTTTCCAACTCTTTGACTCGTTTCTTCTTGCCAGTTGAAGACGTGGAATTCCAGTTGACCTCGTTATTGGAAAACTTGGCCAAAGACCCATGGACCGTGGCCAAGGACGACAGACCTTTAAGATCCACCGGTTCTGCTTTGGCCGTGGCTTCGAGCTTGTTGGGCTTGACTTACGCTGGTTACGGTGCCAGAATTATGTTGTTCACTGCTGGACCAGGTACTTTAAACCCAGGTATGATTGTAGGTCCTCAATTGAAAGAACCAATTAGATCTCACTCAGACATCGATAAAGACAATGCCAAGCATTACAAAAAAGCCATTAAGTTTTACGACTCAATTGCAGCCAAAGCAGTCAAAAACTCACACACCATAGATATCTTGGGTGGGTGTTTGGATCAGATAGGTGTATTGGAAATGAAGAACTTGTGTAACCAAACCGGTGGTACTCTTTTGTTGTCTGATGCATTCACTACTTCTATTTTCAAACAGTCGTTCTTGAGATTGTTCAACAAGGACAGCGAGGGCTATTTGTTGATGGGCTTCAACGGTACTTTTGACATCAAAACCTCGCGTGAATTGAAAATCAGCGGAGTTATTGGCCATGCGTCTTCGGCCGGTGTCAAGGGTGCAAATGTGTCTGAAAACGAGTTGGGTATTGGTGGAACTTCTCAGTATAAGTTGTGCTCTATTTCCCCCCAACATACCTACGGAGTCTTTTTTGACGTGGTGAACACCCAGCCATTACCTCAAAACTCCCAAAGTTACATCCAATTTATCACCCACTACCAACACTCTTCGGGTACCTACAGAATTAGAGTAAGCACAATCTCCAACTTCTTGACCAGTGACGAGCAAACCCTTACTAATTCATTCGATCAAGAAGCCGCTGCTGTATTGATGGCCAGAGTCACATTATTCAAATCCGAGCAAGATGACGGAGCAGACGTGTTGAGATGGATCGACAGAATGTTGATCAGATTGTGTCAGAAATTTGCTGACTACAGAAAGGACCAAGACGAATCCTTTAGACTAGGACCTCAGTTCCAGTTATATCCTCAATTTATCTACTACTTGAGAAGATCGCAGTTCTTGCAAGTTTTCAACAACTCTCCTGATGAAACAGCATTCTACAGACATGTGTTATTGAGTGAAGATACCAACAACTCATTGATTATGATTCAACCAACATTAACTTCGTTCTCTTTGGACAGCGAACCAGAACCTGTTTTACTTGATTCCGTTTCCATCAAGGACGACAGAGTCTTATTGTTAGATACCTTCTTCCACATATTGATTTTCCACGGTAAGACCATCGCCCAATGGAGAAAGGCTGGTTACCAAGACCAACCAGAGTATGAAAGCTTCAAGACTCTTTTGGAAGAACCAAAACAAGAGGCCGCCGAGTTATTGGTTGATCGTTACCCATTACCAAGATTCATTGATACCGAAGAAGGTGGATCACAAGCAAGATTCTTGTATTCGAAGTTGAATCCTTCTACGACCTATAATAGTTCTGACTTTGTTACCAACAATGGAGCTATTGTGTTAACAGATGATGTGTCTTTACAAGTTTTCATGGGTCACTTACAAAAGTTAGTGGTTAGCGGTTCTAGCTAGTCTGGAAAAGTATGCATAATAAAACAAGATCCGAATTGTAACTACTTGTAGTCTGTAATGGTGAGAACCTAAGATATTTCTGAAGAACGAGTTATTATAGCTAAGCTTTCAAATGCCCATTGGTTGCATAGCACGAAATAAGCCACCCGCATTTTTGGGTGCAAAATCTAATTAAGAGTTAGAGCCATATTTGCTGTAAATAGAACCATGTTATGGGGGTTTGGGAATTGGTATGAACCGAAGCGAAGCACCTGTCGTTAATGGCAAACCTGCCGATAAGGAGGAATCATATTCTAAGTTCCCTTCGCCAATTAAGGATCAGGGCACTTACAAAGCAGTTTACTCATCTTGAGCAATATGTGCCAAAAATGGCCCTTACTATTCGGTGGCATTCATGCAATAATCGACGGTGCTTTCTCAAGTCACCAGGCGCTTCCCAACCAGATTTGGTGTAAAGGCAGACTATGTGACTGTAACTGGTACATCAAATATCACTGATACAATTGGTCTTCATTAGTCGGAAGCTAATTTGTTGCTATAACTTGGATAATCAGTTGCAATCAACCTGGCTATTACCTTCCACTTTGGAGACGGTCGAAAATCTCCAAGTACCTTACCACAATTTCGTGACTCCTTATTCAAATATTAAGGTTAGAGTACTTTTACTATCTACAGCTCCGATGGTTCTGAAATAAACAACTACTTTTGGTGATGTTTGAGGTCCTTCTATTTGATGAAATTGAAGTAAACGAGCTTAACAATTGCCAGGCAAATACGCTTCTGACACGAAGCTGTACCAATTTAATAATTTGTCGATCGAGAAGACTAGGTATTCAAGTGAACATTAACCTATGTATAGTTAGCTTGGGCTTTTAAGTGATTAACTCTAAATTCAAAATAATGTATGAAAGTGTATCAAAATCGGATGTCCAGTAGTATTGAGTCCAATTAGTTCTTTAAACAACTACGGTAGGAAATTATAAAATCATCCACGATTTATTAGAAAGTACGTAGTAATCTATCGGATTACGAAGTGTTTCGTATAGTACATATCCTCAGAGCAGTGGGCCGCTTACAATGAATTGAATCTGAATTTGCAGCAATTGCTAGAATCCCAATGTAGTCAGAATTCAAAGCTTACTGGTAACAACTTGGGCGTGTGGCGTAGTTGGTAGCGCGTTTGCCTTGCAAGCAAAAGGTCACTGGTTCGATTCCTGTCTCGTCCATAGAGTTATTTTTTTTGCATTTTCACAATTATTTTTGGCCCCATACCGTCTAAGCTAGAAACTCTTTCCAATTGACAATTGAATGTAGTAAGTAATTATGTCTACGTATTCTTTAACACCATTGTCTGTTTTATGGTATTAAATAATGAATTACGAATTTACGTCAAAAAAAAAAGGTTTTTAAAAAGACGAGAACATTTTGAAGACATTGAAAATCTGGCCCAGGTGTAACCCTACCTTTCTATTGTCTATAATCGATAAGAGTATGGTGCCTTGCAGTCTCATAGGGGTGTTGGCGGTGTGGTCGACCATTGTGAGACCAATCGCAGGCTCACACGGAGACGATCTCTATGCTTTCCTGGATTGCATCTATCAGTGTGAGCAGATCACATGCTACAACAACCACTACTATGAATTCCAGTGGAGGTTTCAGCATATCTTGCAGCACGAGCCTGACTACGAGTTCATGTACTACAATGGCGACTGGCACTTCACCCCCATGCCTTTGCCCAAACATCTTCAGCGGCTTGGCTGGACGTGCGAGCTGAACTGTGACTACCAATGCCAGCGGCTCATCCACGGGCTACGCAAGGAAAACAACGAGGAGTTATATCAGTATCATGGAAAGTGGCCGTTCTTACGGATCTGGGGCATCCAGGAGTTCGCGTCTGCGGTGTTGTCGGTGGGTAACTTTATTCCGCACCTTCTTGGGTTCTTGAAGATCCGTGCAACTCTCAAATCGCCTGACTTCAATCACCAAGTGAAATATGCACACTACGTGGTGCTATCGCTTTCGATAGTGGCAATGCTGGCATGGATCTTTTCGACGATCTTTCACGTTCGGGACTACGACATCACAGAAAAGCTAGACTACTACTTTGCCGGGTTGACGGTGTTGGCGGGATTCCACTATATGGCGGCACGGCTCATGGGGCTTTTGAGGCCGCACAGATTTTGGGGGCGTTTGATCTTTGCTTCGTTGTGTGCGACCGCCTATGCTCTCCATGTACGTAAACTTGTAATTGACTGGTCATATACCTATAACATGCGGGCCAATGTTGCTGTGGGTGTTCTTCAAAACGGATGTCTCTACGCCTTGGTATACCAGCTCTATAGCAAGTACTACGAGAGAGAGACTCAAAAACGCCCTGCGGTTTTGCAACCCAAGTACGCGTCAAGCAGCAAAACCATTCTTTCCAGTTTCTTCTTGCGCTCTCCCAAGCTCTACACCTTGTACCCCATCTTATTGAGCATAATTGTGATCTTGGGAATGTCGTTCGAGATGTTTGATTTCCCGCCTATTCTTTATGACTTGGTCGACGCCCACGCATTGTGGCATTTGGTGACCATATTTCCCGCATACTATGGTTGGTACGACTGGATGTTGTGGGATATAAATGAGAACATTATCGAGACAGTTGATGAAAAGAAAAATGAGTAGATAAACACTAAAAAAGCTTCACAAGTCTTTGTCTTCTACGAGATAGTCCAAATAAATTATCATATAATATTAATTTATAACATCTACATTATAGATTGTATAGTAGGAATTATGGCTGAGATAGACAAAGAAACATTTCAAGTCACTCGTCAAGGAAGTGTCCCAACTCCTCTTTCTAGTTTTTAAGGCCAATGGACCTCAGTTAGAGCTTGGAGCTAGTCTCATTCTTACGCCCAATTCAAGGTGATAGGCTTCATGTAGATTGAGATCAGAATATTTGGGTGCAAATATAAAACAGATGGAAAACAGATGAAGAATAGAATTAGTGAAACACTTATGTGAGATGAACTCTCCTAAGTCTGTTTATTTAATCAAAGAATTTAGTAAGATTAATCTTAGGTTTTTCAAAAATTTTCTATAAGTATGAGAGTATTATTTCTTTACTCTTGTTTGTTTATTGGTACAATTCATTATTTACTGCTTAATCCTCATCCTCTTCAGGAGGAACGTATGGTGGAGGCTTGAAGAATTCCTGGTCCTTTTCCACTGCCTGTTTGAACTGAGCCTTGTCTTCAACATACTGGTACAAGTACTCCAACTCCAAGTCATGCACCTGTCTACCCAACATAACCAAAGAGTGCAATGGCTCTCCTGAATCATATTCACTCAATTCTTTCAAGGTACCAGCTTTGAACGTTTGGGTGGGCGATCCCAATCTTGACACGGCCACACAAGGTGTGTCTGGGGTATAAGCCTGTTCTTGTCTAAGTTCTTCGATTTCGAGCAACTGCTGGCATGCAGTGGCAATGTCCATGTATCTAGGAGGCTCGTATATCAATCTGCCACGGGCCATATTCTCTATACTCTGTTCCTTGACCTTGATATCCAACAACAAGAGGGTGTGCAATCCGATCTTTCTGTTCTCCATGACCTTGTTGTAGAACGAGTCTGGTTTCCAGGTGTCAGTGAAGAAAACCAATGACACAGTTTGGCCAAATTGGTACAATTGAAGACCACATGCACCCACGGCGTTCATAACTGAAGCATTGTGGATGGCTTCGACTTTGATGTTCAATTCTCTAGCTCTGATGATAAGATCAGTGTGGGTAGTAGCACCAAAAGGATCTCCAACAACCAAAAAGGCAATATCCTCGGTTTGGCCGTCGGCCAAGATTTCGTCAGATCCTCCTTCGACCAATTCTCTATCAGCCAAGATCACTTCTCTGCCATAGAACTTCTCTAACGATTCCTTATCGGCTGCCATCAATATAGACGTGTATGCTTCCAAATATACTCTTTTACATTTTTTGACAATCTCGAGCCCACGGACCGTAATGTCAGATTCATACGATAACCCCAATCCAATCAAGTACAACATTCTGCTTGTGGTTGATAGCTGTGATGAGGGTAAATTTTTCAATCTATCGGATATCTGGTCACGTGAAAACATCAAAATCAGGCTTTGGCGATGAGCTCCAGAGAAGGCGAAGAGTTACAGAGTACACACGAGAATATGGACGAGGTTGAGCTATCTGGCTTGTACGACTCACAGAGAATAAGAAAGAAAAGAACAGAGGCCCAAATTCAACAGGACATAGAGCGGTACAATGAGCTTCTCCGTCTGAACCTCGATATGGAGAATGACATTCCACCACGGCGAAGCGAAGGGAAAATCAAGACGGAGCCAACGTCTAAAAGAGCCCCGACCAGAATAAGCACAAGGTCCAAATCGAGAGGTGCTAGAGCCAAGCGAAATACCAAAACTGGAAATGCTACAAAATGTTCTCCCATATTGAAGAGACCACAATATACAGCTTCCAATTCTGTCGCAAAACCCACGCCGTTATCCTTCAAGAATGGTCCTGTTCCGGTGCCTTTGAAAAGCTACACTGGAAGCAGCTACGAGTCCCATGTGTCACTAAATAATAGCTACGGAAATCTCATTGCACTTGTGAAACAGCATACTGACAGGAAATCCGAATCAGATGCCATTGACATCCCGCTCAGTCACCACTTCGTAGCCAAGAATATTGAGCAGGAGGCATCAAGGTTCAGTATAACTGATGACTACTATGACATAAAATCAGCGCTTCTGGCACCAGCCTTCAGTCGTACTGATATCGATGCGTTTTTCTTCAACCTAGGATCCAATGAGCATGGGAACAGTCTGGAACCGATTGATATGCTCAAGAAGATACCCCTTGCATGAATAGTGCTACCTAGCAGAAGAGAATAGAGATATACAGAGGAGGCTTTAGTGCTGCAACGTCGTGCACATACCAACCCTCATAACTTTACGAACAGAACACAGTGGCACGAGTCGATACATAGTGGACACACTACTGCAATTGATGGATAGACTAGTAGCCTGGGTCAGAGAGATACCTCCCATCACACGATATTGGTTGGCTGCCATCATCACCACGTCCCTTCTCACAAGGCTCAAACTCGTGTCCAAAGTCAGCCTAGTCTTTGTGCCTGAAAAAGCATTTGGTCCTCAACCATGGCGACTAATTACCCCGTTTTGTTTCTTCAACGATCTATCGTACGAGCTAATAATAAACGTATGGTTCATATTACGATCCAGCCGTGTTTTTGAAGCAGAATTCTTGACGAGATTGGAGTTGTTCCCACTGGGATTCCGTTCTTTGAACGAGCGTCAGCAGAAGGTGCTTCAGGACTATATTGATAGAAACAAATCGCTTGATTATCTATGGTTTATAATACAAATCTGTGCATCCACATTACTTGCAGTGACCTACGGATACTATAGATTTGGGTTCAAGTTTCTTACTTTGGGTGCCATGATGGATGACATATTATGGTATATGTGGTGTAAAGAGCACCCCAATATTGAGGTCAATATTTTTTGGCTCACTAACATAAGAACTGCATACCTTCCATGGTGCTATACAGCAATAAATCTTCTCGTATTTTCGGGCTTCAGTCTGAATATCTTTGCCATTTTGTCAGGAGATTTCTCTCAACGTCTTTCATTTGAAAAGAAAGCAATACTATGGAAGGTTGTAGTTTCTTATACGGCTGCGCACTTGTGGTGGTTCGCGAGAGACGTTTTGCTTGCCAAAATCTACCACGACAAAAATGAGGAAAGACGCAAATTGAGACAATCCACGTTTGAGCACTATAAAGTCAACAGACCGAATGTTATGAGGGAATTTGTGGCATGTTTATTGCTTCCACCATGGTATTGGGCAATAGGAAGCAAGATAAGAAGGATGGTTAGATAAGTGTATATAGAATAGGAATAAGGAAAATCAGGTAATTCATAGCTGTGTAGTCAACGTACCTGAGTATCTCTCATTGAAAGCTTTCTTAATATGTAACAGGTGGAGTTAACAATTAAAATACTAACAGAGAATTCACATAATATGTACCAGTTCAAGGTGGTATTCGAAGCTTTCTTGACGGATTTCACACATATAAATCGCACGTCAGCAAATACAGTATCAACGCACTGGCGTTCACACCGGGTGCTAAGGTTATGAAGTAGTTTGTATTGTCTAATCTTCTTATAGTAGGTTTCTAATTGTCCTAAAATCGCCTGTTAACTCTTTACAAATATCTTTATCTTTTTTTTTGTCTTATATATTCATAAATAGCTGCGTAAGAGAATTTCATTCGTACGTCGTTCACTCATAACATACACTCTATAACCCATTCTATCACTTTTTATTATCAAGACCAACGTCTTTGAGTTTGTCGATTTGTTCACTCAAAAGTACCGGCACTTCAACGGCTTCATGTTCAAGTGGGTTTATAGCTGCTGGTTTCTTGGTTTTAGAGCTTTCGGAAGTTTCCTTTTCCTTCTTGTCACTTGGAGTCATGACAAGGTCGGCAAAGTTGACTCTTGATCCCTTGTCGTCATCGTCAGCATCGGCAGTCTCGTTCCATTCAGCCAATTCCTTTTCGTGTTCTCTCTCAATGGCATATTTCACGGCATCTAAGACGTTGTCACACAAGTGTTTTGGCTTGTACTTTGGAACAGTTCCTTCTTGGTAAACACCAGTCTTCACCAAAATGGAGTGCCACGAAACATCGTGCGAGTTGGCGAATCTGATATCAGATTCTGGGGTGTCTCCTACGAAATAAACAGTTGAAGCAGGTGGCAATTGTAAGGTGATTTTATCTTGTTTTCCTACCAAAGCCAAAGGCTCTTTGATGTGGGAACCTTCCTCGTCGTCCTCGTCACTTTCTTCTTCGTAAGTTTCCAACTTGGCTTGGTTGATAATTTCTTCACCGTCTTCATTGATTAAGATATCGGCTTCGCTGGCATTTGGATCGTTGATCGACAACTTCTTCAAATGCTCATCCAACACACCTTGTCTCCAAGAAGTCAACACCTTGTTGGCAAACATAAAGGTACCCTTTTGGGGTTTTCCGAAACGGTTCACTTTCAATTCAATACCGGTGTGTTCTCTGTATAATGCGGCAATTGAAACTTGTAAAGCACCCATTCCGTATCTGGATAACTTGTAGTTTGTGGCCCAAATAAAGTCTGAATGAGCAAAGTAGATTTGAGGACCTTCATCAAAAGTCTTGGATTCGGTTCCCATCACACCATTTTTCGACAATAACAATTCCAAGATGATCTGCTGGTCAGCAGCCCAGTTTCTGGAGTCGGCAAACACAAGAATGGCGTCAATAGGGACCTTGGAAAAGTCTACGTCACGAGCACATTTCAACTCTTCTTCACTTAAATCGTGGTAAGGAGTGACGGCAGGGTTCCATTTTAAGATATCCAATGGAGTGTACACATTCTTGAATCCGTATGATTCGGCAACGTTTCTACACACGTTACCGATACCACCGACAACCAAGACGTTGTTGTAAACGCCCACCAAATCTTTCATTGGAGTATGACCCTGAATGATCTGTTCTGGCGTGATGGTGACACCCAATCTGGCGGTTAAGTCGTCAGATCTTTGCTTTTCGGGCTTACCACCACCGTTGGTGACAAAGATCGAAGGAACCTTGATATTGTACTTGTTTTCTCCATTCAACATTCTGACGGCTTCTCTAGCTTCAGGAATGGTGTCGGGACCACGAAGTATAACACCATCGATATCGAAACAGAATGCATATGAGGCGATTCTGACATGGTCAATAATAGTCTTCTTCTTTCTCTTGATAATCGAGGAGTTTCTCGACAATTTGGCTAACGAATCCACCTTCTTCAAGTTCGCCGAGGAAGAGCGACCGTCTTTAGAAAGCGATGTGGAAGAGGATAACTTGGTCAAGCCATTTTGCCATTGATTTAAGTCAGATAACGACAAAGAAGACACTCTGTGCTTTCTGGTCAAGGGCTGTAACTCATCGATCCCGTCATTATTGAGATACGATTGGAATGGCTGTGTTTTGGTTTCTTCTGGCATATTGGGTTGATAATAGTTGGTCGTAAATGTATCGATTTCTAGACAAATCTGTCTGTATTTATAGCAAGGCAGTGTGCTGAGGGGCAATTGGGTGTGATGTCATAGTTGCGGTTTTTATCTGTTCGAGGGTTTGCGCGAGGGGCCCTGGCCGGAAAACGTGTGGGCCCACTAGGGGCTGTAGCGAGGCAGACAGGGCTGAGACGAGGAGACGCGGCGAAATAGAGGTGGGGTAGGGGTACTACAGTAGGGAGGAGGCGCGAGGACATGGTGGAATACCATCTTCTGAAGGTTGGTGAAAAATTCAGCAAAGTCTAGAACTTTGACGAAGTTGGAGTTATTAGGTGGCAGTTACTGTGGGCGTGACTATTCTGAGACATCGGAGTGGCCCCTCGGAGTGGACAAGAACATTGCTACTAGCCTGCAATGCAACTCAGATTTGGTATCGCGCGGGCTCGTGTGCGCTGGTTACGGCCAAGGCTGGGTTTTAGGCTGCGCGCATTTCCCGAGCCCCTCCCTGGGCCATTCTCGAGTGGTGTGTGGAGCGAAACTACTCGCCAAGAGGTGCCAGCCGCAATCTCGGAAGAAGCTGAAATTTTTTGACGAGGAAATCATATCCCGACTGGGACTTGACAGGGCGGCTTATGCATAGTGGACAATACCTATTGCTATAGTTAATCCGTGAACGGCACAGTAGCAATCATAGTGCTGGCAAAATAAGAGCAACAGTGATGTCTCCGATCTCTGCGCGACAATCCGTACGATTCGCACCAAGAACGACATAGAACAATACGATGGTGGTACAAATGCTCATTTACGACGCCGGCAGTTTCCTAATTGGCTACGGGTCCAGGCAAATTATTTGTTTGTGTGCTAGCCGACACCTGTAAGATTCTGGACTAGCTCCGAGAGCTCTGAGTATCCTAGCACTCGTTCATAATGCCGTGCTGAGCGTAGCCCATCTCTATTTCCTGGGCAACTATCGACAATCTACGCATTGCTATGTTTTTTCTCAAGCATTCTATTCTATTCTCAACCCGGGATAGAATGCGACACAAGATACGTCATAGCTTACCACTCCATCGAACTTTCTCGACTCATACAATCCCAGTATACACGCAAGCCTTGTCCACCTCTAATGCTTCAGCCTTAGTCGGGCTTTGAGATTACAGTTCAAACCGCCAGTTACATGCTTATCCCAGCTTAGTGAAATTCATTTTCTGTTGTCCGGGATTTACAATTAGAGTTTCCTATAAAGCTTCATGAAATCCATTTCATTCCTCTCATAACTTAACGGGATTTATATAATTAGAGTAATCTATCAAGCTTTGTGATTTACATTTCACGTGCTGTATGTATCCAACTAGAGTCACCGGCATAATAGATATGCAGCTCAATTACCACTATTCTATATATTAAATATTTGCCTCAAACGGATATGTCTAATAAAGGTTTAGACACCCTTATCCGTTGATAGGGACCTTACGTGACGATAACGACTTTATCAGAAGTTAATCTTTCATCACACTATGTATACTCGTGATTACCGAGACGTCGTACGTTTCACATGAGTCTAGGATGTTTTACTCTTTAAGAACCTTAGCCTCCACCGTGGGAAAAGAGGCGGTTATGATTGTTGGGGCCAGAAACTTGATCCAGATAATATGATCTAAATGCTTCGTATATACTAAGATGGGCAACCGGTAGGTAAGTGCTAGGAAGTTCCCCACAATACGCGTCTGCGCACGTGCGATTACTTGAATAATATTGTTTCATTGACTGGTGCTTCGCGTATCATACCGAGTCCTAGAACCGAGAGTCTATCTACGTCATTAACTCCACTCTCTAAATCCATTAGCCTGTGAAATTTTCACATTCATTTCATTAATGTTTAGCCTCTACATATAAGTGTGCAAATGCCATATCCACCATCTGGTCCCAGGAGACCGTTTTCCACGCCAACATCATGGTCAGCATAAAAGGCTTATACCTCATTCTCAAGTTCCCCCTCCAGGTATTGTACCAAATCATTCGCTACATTTTTATTGGCGGTCCCTACCGGAAATACAAGAATAGTCTTATCAACACCTTGAAGATCACGCTTTTCCGCACGTGCGTCTCGCTACCTATATTGGATGCAAAACTTGTGTCCTTTTTAAACACCAACTATGTGCTCAACAAGCATCTTCCACTAAGATTCAAGTCGATAACCAGAACTTTGAACAACTACGGGAAGAGGTTTGACGAAGACTCGTTTTGGTTGGTCGAAAAACCCAACCGTACCAAGGAAGATCCGGTTTTGTTGTATCTCCACGGAGGAGGATACTTCATAGAGTTATGTCCCGTCCAAATAGAATCGGTGTTGGCTATATATAAACTTGTGGATGCTCCTAAGCGAGAAAACCTTTCCATTTTAGTCTTGGACTACAAATTAGCATGTCACGGCTACAAGTTTCCCTACCAAATCAACCAGTTGGAGACTACCTACAAGAATTTAGCCCAAACCTCGTCCAATATTATCTTTTTCGGAGATTCGGCTGGTGGGAACATGGCCCTAGTGTACCTTCAGAAATTGAAGATCCAGCAGTACAATTTATACCCATCCAAACTCATATTAATCAGCCCATGGGTCAAGCTTGTTCCGGGCCATCATCAGCTCGTAGTTGGAAAGTCGTATTTTGATAATACTAGTAGAGACATTATTGACCACAAGTTTTTCAATCCAGCAAAATTGATTGACCTTATTGGAGACATACCTCACGAGTCGCTAGAAGTATCTCCTGGTAACAAACTTCCGTTGGTTTCTACTGATTATGACGATATACCTCCGCTTAGAGACACCCAGTCCGATGTATTTGTTCTCGTAGGAGAAGACGAGTCATTCAGAGACGACATTTTGGAGTGGGCAGAATGTGCTCTTGATGTTCCTTTGGCCTCCAAGTACAAGTATGGCGACTCTAACAACGTCTTGATCCCTGAAAAGCATACGTACGTGAGGAACCGTGGACCCAAAAACCCTCAGGTCAGATTATATATGGAGCCATGGGGTCTTCATGATGCTGTATTGTTCTTGGAGAACGATGCGTTGCTCAAGATTAGAAATGACCCTAAAGTTACTGTAGACAAGCTTGACCGTGAACGGTACTTTGGTATAACCAGAATTACCGAGTTCTTAAACGATACATTATAATTTCCTTATATTATTAGAAGTTGACTTGCTAACACTATATCCTCTGAAAGAAAACTGTAGCGATACTAGTAGCTATATTCTTAAGAGTATTCAAAGTAGCTTCGATTAAAGACTGAAACACTTCAATAAGTATATTAATTGCTTGATGATTGTAAATCTTGATTTTTTGCATATCTTCTATGGGGGCTTTTGGTCGGTGCATTGCCAGTCAGACGATAAGATTATGAACTACAGTGAGTTGATAAAATGTAAATTCGCAAAGTTAATATACAATGAAAGAAAAGAAGAGTTCCAGTGGTAAAAAGAGATACCCAGTGGATAAATAATACACGATAGGAAAGCCTAATCTTCGTTTGGTTCGTTTGCTTTCTTGAGACGGGCGATTTTGACCAATGGACTCAACGACGAAACATCGTCACTTTCTTGAATAAATTTATCCGATAAGAGCTGGTCAGCATTGGCACGCTTGTTAAAGTCTACCTGCAAACACCACGACAAGAACTTTCGTATATCGTAACTCAAGGCTTCCGATTCTTTCAATTTTGGTGTACCGTTCGTGGCAATCAAATATAATGCTCTCAAAGGAGTTTCGTTCAAGTACGGAGGTTCACCTTCTATCATCTCAATGATCATTATACCCAAAGACCAGATATCCACCTTAGGCCCATACTCTTTTCTGGAAACAACTTCAGGGGCCATCCAGTACGGCGTGCCTACCATGGTGGTTCTCTTCAAGTTGATTTCGTTGATCTGGGCACAGAAACCAAAATCTGTCATCTTGATATTACCATCAATATTAAGCAAGATGTTATCAGATTTGATATCACGGTGGATCACACCCTTTGAATGCAAGAACTTCAACCCTTTCAAGGTTTCACGACACACAGCACCGATTTGGCCCTCCGTCATCACACTATGAGTGACGATTTCCGTTAACGAGCCACCTTCCATATACTCCATAATGACCCACAAATCGCCTTTAACCAAGAACGAGTCGATGAAATTGACGATGTTGGGGTGTTTGCTTCCCTTCATGACCAAGATTTCGTTGATAATAAGCTCTTTCTTGGGCTGTTGCTCCAAGTTCATTTGCTTAATTGCCACTGTTCTAGACTTATCACTCACTTCATGGGCAATATAGACTCCACCAGAAGCACCCTGGCCGATCTTGTTGAGGTCAGTGTACAATTGAGTAGGGTCTCCTTCGCTACAAATGGACTTAAGTTTGGTGATGATCTGAAGGTTTTTACGTTTCTTGTCCTCACGTTTCTTCTGGGCTAAGAGAGCAGCTTGTTTGGCATCACGAACCGGCTGCTGGTTGGACTTTTTACGCTCAATATCAGGATTCGAGGCAGAAGCAGCAGCAGCCTTAGCTTTGGCTTTTTCTTGGGCTGCAGCATACAGTGCTTGTTGCTTTTCATAGGCTTCTTTGGAGTTCAGCGAAGTGATATCTGCCAACGCCTGTTGAGGTCCTGACAAGCTCAGAGGAACCAGTTCAGGCTGGGCCGAAGGTGGTGGAGGAGGCGGTCTATGAGATTTAATCTCGTCTTTAGAGCGTGGTTTAGGATAGTTGATAGCTTCAGAAGAATCAAACCTGGCCGAAGGCGCTATAGGAGCAGTAGATATTGGGGTTTTAGGGTCCTGCTTGGTTTGATTTGTCAAAGAGCTACTATGAGACTTCGATTTAGGGATCTTGGCGGGAAGTGTTTGAGGAAGAGGTGCTGTAGGAGTTGTTGGAGGTTTTTCGGACTTTCTCGAGTTGCTCCTAAGCGATTTAATCGACTTGGAGGAAAATGACCGGCCCATAAACGTCTTGCTCTTGGACGGAGAAACAGTATTTGTTGGAGAAGTGGCCTGATTAATTGGAGACTGGACAGTTTGGACCGGCTGTTGAGGAGTGGGCTGTGCCGAAGGGGGTTTTGGAGCCGGTCTGCTTGGAATAAATTGGTTCTCGTAATTTGCATTAGGCGTTTTGGGTTGCTGCACCGACCTTTCGTCAGGATGGTGCTGTACCGGCGTGGTTATTTCAGAAGCAGGAGCGCCCGGAGGACTCAGGGGGCCGTTGGTGGATGCAAAGGTCCCGCTAGGAGTCATGGGAGGTGTGTTGCTGTCGGCAGAATGATGGATAGAACCACTAGAACTATTGTTATCAAACTGGAACTTTTTGAACGCATTATCGTCAGGATTATCGTTGCTATCCTGGTAAAATGCCACTATATCCATGACTGCTTGTGGATGCTGTTTCTGCTCCTTACGAGAGATACCTGAGGCTGAAAGTAGGCGTTCCCACTCTATTGGAAGCCCCGTATAAGACCCGTTATCGTCAATACCAACATGGGCTACATGCTTAGCATTAAAGGGAGTACTGATTTTCATGTTGATGGACGAGCTGGAGGCGTCAGAAGAGCCACCGGTGCCGCCCGTGCCGTTAGAGGAACCGGAGTTGGTCTTGTTCTTGCCAAACATTTGGGTAAATACTCCTTTTACTCTGTTACCACTTTTACGTTGTTTTCCGCTGCTTGGAGAAGGAGTGTTGATGTTAATGCCCATTCCAGGCAAGTCTCTGGGAGAGTTGGTTCCTAGTGTAGAAGTGGACGAGTTGGCAGAAGACGGTGTAGCATAGCTTTTATTAGGAGCTTGTTGTAATACTGGGGTGATGGCGGTGGTTTGGTTGTGGGAAGTTCGGCGAGGTGGCGGGCTTCGAATTACTGATGACGACGACGTATTACGGCTTTCAGAGTAGCTGGATTTGAGAATAGGAGGTGGTGGGGCAGGTCGAGGAGGAGGAATATCACCGGAAGTAGTAGTATTGGCCGAAGAGCTGCTGGTATTGTTAGAATTAGTGGTAGTATCAGTGATATTTTTTGACTGGACTGGCGTGGCATGTTCGGTCTGGTCTATATCGTCATCATTAGTAGGAATTTCACGAAGCGTATTGGAGTTCAAGTTAGGGGAGGAGCTATTTGGGTTGGTCTCTTCATCATCAGACGTAAGCCCATCGAACTCACTGCTCTTGTTGAAATGGTCATTATCCAAGTATGAGTGAAGATTTTGGCCATTTAGACGATCCGGATTGCTATTCTGTTTAGGGTCCAACGTCGACTTAAACAGTTTTAAGTCTGGCGACGATATAAACAGTTCTTCTGCCAATAACAGGTGTGAATTGGAAAGAGAAGTCAGAGTATTTTCGTGGGTTATTTGAGACTCCAGCGAGCCTTTGTGGCTCAATGTCAGTGTAGAAACAACGTCGTCACCTTTGAACGGCACAGATTCTTTCAGCTCTTCAAGTCCCACTTTTTTCAGTTCTTTCTCTTTCTCCGGATGAAGCTCCGAAGTATTGACAGTACTGGCACTGCTGGTGCTGATTTCTGCCGTACTCTTTGTTCTTGGCTGCGGTTCGTCACCAAACGACTCTACGGTGAGATTATTTTTCAAAGTTTCAGTAAGTTGTTGATACTGGTCGTTTTCATGGGACATTTCTTGGAGCCCGTTGACGTTGAAAGTGCCGGGCATTCTAGGCAAAGTAGCTGGAGAATCGACTCTGTCGATATCAGTAGCCGATCCGTCGGGATTTTCTGTCCCACTTACCACTCTATCGGTAAATTGTGAGATTCTTTCGTGGATAGGAGACCCGAGAGACAATTTGGAGGACGACTGCTTTTTGGATAGCAGAGGCAACGGAGTGGGGATATTTGGGGGTGCTGGTGTAGATACCGCAGCAGGGAGCAAGTTGTTGGAGCCGTTTTGGTCGTTTTGGTCGGTTTCGTCAACTGATTCGCGTGTTGTCAAAGCGTCCTCAACTGAGGACTGAGATAAAGGCAGTTGGCTAGGCACTAGGGGGGCCGCGTCGGCGGCGTCGGGCCCGGAAACAGGTTGTGACAGAGTTTCCATAGAAGTATAGGCACAAGGAGTGTAGACACCTGGTATGGTACAGTAGCAATTCGAATAACGGTGGTGGGAAGCGTTAATGATTTAATTTCCACTTGTTTTGGACGATAGAAAGCCAAGCGAGAAGCGAGAAAGCGTGCGAGCTCGAGACCGAGTGCGAACTGGAGAGTGAGAATAGTTAGCGACAGTAGTGTAGCCAGGCGCGCGAGGAGTGCGCGAGCGAGTCAAATAGCGAGAGCTCGCTTAGAGATAAAAGTAGGGGAGCACAGGCTTACTCAACAGCATAACATATACAACATCTACAGCACCCACCACATCCTAGCAATGGTTTTGGTGTTGGTTGTGCCAAGGTGTACTAGTGTAAATGGTCTGATCGTGTTGTTTACGATCTGGTGGGCGCGATTTCTAGTCGTACATCAGTCCCGTGTGAAACAAGTACCGACCACAAAACCTTTGTTATCTTTGTTGGGAATTGCTTGCAATTACATTCTCCTTAGATGGGACGCTGGGCGAGATCGGGGGGGACCATGCACCTGCACCTGGCGCCACATCGAACAATAGCATTCCTCCAATCACGCTACGAGCACTGCTCCACATGCTCGCTTCACGTGTGGTACTGCTCTGTGGTCCAGCCGCTTTGCAACATACTGTATGCTACCGGCATCTGACCACTCAACACGGCCATTGTACTACATTCACTTGACTACACTAATGCCTTCTCGGAGGCGTACCCCGTACGGCTCCATGTAGTATAATCCCTATGGGTCTTTTTCCGTAAATCTTAGATTGCACGACCGCGCCAGGGCCACACACCAGTGTTAATCTGTAATAAATTAAGTATGTTCTCAATCTGTAATAAGGCAAGTACGTCAATCTGTAATGATCGATTGATAATCTTTATGAGTTTAGCTGCAACATCGTTTTGAATTGGTATGAATCGTTGTATGGTTCGCAATCATCATAGTATCGTTCACACGAAGATGATACATTGTCAATATTTCTTCTTCAAATAGACAGTTGGAGTATGTTCGCGTCTGTAGTGAATCCAGGTGTATTATTCTCTAATATGGTTCTGGTGCTTTTTGTGCCCGATTGTCTAGACAAAATGCAATTGCTCAAGTTCGACTGGCTGCTCAGCTTTACCATTTTACTTCGCTCAGGCATACTACTTATTGTACTTTTCTATTCGTTACGTCATTACTATACACCATCTTTACCTTTTCTTTCCTTCCACCGTGAAACTCCCCACTTGTTCGTCAAAAAGATATCTGTTTCTCACCAAATACTCCTTAACCCCCTTTCGTATCACCGAAACCCCGCTAGCAGAATGGATTCCTCTGCCGGTGATAATACGTAGATCGTCCATAAACACCGCTTTACTGCCGTACCTGTCCAAGTTCCCGGCATACTCTCGTTTAGCCAACTCGGCAGCCCACCACTCTCTCAATGCCTTTTGGGCCACCTGAAGTGCAGTAGTGAACTTGAGATGGTGCAAGTCCAACACCCCGCTGGTTTTGGAGGAGGCTAACGTAATTTTCTGCGCTTGGACTTCAGGCTGGTTTAGCATGCGAGCACGGTACTTGGCATAGTGGTCATTTAGGGTGGTTCCGGTGGATCCCGTGGTGCTCACGTTAGCTTTGGGTCCTGCTTTTGTGGGTCTTGTAGGTCCTGTTTCTCTGGTCAAGTGTAAACTGTTGTTCTCAAGAAGAATTCGACAGATATCCATCACCTTGATGGCATCGCCGTCGTAGAATTCGAGTGCTTTGTGGCAGAACTTGGTACCTATTCCTACAAACTGGGTGTTGCTCAGAAGCAAAAGCTGGAGTTCCTGGGCCTCGGTACTTTGTGGGTCGTACCGATAGCGTTTGGTTGAACTACTACGCCCTGTAGATGGCTCGGCCGGTCTGGTTCTTCCGCGTTGCACTCGGCCACCTCGGACTGCTGGTTTTGCTGGTGCTGCCCCAGATTTTGGTGGTTTGTGGGTGTTTATCACATCTACCAAACTGGCCATCAAGTTGCCTTGGTTCTTGTGGATGTAGCTGGTGGCATCGGCACTTGATATAACCGTCCACAGTGCCAACTTTGCTGCGTTTTCTTCGGCCTGACTCCAGCTGCTGGTGCTTGGTTTAGATCCATAAGTAGCAAAAGTAGACCCATAGGTAGACCCATAAGACCCAAATTTGGATCCCTTATTGGCTCTAGAATTGCTTGCAGCTTTCTCGCTATATGTGGTTACATCGCCTCCTAAAAGCATATTGGTGGCCACCACCATGTCGCCCCTGGCCTCATCAAGCACACTTTGCAACTTATCATTATCGTGTGTAGGGAACATGTCTTTGAGCTGGTACACCTGGGGCGAATATTCAGGCAACTTCTCGCTCTCAAGCTCACGCTGCTCGGCAATCACTGCTTCGACCAAATCATCGGTCTCTTGCTCGAGAAAAAGCTCTTCCACCAACACATCGATGCTCTCACTGGTCTTGACCCGGATCTTGAGCTCCGTACGCACATATCTGGGAAATAGGTCGGCCAACTTGTCGACCAATTCGAGAAAATCGGGGTCTTCGTCAAGCTCATCGTACACGTACTGCGAATACTCGTCTTCGTCAATGAAAAACCCATTGGCCCCATGGTCCTTGTGGTCTTTGGAGTTGTGGCGCTCCCTAATCATGCTTTGACCTGCCCACTGCTCCGAATCTCTATCAGTTTCGACATCAGCCAGACTTTTTTCCTCGTTCTGCACACGTTCTGCATATTGGCTCTACTGACTCAACTCGCGAAAAAGACAGCCTGTGACTCTTCGATATCTTCCTGGCCCTCTTGGTAGTCACTCAATCGTTCACTTTGGGAATTGAGGTTGTTAATCTCGACTTCTTGAGTGTCGTGGAGACGGCAGCCAATCATATTTCGTCCTCTAGTTGCTGATTGAACGCAGGTTATAAGGCAAGACATCGTGTCGATCCTATCCTACGGGTCCACACCATTCGTGTAACTGGAGCTAACGTATTGTTTTTCGAGGGACGATCATAGTTATTTGCCGGGAGCCGCACTGAGCCCCACAAGGTTTAGGCGTGCGTTAGCGAGACTGCCGCTGCAGATCTCCCTGCATCTGCCCCTCCTTTCAATTACACCGCCATAAATGCACTCTGAGATTGATTGTATTATTGGTGTCACTTGTTCTTCACTCTTTGCTGCGCTATCACGGTCTTCAACGCAGACAACCATCGTATCATGTCTTCCTCAGTAGGCGCGCAAAACCGTAACCTCTTCAACGGAGTGATGATCAAGATGCACCACACTTTGGACCGCGAAAGTGGGTCCAATTCGATGGCATCGACTATTTCGGATACCGGGATAACCTTGTAGGGATGAGACGAAGACCCTTGGTTCTTATAGAAGTAGAGTTTGTGTGAAGTCAACATGATATAGAACCGTTTCCACTGGTTGTACCGCTTGCGGAGTCGCAACAAGTATCCCTGCTCAATCAAGTACTCTGGCTTATCTTGGTCAGACGTTGGTATAGGGGTTTCTTCCTCGTCTTCTTCGGCTATGGTGGGGGTTTCGAGCTGGAAGTGCGACGAAACCAGCTCATGCGGCACCGGGGAGTCCGAGAGTCCGGACGACAACCCGTCTTCGGGACCTGAATACTCGAAGTCGGTTCCAGAATGCAATCGCCTTATGTGGTGGTCAGACTTGTTCAGTTCGTCATGTTTGAATAGTGCTATCTTTGGCGATTTTTGTTGGGACGGTATGTCCCTGTCTTGGTCTTCGAAAAATACAGTGAGGGCATGGGTCCAGGTGTTCAAGGTATTCTGGTCTTCGCTTCGGAAATGCAACACCTTTTTGCTGGTATATACTGCGAAATGGAACTTCTGGTGGTCGGGGATCTGGTTGAATGAAAGTAAGCTCGACTTGTTGATGACCTTGATGGGCTTGTGCTCGCTGGAATCTTTGTAGTAGCTGAGCTGGTTTGTGCGCAAGCTGACCCAGTACCTTTTCCACTGGTGGGTTTTGCTCGACCTTTTGTATAGATACGAGGCCGAGAGAAGCTTATCGGGGTCCATTCGGAAAAAAGGAATGTGAAGGTTTCAATATGGATTAGAAAAGGTGAGTTCCCCAGGAATTAACCGCATAAATCCAGTGTAAAATATAATTGTCGCTACGACGAATTAGGAAACTAACTAAAAGTGCCTTTTTTAGCAGTGCGGCAGGACGTAGCAATCACTGAGCAGTGAACGCTGTAGCTGCTTTCAGGAACCACATTATGTAAGGATGCTAGGGAGTGGCGCAGTCAACATACCCCTGCGCGAACCCCTGTGCCCACCTGTGCTCTCTGTGCCCCGGTGCTCACTGTGCTCACCTGTGCTCACCTGTGCTCACACCATACCTGCCGTTGATCCCCTATATCAAAGTTTTGTGGTGCTTGCAATTGCGCGGCGCACCACCTAAAACCCCGAACTAGAGAGCTGGGGTAAGCACAAGCACTATAAATATAGCTAAGATAGTGTGACAACCTAGCCTCTTGACTATTGTAACTCGGCTACTACCCTTTCTGATCTACTATCGTGCTAGTATCGGCTACGTGTCTGTCCTATAGTGCTATCGGTTTTGGCCAGACCTACTCACGTGAGTACTGTCGTGAGACTAATCACTGACTCTGTAAAGTTCTTGGTATCTACTCTCAATCGCTTGGCGCATTATAATTGCTGTACTACGTTCAATCTCTACGTTCCTCTTGTTTTGACTAGACCCTGACCAGCCCTTTCAATCCACGATCCAATCCGCGTCAGATCGCCCAAACTTCAACCACCGAATTACCGCCTAACATCTGCCGGTTGTTGCTAAATGTGCAATGTCTCTGGAAGCTGTGAACTCGCCTGAACTCAGCCAAGTCCACCATTCATTGTCCTCTTCCGGACTATCGGACTTGAGCAGACCTTCGCTTAAATCCACCTCATCAACTCCCAACCTATTGGAGAACCCACACGATCCTGTTGCAGACCCCAAGGAATCCGAAAAGGAACACTCCCATTTGTACCACCCTGCTGCTTCTCCAGATACAGAAGGCTTTGACCTTTTGAATTGGTTCAATACCCGCCAATCAGACCAGTACCGTGACATCAAGTTTGTTATACCTGAAGATAGACCTGCTGCTTCTATCACCAAGAACGAATACCAAAAAAGGGTTTCGTTCGATACTATTAATCTTCAGTATGATGATGACGACGACGCCGATGACTACTATGACGAACAAGATGATCCTTGGAGAAGTGAAAGAGGGAGGGGAATGGAAAGAGATATGCGATCTCATTCGGCCTCTCCCAGCAGGCACTTCTCTGTGTCTCCTAGTAGAAGAATGGCATCACCAAATCGTAATGCCGCTGATATTTCGCTTGAGATAGGTCGTTTTTTTGCCCAGTCAAGAGTTGACTACCCAACTAGACCTATCATTACCCACAGAGGATGTACGTTTTCGAAGCTTCACCATCAGTTTGAAGACCTTTATCTTTGTAAAATCCCAGATAGAAAACCCATTTTGCCCAACAGAGTCATTTTGGTTTATGTCAGTGCCAGAAAACATACGTGGGTTGCGTTGGATTGGATTCTTAACTCGTTTGTAGAGGATGGTGACACTGTCATTGTAGTTTCTGCCATTCATTCCAAACAGTTGATGAGAAGAAGGCCCATCAGAGGCAATATTACGGCTCTGACTGCCATGACCCCGAAAATGAGATTGAGACAACGAAACAGACCTGAATTCATGAAGGTCATCGCCAAAAATGTCATGTCCTACATAATGGAAGTCATCAACCCCGACAAAATTACTCGTGTTTCGGTGGAATTGGCTGTTGGAAAAACCAAAGACGTCTTGAAGGAGATGTATAAATTGTACGAGCCAAATTTAGTGTGTACTGGTTCCAAGCAGAACTTGCGTATAAGTGCTCCTTTAAAATCGTGGTTGTCATCAAGAATCAGCGATCGGTTGGTCAAAAACTTTCCGTTGCCCGTCATTGTAGTTCCAGCCATGAACATGAACAAATACGAGCAGAAATTGGCCGACCTGATCCACGAACGGTACGGAGCAGAAGTGCCCCAACAGGAGCAAGAAATAGAAAACGACGAACTTCTTGATGATATAGAGAATAACGTCAAAACTGTAGATACAAAGGATTATGCTGATGACATTGAGTCCATCAACTCTACTGAGTCCATGAGCAGTGATTCGTCAACAGAATCGTACTCTTCATACGAAGAGATATCCAAGTTGTATATTGATTACAAGCAAGAAATCCACAAGAATATCAAGACATTGGCCAAAAAACCCATGAACGAAGACTTTTTTGCCGATCTTGTCAAGATGGTGTCGGATAAATCCAACGCTTTGTGTGAGAACATTCGAGATGTCGATCCCGATTTCAGAAGTAAAAGTGCCAAGTTGGCACGGGCTATTACAGGATCCAATTCGTTTGGTATGGTTATGCACAAAACAAAGTCATTGTTGGAACCTATAAGCAAATCCAAGTCCGAAGCTCCAGAAGCTCCGGGAACAGGTCTCTCATACAAGGAAATAAAGAGGAACTTGGAAAGAAATACTCTTGAGCGAGAAAAATCAGCCATGCTGCCTCCAAAAATCAACGTAGACCCTCCCAGCAAGCCAGGCTCTCCTGATACTACAGCGGAGAATCGAAAACTGTCTCTTAAATTCGACTTGGAAACGCCCGCTAACCATAGAAGCAGGCAAAAGGAAGAACTGGTAGAGCCTGAACGCAAGAGCTCGAAGAAGTCGTCAAAGTCTCTCAAGAAATCGTTGTCCCATGATTTGGAAAGAAACACCTCGCGCCCTAAATTGAAGCCCTTGAGCTCGCATCCCGATATTACCTCTCATTTGAACGGAAATGGGTCTCAGGAAAGTGTGTCGGATTCTGGAGGAAAGAAGAACAGAAAGAGTAGGATGAAAAAGTTCTGGAAACTCTTTTCATAGTGTATATATTGTAGACCATATAGTCTTGCTGATACAGTGCAAGAAGTACGACGATAGAATGTTTAGAGTTTATAGTATGAATGTATGAAGTTGCAATGATATTGGTGTGAGTTAATTTTGCAAGAAAATGTCAATTATATAAAATACTCCACAAGAGTGAGAATTGTACGGAAAACCAGGATGCCCCAATCTCTAGTAAATCTGGTAGGCGAACTTGATTATTGAATTAAGTGCTTACTCAGAATCATATCATCAACTACGAATCACTCCACTTGTAGCCTCGCTATAATTACTCCACAACTTCGATTGTCTTTTCTGATTTACATTTATACACCAATATAAAGTGAACATTGCACTACTCCACTACCATGCTTATAACTCTCACACAAGTCAGTGGAGCTGGACAAACTGGTTGTGGTAATTATAGATAATCTTGTCATGGGTTGTACTTATTGTAAAGTATTCATTGAAGAATCATGTATAAGTATTGTCTCGCATACTGAGTCTCGCTCTGCGGCCGCGGTGTTTTTCTCAGTATTTCTATCGCTAATTTTGTAAGTATTTTGTCACTACTTACTAATCTACCATTATCTCTCGTTGGCTCACCGGTTGATGTTATTCATATGGCTCTTGCTTGCTGGACTCGTTCAGCTGCAGCTATTCGACACCGGGTTTGATTTGGAACTCGATCAGCCCTTCGATTCCCTCAACTTCTCGTACCTTTCCCCAGACGCATACGCTAAGCAAACTATTATAGCGGGAGTACCTCGAGATGACTCCAAAGGGTTGACGGAATTTCAACCTATAAGAAACACAATCACAGAGAGCGATCTACAGCTATATTCGTTCGCCGTCAATACCTCTAGTGGTTTGGGAGAATACTATCAGTTGTTAATTTTCTTGACAGGCAACATCTGTTCTCAGCCTGATAATGTCAACGAGACCGACCCCAGTTTGGCAGTCTATTATTCGTTCAATTCTTCGATGTTTTCCAACTTCGAGCTAGGCAGCATGGAATTGTTTCAACGTGGATACTTCCAGGCCTTGGCAGACGTGCCCATTGTTAGTTCTGATAGCGGCCTGGATCCCATCTTGTACATCGCCGTACGAGCACCCGAAAACACAAATAAAAAGGCTACATGGTCGTACCAGATCGGGGTTTCGCAGAACGACTTGGTGTTTCAGTGGGATGACAGGCCTTCTGCTCAGGTTGTAGATACTGACGAAAACCTGGCGTTGATCGTCACAGCTAAATTGACCAGTTCGAATACAAATTACTCGGATCTTAACGTCACCAAGTCACCATACTCGCTTTTGGTGTACTCTTCCGACTACGAAAACTACTTCAGTAGCCTCAATAGCAGCTGGTGTGCCATCAGAAACGGCCCCGCGCTCATCACTACCGCCGATATGAACACCAGTTATACAGAGAGAAACGGAGCATTGCAGCAGCAGTTTTTCGTACTGGGACTCAACAGTTCCACCAGGTATATAGCATATTTGCTCAGTGATTTTGGAGGTAAGAATTTTGGAGGGTCTATATACCAGCCGTTTGCATTTGAAACACTTGGGCTGCCGGCTTGCGAGTTGATCTACGACCTTGATTTCTGCTCTAGAGTGGCCTACTCTGTGCCAGCACCGGCCGATGCCAGCAAGGAAGAAATACGAAAGAAGTATGATAACCAGGCCAAGAGCTTGTACAGCAACTTTTCCAAGGCCATGGCCCAGATCGCGTGTAACACCACCAACGATGCCATTTTTTCGCCCATCCAGAGCTGTGAGGACTGCTCAGATAGTTATAAGGACTGGCTATGCGCGGTGACGATTCCTCGGTGCAGCACTAGAAACATCACTGGGTACCAGTATAGAGATCTCGAGGTCAACATGTCACGAAACGAGTTCATCACCGATGTGATCAAGCCCAATATCAGCTACTACGAGGTGTTGCCATGCCTCAATGTGTGTGAGGCAATAGTGCGCACTTGCCCTGCTGACTTCCTGTTTGCCTGTCCTAGTGGTAACGGCTCGGCGTACTTGTCGTACTATTGGGACGATGGAGGGTCTTTGCCTAGTTGCAACTACGTTGGGAAGCAGGCTGCGACCACGAGCTGGGCCACCAGAGTATGTATCAACTGGGCACTACTAATGATGGCAGTAGCGTGCTTATTTGTATAACGGCATTGTATGAAGTAGATGAAAATTATAGAGCCTATTTATATTAAAACAAAACTAAAAATGGACCGGATGTAGCAGTGAGCTAGTATGAAATCGTATGAGACCTATGTTAACGTGATGACTATGAAATTATACTCCTAACTAGAATATTCAAAGTTACTTTGGAAATATATGACTTTGAACATGACGGTAGATTGTATGCTATGTTGCAAACTAGAGGTGACAATGGTGGTAAAGTTCGCGTGTATTAGGGAGGGTGTGCTACATTTTGGTATGATTTACTTGGCGAGAGTTGTTGCCCAGCGAGGATTAGTGACTCGTGAGTTAGTGTGAGCTAGGAAGGTTGCAATCATCCACTTGTCTTCAGATCCCGGCTTACGTAAGCCACGCGTCTGGTGAAAATTCACTCCACGAAGAGTACTGTAAGAACACTAGACTCTAGCGATAATGGGCGCCGATTCCAAAGAAAATTTACCTTGGTAAGTGCTAATGACATGATGTGTCTGTTGTGTTCAACTACTAACTTATAGGGTGGAAAAATATAGACCCGACTCCCTCGATGAGGTTTACGGCCAGCAAGACATAGTAGATACCGTCAAGAAATTTGCCCATGAAGGCAAGCTACCACATCTTCTCTTCTACGGACCTCCAGGTACCGGTAAAACCTCAACTATCATAGCATTGGCCAAAGAAATTTATGGATCCAACTATAAAAATATGGTGTTGGAGCTCAATGCATCGGACGACAGAGGTATTGATGTGGTGAGAAACCAAATTAAAAACTTCGCCAGTACCATGCAGATATTCTCCAAAGGGTTCAAGCTTATTATATTGGACGAAGCAGATGCCATGACTGCTGTTGCCCAGAACTCTTTGAGAAGAATCATTGAAAAGTACACCAAAAATACCCGATTTTGCATCCTCGCCAACTACTCGCACAAGCTCAACCCAGCACTTATCTCGAGATGCACCCGGTTCAGATTCAACCCCATACCGGAATCATCGATCCAAAGTAGAATAGAGACCGTTTTGATCAAAGAGAACATCAAACTCACCGAGTCTGCCAAACTGTCGTTGCTCAAGTTATCCAAAGGTGACATGAGAAGATCACTCAATGTCTTGCAAGCATGCAAGGCAGCTACTACAGGAGGTGACGTAGATGAGGAAATAGACGAAGATATGATATACGAGTGTGTTGGGGCTCCCCACCCCAAGGATATCGAAACAGTGTTGGACTCGATACTCAAAGACGACTGGACCACTTCCTTCATAACATTGAACACGTTCAAGAAAACCAAAGGGTTGGCTTTGGTGGACTTGATAGCGGGGTTTATTGATATTCTTGGCAAGTTCGAATTGAAGCCCACGGCTAGAATAAAGATTTTCAAAGGGCTCAGTGAGATCGAGTATGGTATAAGTAAGGGAGGTAATGAAAAAATCCAGAGCAGTGCGGTAATAGGAGTTATTAAGGACGCTATGGAACTCCAGGAATAGAAAACTTGATAGAGTAGAAAATAAATAAATCAACAAAAACAAATTGTATGAAAGAGAAGTCGTAATGCTACGAGCCAGTGCGGAGGTCCGTAATAAGAAGATTGCAAGAAGATTGCATTGCTTCTTACTACGTCCGGCGCTGAATTAACTTATCCGATGGATCGTCCGATAACTGATGTCTAACTGTTAGTATAAGTTCAAAGTCATAGGCATATTGGTAAATCATCTATCTTAACTATTCTTCTCATGAAACAAAAGTATCGAAGAGCTGGGTTTATAAAAAATAGGGCCTCCAGGGCCCATTATAATCATCTAAACCAATATGAAATCAGTTGTACATACAATTTGAGTAGATTAACAGATAATGTACCAAAAATTTTTCAGCGTTGAAGCTTTTTATACGGACGTTTTTGAAGCGCACACGTCCAGGGAAGTACCTGGACACGACCGGGACCAAATAGGGCTTAAAATTGTATGATATGGTATAGAAGAAGAGGTGATTTAGTTGAAGTGGATTATTTGAAGAAAACAGTGCGTCTTGATCCACTACGAATTAAGACTAGCTTATCTAGTACTTGAATATTCTTTTGCGTTTGCAGCTTTTTTGTATTCCAGAAACTTACGTCAAGATACAAGGCTCAAGGCCAGCAAGTTTCATCGTTATCTTGAATTTCACTTTTATATAGTTGCTTGACAACATGCATGTATGCAACGATCGACGGTAGTAGTAGACAGTCGGCCCATGCTATCATGTTTGCGTAGCCGGTCGATCCTTGCTCTGTAAATTAGGGGGTAGGGGGCGTGGGTTTGTTCCATCGTAGCCCTGACCCATATATATTCTGCAGCACAAAAAAGAGTGGTGGAAACAGAGCAACAAGTATAGCTAGCCACGAGTAAGGTCCACTACGGTTATATTGAAAGTTTTGAAAAGGGAAATTTCTCCAGAATACTTTAAAGTAATTTTAGAGATAAGGACTAAAATTGCTTCAGACGGAATATAACCCGAAAAGAGTTGAGGGGTAAAAAGTACGAAGCAGAAGCTTTATTTTCAGCAATTAATGTGGGGATACAAGATCATCCTTCATCAGTGCCGAATTGATGATGTCGATTGTTGATAGGACTAAAGGTGATTAGTGTCATGCGCGACCTAGGGGTATGGAAACAACAGAAGAGGCTGCGAAATTGCTAGATTTTTTAATTTAGTCCTAGCCGCATGATGTCTATCGATTGCTAGAACGTGGCTTACACAACAAAACTGTAATGAGATTGTTTCGTCATAGGTAGCAACAACCAAGCACAGCGCAAAAAGTCCAGGATCGGTTCGCACTTAAGCACAGATTTTTTCTGGTCCCAATAAAGTTTTAACGGAAAAACTAAAAGAAACAGATATTTTTGGAAGAACAATGCGAGTTGGGACTCGAGATTATGAGATCTGGCGAACTAAAGAAATTCTTATTTGGAGGCTTATTGCCCCGTGTTCACTCCGGGTATCCTCGAGTTGGTTTAGCTGACGATATACTGAATCCAATCGTGAATCGTCCAATCCATAAACCTTGAGATCTACATGTTCACAAGTGTACGGAATTGACTTGAGTTCGATATAATTTTCGAGGTGCGGCTTGTATTGTTCTCACTTTTCCAGGATCTCTATTTTCTCACCACTTGCAAAGAAACTCGCTAAATCTTGTTCGCACCGAATTCCTTTTTCGTCGCTGTTTTACGTAAATTTTTGGGTTCTTTTTTTCTCAGGCTAATAAATTCGTCCAATAGCATGCTCGTTTTTATGTATGACCTCTATTCGTGCAGATGAAGTGCAATTTCAATATACTCGAAAGTAGGACAATCTCTCTTACAGAATCTACTATTGACCAATATATGTGATCCGACGTCAAAAGTGATGCATTGCCTAATTGCACAAGACAATTGATTTTTTTAGGTTTGACGGTCTTGGGTTCGTGAACCGTTTTCTTCTACAATCGACTATGCTAAAAGTGCCAGTCCAAAAATCTGTGATTGTTAGTATCATGCAAGTTTTGAATGTATTTGTAGGCAAAAACAAAAACGAGAAAAAAAAAAATTCATAAATCTTATTAGGCAACTCTCACCTGTTAGTCGTCGAGTGAAGTGGCAAAAAAGAAGGCAATTAACCATGTATCGTTCCAAGATCATTCATATCTGCGTCGTTGCTAAGCAATGTCAGGACTCCGATACCCAGATGTATCGAACCATTCTAGTTCTATAGAGTCTTGAGGGGGCCGCACACTAAAAAATCGGGTATTTTTTTATCCAGTATAATTTTGTACCTGCCAGCACAATATTTTTTTCGTTATTCTCTGCCAATAAAGTCGTTTTACTAACCATCACAAAGCTTACACTAGAATGTAGAACCTTCCTTAAACTATCACAAAATCGGAGGCGACCTGGTAAAATAAAGCCATTTGATTGAATGAAAGCCTTTTGGTCCAATTGTATTAGCGTGGGAACCATATCATCGTTTTAATTGCTACGAAAAATCAGCAAGATTCACATGGCCTCCGTACACCACACGGAATTGTAGAGCAACTCAGACTTGCTTAACCCCTTCTTTGCTTTGGCTTTATTGCCTTCCCTACTGTAAATCTACACCCCTCAAAATTTACCCCCTCCTTTTGAAAAAACTGTTAAAAACAACAAACAAATTTTTTTTGAAAAAGTGTGACACAAAGCAAAAGATTTTAAAAAATAAAAAAAAATTTGCCTACAAAAAAGAATATATATTTGGTCCCCGGCTGTCAAGCAATTGGAAAGGAATTATCTGTTTACAAAAGAGCTAGAATTTACGTTTACTAGTTGTGAAGTTCTGTGTGTCATATCAGGATCAATTACATTCTGTACAAGTGATCAACTGCCATCCCAAACCAAAGAAAAAGTTGATCTTTTTTATTTCAGTCGGTTGAAATTTCACTTTTTTTCATTTCCCAATATCTGTATTCTAAAGTAAACCTTGACTTCGTGTGGCCTGGATTTGCCTCTCATATTTACTGAATACCATTAATTACTAATTATTTTCACAACACACTTTGCAATGCCTATTCGTAAGTCAAGCCGTTCTCGCACTTTAACTTCCAAAGTTAGAGAGAATTCTGTTACTTCTGAACCAACTAACAAAACTTTAGCCAGAAAATCTTCTTATGGCCATGACGAAAACGTATCTTTGAAAAAGAGAAAGATACAACAACAAACTCCTCCGGAGGAAACCAACAGTGACAAGATAGATCCTGTTGAAAAATTGTTGAGTTTGACTAATGTCAATAATGATATTTTGAATTTGGATGACGACGAAGAGGACAAATCCAACACTAATACTAATAATGTTAACCAGTTCAGAGAAATAAAATCGCTCAATTTCAGCAAGATATTGAACGACAATATCAGGTCCTACTATGCCAACTACAGAAAATCCCCCCTTGAGGTATATAATGACCATTCGTCATTTGCATTGTTGAATCACAAATCCAAGTCTACCAGTGAAGAACTAGTTTCTTCACCCAACCCTTCACCTTCCACCCCAACCTTCACTCATAATCCAAATGTACCATTTTTCAAAAATGTGAATTTTGGTGCGAAATCCAACAGTGGCGAATCATATACGTTTGACGACTACTTTTCGTACGGGGAAGACGCTCCGTCAACCAACTCTATTTTCTCGTCTAATACTACCCCATCAACTGCATCAGACATTAGTGAAAGTCCTTCTTCTGGATTCGCCAAATCAAATAACAAAATGAGATTCCACTACAGACAACATCACAATAATCTCAATCTTTCTGATTCTTCATCTTGTTCATCATCTGCATTTTCCTACCAGTCATCCTCGCATCCGATTCACATGTCGACTCCAAGTGACTCGCATGATATCTTCAAGATATTGAACAAGAGGTCCATATTGACTGGCAAGGCCAGCGAGATGGTGAGCACTGGAACCTTTTTAATCAATGACTTCTTTTTGTAAGAGAATTCCTTGTGATTTATTTATTGATTGATATCTTATAGATATGATCATCAGTCATTATTTCGTTTCGTATATATTATTATTAGTATCAATGTTACAGAAGAGCAGTTCAATGTATGTTTTAATTTGATTTGTCAAACTAATCTCAGCAAGAAGCTGCAGTACCTCGTTTGATTGCCACTGTGCTTATCATTTTGGTGGTGCTGCAAAAAAAGATCAATTTCAAAAATTTTTTCGTGCGCCGCCTCGCGATCAAAGTCGGTTCTCCGGTTTACCCCCTAAATTGAGATAATCTGAGATCAATTAGTGCCAAGAAGTGAGGAGGGGTAAGTGTATCTAGCATCAGATTGCCTTCTGATTTGGGTTAGTACGGCCGAGAACATAATTGTCTACTGACTCAAAAAACGAATTGCCATATTGTCCGTGCGCTGCAAGTCCTTTGGTAGGGGGTTGGGCACCAGTTGAGAACCCGCGGATTTGCGGCGGCCCCGACTGCACCACGCCGTTGGTCCCGCTCATACCCGCTCCTACCCAGCTACTGTATGCCGCACGACTTTTCTGGAATGCGCACTTCTCGCCATCTGTCAAGAACCGATTGCAACGCCCAGACGCACTCGCGAAGTTTGGCATGCTGTCCTCGTGCAGGACCCGCATGCTATCTTGTCACGTGGCAAATATGTATCGTGGTATACCAACCTCAAGTAGAGCAAGACGTTGATCTAACTTAGAGTGTTTGTGCCGGAATTAGTCTATATTCCGCTGCAACTTTTGTAAAAGACGCACCGACATTCCCCATTGATTTCACTGCGCTGTTTCCAGAAACGGTTGCACTTGACACGAATCACTTAGCATATTAGTACAAGCTACCTCCACAAAACTCCGTCACCTTAAGCAACATTCAAAGAATTACAGCAAAACTTCAAAAAGCAAAATCCTAGCACTTTCACTACTGCAAACTAGTTAACAATACGTCATAGCGTAATTAATGGGGTTCCAGGAATACGTCATCGTATATGTCTTTGGCGGCTTGACGTTTTTGCCGCTATTGCTCTTTGGGTTCATATACCTCCATCCCATAATCAAGCATGAGGACCCAACACGTACAGGCCTTAATGGCGAAGACGAGTATTCCAAATCAACCAAGCTCAAGGCTGGCGAGTTGGAGGAAAATAGCCAGTCGGGCGTCGAAACGTACAAAGCAGGCTGGGTCTTTGTCACCCAAGAATATTTGGAATCTCCCGACGAGATCAACTCTTCGACTCAGTCAATAAGCGAATCGGCCGATAACAAGTCTGCATATTCTGCATTGTACAAATTGGTGCAAAAGGAGACAATTATCAAGAATGATCTGGCGGATCTCAAGAAAAAGTCTCGTTCCAGCTCGTTTGACTTTCCTAAATTCACTGGCATGTCAACCACCAACTCTAATAACAGTGTACACACCAATTCTTCAGAGCTGCTGTCAAATCTTGAAAAGACTGAAACCTCGTCTTCGCCTGTTGCATCTAGCCCAAGCTCCAATCCGCCGCTGGCCGCAAACTCGCCCATACCCAACGAGAAAATCAGAACCTCACAGAGAAAGCACCGTTTCTACGCCATTTTGAAACATGGAAACTTGTTTCTTTACCGTGACGAAACGCTTAAAGACGTCAAGCATGTGATAGTTCTCTCAAGCCACTTTATATCCATCTGGCCCCGTCATCTCTCGGACGCTTCTTTATTCACCAAAAGCTCTGCAATTGCTATTTTGAACTCGTCCAAACTAGACTACAGTCAGCTTACTACAACCTCTACTGCAGTCCCCAAAGGCTCTTTCTTCATATACTGTGACTACACCATTGAAAAGGAAGATTGGTACTTCTCGTTGATTAGAGCTACAAAACAGTCGTCCAAAACCGACATTCATCCCTCGTTAGACCCAAGTATCTATGCTAAAACAATTCATTTCACCACCAACCACATGATTGACTTGATCCAAACTCTCTATAGCTCAGAGGGACAGCTTCAAACAAAGTGGCTCAATGCCTTAATAGGTAGACTCTTTTTGGCTTTCCAGCAAACAGAAATACTCCACCAGTACTTAATCACCAAAGTGTCCAAGAAATTAAACAAAATCAAAACCCCTGGCTTCTTGGACAGATTTGTGATCAAGTCGTTGTATCCCGGTGATTCGGCGCCGTTTTTGACGTACCCTACTTTAAAAGAAATATCGCCCGATGGCACCATCTTGGTCTCTACATTTCTAACCTATCATGGCAATTTTTCCATGGAAATAGCTACCAAGGTGGCTATATCTCTAGGAGCTAGATTCAAAACCAGGGAGGTAGATCTTGTCTTAAGAATAACCCTTTCAAAGATCGAAGGTCCCATGTTGATCAAAATCAAGCCTCCTCCGTCTGAACGGATTTGGTATGCTTTTGAAGTCGAGCCTGTGATGGTGGTGAAAATTGAACCTGTTATCAGTTCCAGGCAAATGGCTTATACCATCATAACAAGCTCCATTGAAAAGAAGTTGATCGAAGCTGTCAAGGAAAGTTTTGTTTTGCCCCACTGGGACGATATTGTATTTTATGATACTCTGAATGAAGTATACCGCGGAGGTATCTGGGATCCTTCCGTAAGAAACCCAAACCCAAACGTTTCTGACACCAAATCAGAGACCGAAAAGTCAGAAACTGACAAGAATGAAGAAAAGATTGAGCTTGACTTAGAAGATGACGCAAGCATCTCATCTCCTAAGAAAACTAAACTTACAAATACATTGAGTGATCTTGGAAAGCGTATGAAGCAAAAGTCTAGCTCAAAACTTGACATTGATAGACCTTCATCGTCAGCAACTACCGAGAGCGATACCGATAGCCAGTCTTCGAAACAGTCCACTACAATGAATACTTTGAAGAAGATCGGAAAGTGGTACTTCAAAGACGAGAAAAACCCGCATGAAACTCCGTATACACCACCAGAAATGATTCTGAGCAGGCGTATTCCTCGCAAATCTTCCAGTGCCTCCATGAATGAGTCGGTTGTTTCTGATGAAAGGGCATCGGGTCCGTCGTATGAGTTTAGTAGGTTTAATCCCCAAGTCAATTACACCAATGGGGGCCACATTCCCAAGACAAGGACGGCAAGCAACGACTCTATTACAAGCTCCAACTCTCGGAAGTCTAATCCCAACATGTCACCATTATTAGCACCCTCGTTTCCGTTGCGGGATGCTGAACTCTCATCGATAAATGACGACACGCTTAGCGATAACGAGGATGTGACAGTTTTCGACGAGTATGACGAAAAACTAGCCAATTTTTCAAGTGAAACCTTGAATCAAAGCGCAATTCCAAACACCTCAAGTCCTACTGCCAGTGTTAGTGGTGTCACAGCTAGTATAGCAAATGGAACAACGAACACAAAGGTCCAGGGAACTACATCTACACTTGCAGCCGATACTTCTCAGACTTCAAAGTTGTATCGAAAACCTCCACCAGTATCTTTTCCGGAAGCAGATGACACATACGAATAAGTTTATAAATATCCTAAATATAAGGCGCCCAGCCCCCGTACATTCTACTTAATCTTTCTTCTGAAGTGGCCTCTTGAATCAAGACGTCTACTTGACCATGGATATTCATGGGCAACCCTTCCTTCTCCACCAATCCTCTGATCTTGCGACGTACTTTCGAAAGGTGGGCTTCTGGTTTTTGTAAACTTTTCCAATCAAGTAAGGGATCGTACAATAGGGTTTCGAGAATATTCATCAAGGGTGCCTCGTTCTCTCGTAATATTCCACCGGTGACTTCACAGGTAATTCTGAAGCTTCCTTCGATTCCACATATTCCCATGGCATCTACCATGTTTTGAGTGAGCCTGAATGGTACTATTTCTGGCGTTGGAAGGGTCAAGCCCTTCTCGAATAAACAATCGAAATCAATATGTAATACTGACCCATTCTTTTTGAAAAAAAGAATGTTTTCACAGTGCCGATCGCCCAAGCCAATAATATATCCTACCATGGACATAACACCCGAGGTTCTGATGAAGTTATTCCTGGCCATGTACCAGGTCGTTGGGTCGGCGAATTGGTCAACAAACCAATTGTTTAGTATTGGAGGGTTATCGGCGCACACTTTCTTGAATAACTGGCAAAGATTGTTCAAAGCCTCAGTGTTATTGCTGGATTTACTGGAACTCTTAACCATTTTTTGAGCCTCATCCAACTTCATAAAGATCTTCCGTTCACTAATTTGGTGCCCCATCTTACGACGTTGTTCGTTGATGATGCTTTTCATAGTCTGAACATCGGTTACAAACTCAATCACTCCCATGTTTTCCGCCAATGCAACCACCGAATAGTTGGAGATCTGAAGGTTTCTCTTTCTAGCTTCGGTACTGCCTAGGAGTAGCCGGTTAATCATAGTAGTGAACTCAACCACTTTGGCATCTTTTCTTGTATCATCTCTCTTAACCATGAGCCTATACGGTTTGTTATCTGAGCCACGAATGGTGATTTGCCGGGGCATTTGCAAAGAGTAGAATATATTGACAACGTCATCAAACCCGTCAAAAGTGATCGAGCTTGTTTTGGGGAAGGCATTGAATTTAGTGCCGTGGCTGCCAGGAACATCACTGATGCTATTTGGCAATCTTATTTCAAGGTTAGATCTCACCGGAATGACCAAAGAGGTGTACGGATTCGAGAGATTTGTGACGTTGAAATCTTTGGTTAAACTCAATCGTTTTGCTTTTGGCGATTTAGGAATTTTGTATGTCGCAATTTTGATCAAACTGTCAAACAATTCTCGAGCATTCTCGATGATAGTTCCATAATTGGAACCTTCACCTTTGACTTTTCTCAATATTCCGTTAATCCTATCCCGTCTAAGCGTATCATTGGAGTTCGAGTGTGATAATATATACCACAAACTATGATGCGGATATACCTTGATAATTTTGAAGATAATGCTGGATAACTTTTCAAAAGATGGTTTATGTTCATGAATTATCCGAGACAACAACTGTGTGATGGAAGTGTACCAAATATAGATCGGAATGGTGTTTATACACTTTTCGATGTCCTCAATAATTTGATTAAGTTTTCTTTCAGCTTCTTTTGTCTTGTGCTTCTTTTGCGCAAAGTCTAACCATATAGTGATTAGCTTTGGTAAAGCTTCGAAGATAAACGAGTTGCCTACTGCCAATGCTTTTGAAAAATTCCGCACGATTTGCTGCTCATAGTAACCTGTTATATCATTCGTAGAGTCAAGCAACTTATTATAGTAGACACCTAAATCGTAGTACGGTTTTTCCCACCGGTTGTTAAACTCTATAGCTTTGGAGTACTCGTTGATGATCGCAACAGAACTTAAGTGATTAGATTCGTCCAACCACTTAGCATACTGAAGTTGAACCTTGGATTTGGTAGCCTTATCCAACTTTTTATTATTCAGGTCAAAGTCTTGAATTATTTCATTAAGAGATTTGATAGCTTCTGTTTGCTTTGACTGACTCCAAAGCAATTTAGAATATTCGATATTGGCGTTTTCGTCCCCGATAACCATGGATTTGACAATAGATCTGGTAGATATATCAAGTCGTTGATTTTTTCGAGCTAGAGATGAACACTGAAGTAATAACTCCGATAACTTGCTCGAGTTACCTTTTATTTTGTTAGCCACCTGATGCAACGTAAGGACTCTGAATTGAGACTCAAAACCTTGATCAATGTTCTGCAAACGAGCTTTGAGAATAATCTCATTTTCCACCGATGTTCGTGGTCTTGCAAGAATTCCATTATTTTTACTGGCATCCGGCTTATTTTTATCAATTATTAGTGCAAAGTCGTAAATAACGTGAAGCTGGTTCATCAAGTTGGTGTTACGGGAGAAACTGGAGGAAATAGAAGAAACTAAAGACAAACCAACTGTCTTGTAGATATTCTGCATACACTCCTGGAAGCCCTCAAAATTGTCTTCAAACAAAAGCTGGATACCCTTTGCAAACTCGTACACTATCGAAGTATCTACGTCCTTGGGTTTTCCGATGGAGTTGGTGATAAATAGCCATTTCTTGATTTGCATGATGTCTCCAGATTGTATGGATGCTTGGAGGCCAACCAAGGACCATTCTAATGGAATGCTCGACAAGTTCGCAAACTCAGACTTGGAATTCAAGTTGGTAAGCACCTCCTCAAATAATCCGTGGTCACTAAGAGATTTGATTAATTTGGTATTATTCGAAACAATTGATTCTTGCAAAAATGATGCCTCGCTATTTTCCAGAGAATCTCCCATGACTTTGAAAGTCTCTTGAGCCATCGACCAGTTCTCATTGTACTGAAATGTAGAGAGTTTTTCAGTAAGATTGTTGGTAGAAAACTTGTTGAGTACACCATTCAAAGCATCAAAGTCATTGATGTTGGAATACATTAGCTGCAATGTCGACGATATGACCGAGTTATCCAATTTAATTTCGTCTCCTCCTCTATAGCATTTTTCGAGATAAAGAATAGTTCTTTCGTAAGAGTCACACTCCGAAGATTTAATAGCTATTAAGTCCATAGGAATGCACCCCAAAAACGCATTGACATGGCGAATATGCTTCTTAATTCGACTGGACTCTGCTGGCTCCAAAATATGATTATTGATATATTGAGTTGCTGACGACACCCAGGCATTGAAGTAGTCCAACACTTCAAATACGGTATGAAAGCAATTTTTGAGCAGCTCTACACGGTCAGGCGAAGACGACAGAAAGTCGGTATTCAATATTTGAAGAAACTCAACCTTAACATCTTCAGTTGCCGATTCGTTTCCATTCATAATATGACTCATTGCAACGTACTTCAATAAGTAATTGCACAAGGATATGTCTTGATCTTTGATCAATTTCGAACAGGTTTCGAAGATAATTTCCTTGGTTCGAGGGACTTTCCTCTCAAATTGACTGAGTAACGGACGTCTAAGGAGGTTTGAAGTGAAATCTATAAGCCATGAATCGAACTTCATGTTGATTCTAAAGTAGGGATACTTCAAAGGCTCAAATCTTGATATCGGGGCCACGTATTTGGAGTTGAGAAGCGGCGTGAGCGTGGATTTGGCTACGTCGGAAAACTTGTTCCATACGACCAAGAGATGGTCTTGACTATCAAGATTGTTGCTGTCGTCAAAACTGATTGTCCTACTGCTACTTGAGTCCACCAATACACGGCTATCCAAGTTCATTACTTCCAAGAATCGCTGCATAGCATAAGCGGAAAACAACTGCTTGACAGGATTATTGGAAGCCCAAAAAATTTTGAGCACCATGCTTTCTATGAAATCAATGAGAAAGTCGCATATCTCTTTATACTCTTTGAAGTCCAGAATCATGATAATTTGGTTTTTGATTGTCTTGAAATTGAACTTGTTAGAGTCTAAAGACCCAATAACAGATAAAACTATGGCGCAATTGGTCGTAATTGTTTCGTTTCTATTTTTGAATTTCGAAGCGGTATCTAGGATAGTTCGTATCAAATCATTTATACATGATTCAAGAGATGGATCTCTGAAATATTCCATCTGACAATTAATCTGGTATTCCTGACAATAATTCCGTAAATCTTGAAGTGCTTGCTGCACCACGTATTCATTACTTGTTTTGAGCCGTCTAGTAAACTCCAGAAAAATACTTAGACGTGGCATTTGCTTGATATTTTTGAATCCTGATATAGGCATATACTCTTGGATGTAATCAAGGAAAGGAATCGAAAGATAATAGAGCGAGTACCTGCTGTATTTATTCTTGATCCCTTCATAAATCTTCTTCAATATTTCGACTGCAATCACCTTAGATTTGCTCTCAAATGACCGAAACTTCTGGAAGATCAGCGAGATGATGATATCAATCAACGTAATCAAATGATTTGACGGCAAATTCTGGACGAGTCCATTCCAGCATTTTAGAGCCAAGTACTGAAAGTCGCTATTCTCAAGCGATGCCTGTAAACAAGTTGATATTTGGCCAAGGGCAATGGTTACGGACAGTATGTTCTTGTTGATGAGAAACTCTATGGCCCTAAGCGAGGCGACCTTTTCCAAAAATGGCTTGGTTCCGGTTATATGATGGACGTTTTCGCTAAACTTTTGCACAAGCTCTAGCACATTTTCACCAAGATGATGGTGAATATAGTCAAAAGACCCTTGAGGTGCATCGATGTTTTTTTGCTTCATCGAAACCTTCGCTACGTAATTTAATGCACTCAAAATGTTTGGCTCATTGGAAAACTTGTCATCGTCTCCGATCTGAATTTGGAGCAAAATGAACCAAGTTATCTCACCTACTCTGGAAATCAAGTCTGGAAGAGTGACCTTCTTGTACTTTGGGTTGATATTGCTGAGAACACTGATAATGTACCTTTCATTGATGCTTGGATTTTTAACAAGGTAGGTTGCAATTATTCGAGGCAAGTTCTTTTTGACAAGTTCAGGTTTGGACATGCCGGCAGCCTCAGCTATTTCTTGAATAAAGTCCGATTTGTAGTATTCCAATAATCGTGGAGTGGTGTATTCTTTAGTTCGATTAAGAAAGAACTTTTTGGTTATTCCAAGTAGTTCTGTAATTTTTGAGAATATACGAGCCTTCTTGATGATGACTTCTGCTATGCTGGGCAAGTATGGTGAAAGTAGCTTATAGGGAGCCAATTTTTTGGCAGATGCAATTTGAATAAAGCCGTTGTATACGTAGTTGACATGTTGTTCGTTGTTTTCGCCCAACAAGTCTATTAATTTGATGAACATCACACACAACCATTCCCCTCTGGATATTATGGAGAGTTCGACAAACGCTTTAATTGTGGACTCACCGAAATGACGGCGAGATTCGCTGGCAAACTCTATTGACGAAATAGCTCGAAAGATCAATTTAAAATTGATATCTGTCTGTTCACATATTGGTTGTATGAGATACATGGGTAATATTCGTGTGATTAAAAGACGAGCATCACGATTGGAATTAGTGGATAGTGTTTGGAGGAGAAACTTGAATACAATTTCATTTTCAATATGCGGAGGAGGATTGTAGCTGGCATAGAGATTATAAATTGAAACCAAAAGACTACAACACAATACCGGGTTATTTTCGATGCTAGACCGGGCCAGGCCAAGAAAAAAACCACATACGATGTCGTTATAGTAGATCGCCATCTCTGGCTTTTCGTGGATGGGTTTGCGGTAAGGGTCAACGGTGTCGTAGGGGTTCTTATCTAGAGATCCAACGGCACATTTGGTACATTCTTGGACGGCAAAATTGTAGTCATCGCTAACTAAGCACGGGAACTGACTTGTCGAGTTCAATAGTGTTAAAAGTGCAACGGGACTGGCAAACTTCTCAGAATTAGCCAAATGTTTAATGTGACTAATCCACGTCATGTAATCGATTGACGAGTTGGAAATAATGGCATTCTCAGTATATATATCAGGAGTATCAACATCTCTTGACCTTTTAAACCTCTGTCTATTGCCATTTATATCCTCGTCTGTAATATAAAACAAGACACTGTGAATTTGTTTGGTGACAGGATCAGTTATATAGTCCAATAGCTGAGATCTTAAGGAATCTAGGACAGGCTGGGCAAATGGAGTGATTATATACTGGTTCAGGTCAGAAGTTTGGTATGGATTCACGACAGTTACGTCTTCCACCATGTGGCCATAGCAGTAATTTATGAGATGAAGGGCTCTCAATGGGATAGATACAGATTTGGTTTTAGCAGCCTTTGATATCACATTGCTCACATTGATGTAACTGACAAAGCTGTGATAGACATTTTTATCGACACAGAGCTTAAATACCTTCAACAAACCAATACCAACAGAGACAGAAAGGCTTGTGGAGTCAGTGGAATTGATAAGAGAAGGAAACAAGTCAACTATCCACGATAGCAAGTTGGAGATCTGGCTCCATTCTACCATTTCATTAAGGAACAAAGTATCCAGTAAGTTTATAATTAGAATAGACTTCAAGTCATCGATATCGTCAAATGGGGTCAGTTCAGCCAAAAGAAACCACAATTTACGGGCAAAACTCTCGAATCGGAGGTGGAACTGTACGATATTCAAACCTAGTTTGTTGGACAAGTCAAAGTCGTTTAGTATAGTGAATAGATGCACCACCTTGATCAAGCGTTCCTGAAAGGTTACGGAAGAAGAGGTGGCCAAATGGGTCAAAAGGTACCCCAATTCCAGTTCTACTGTCAGTATTAGGCGGTCACGTATAAGTTTGCGGTACTTTAAGCTATGTAACTTGGTTGTGGCAAGATTGATGATGTTGATGATGAACGACTTGATGAGATTAAGACTTTCGATATGACCGGTATGATGGACAAGATGGTTCAAGGCAAACAGAAGAGACCACTCGTAAAGCGGCTGTGATGTTTCGGTGGCATTTTCGGAGTCGATGGATCGTATATCTTTAGCATCTAGTTGCTCGTTCAAGAGGTGAAGTCGTTTTGATAGCACCAATTCAAGGGCCGACACAAGACGGCGAAGCAATTCGCAAGCACTAGGAGTACAGGATCCACGTAGTTCAACAAGTTGGTCGTTGGTAAAGCTGAATAGGTATAAGATTAGTTTCTTGTAGTCGGTATTATCATCAGCATTGATATTCGATTCGAGGTCTGTGAGGAAGAGTTCGAGGTCTGCGGGGCTTATTTTGCCATTAGACATTAAGTGTCAACTGATGGAGGTAGTGGTGGTGGTAGGAGGTGGTAAGGAGTTAGTAGCAATAACAAGATATAATTAAACAGTAGACGCGATCGCTTCGAGAAGACTGCAGTGCGACTTAGCGAGGCTGGTGAGACTTGGCGAGCGTTAGCGAGAAATAATCGGAACCAACGAGAGCGCCAGCGAGAGAACGCAGAGGGCACGTTAGTATAGAGCGATATCCAAAGCGTTGAGTAGTAGGTAAGATGTCTGCTGGCGAGTTGCGACGACCATGTAGGGAATAGGTATCGTATTATATTCTGACAATACAACTTTTTGCAGCAATTTTTCGTAGACTTAACTAGTAAGAGTGGCGCATGAGTGCTTGCATGAGTGCTTGCAGCGTGTGGTGTAAGCGACAGCAGTGTATGAGTTATGAGAGAGCTTGTCTTTGCAGCCAGTGACACAATTAGGGTATGCAATGAGAGACGGCACACGGCGATTATTCTACAGCCGTACTTACCACAATACTACTTCTTTCTACAAACTTTCTACGGTAAACTTCTACGAAACTTCTGCCGCACTTTGGAGGTCAATTGGCAGCTGTCACACCCTCGGGTTAAGCTACGTCAGGACTGTTTGCCAGTTGCATTATGCTGCAGCTCGTTGCCCCGCTTTACTATTTTTGCAGTTGTGTATTATACAGCGATACACTCTAAATATGTATGCATGGTGACCCCAGGAAGACTGGTGGGATCGGGTATGGGAGCTACTGGCCGTAGTTGTTGGGTCTTTTGAAGAGCAATATATGGGGCTCTGGGGCATGGGTCTCGTAGTGGGCCCAGCCTAGCGACTGGGTGATGCCCAAACCTCTCCACTCTTCTTCCAACAATATTCTGAGTGTGCCTGTTTCGGGATTGAAGTAGTCTTGGGGAATGGCCTTGAGCATATTTTTGGGCAACATCACATGTCGGTATTCGTGGGTGTCGTCGCTGTACCTTGGACTGTAGTGGATCATATCTTGAAACTCCAAGACCTTGGCTCGTTCTGTGTCGGTTAAAAATCTGGGTTTGGTCATTGTGGCGTGGTGCTGCCGAGTGTTGTGTCCTGTAGATCTAAGAGGTGTTTGATTTCGATGAGTGTAACTTCAGTTTGAGACCCAAAAAAAAACGCGTAAGTGGATTTGGGGGTAGTATGCGAGATCTACAAATTACGAGGGTATCACGGAAAGCTGTTGGGGCGCGATATCTACGGGAGGTATACAGGTCAGAGGGGAAATGATATGCTTCTATGGCTTGGATTGTAACAGACGGCCTTCTCTGTTGCCGTCCTCACCAGTCGCGTGGCCTTAAAATACTCGCTCGCAGCTGATTTTCAATTGGCCTCTATTTGCCTATATTATTGCTGCACACTGTCAGTTTAACTACAATGAGCTCTAGGTTGCGATCTAGCTAGTGATGAACACTATTGTCTTGTACTTGGAGCCCTTTATAGCCCAGGCTAGTTTGGCTTAGGTATAGCCTTAATATTGGAGTGGAATGGGCCGGTCACGTGACCTGATGTGTGAGATCATTGGATATTCATACTCGTAATCACTCTATGGAGACATACGTTTGGCTTGGGATAACTACAGTAATTAGGGTAACTTCATGTTTAAATGGGCTATTATGGCGTAGAATGCTCGCCTCGTGAGGTTTGGAACGCTTTCAACCTGGGCTTTCACATGGCACTAGTAGACACCGTCGATATGCTTGATCTCAAAGCAGCAGGTAACGTCATCTTGAAGCTACGTCCTCCACAAATTACAGATATAACTGATTATGTTCGTGCCCTTCTCGTACCTGGTATAAAGTACTATCTCTTGGACGTGCCGTATCTTGTGGATATAGAGCCTACACCAGAAAATGTAGCCCAATTTGGTGTTATTGCTTCTGAAATACCCGGTCTTTCTCTATTAGCTCCCTTGAGTGACGACCCTCGGTGGTGGTCTTGGTGGTGCCGCTTGAAACTGCTGGGAATTGGCCTTCTGTTGCGGCAAGAGCTGGCGACGTACGATTTTCACTGGAACTCTGAAACGGTCCTGTTGCTTCTACTTCCTAACTTCAAAGATCCTCATACTGCAAAGTTAATTACGTCTTTTCCAGAGGCAACTATCATATTGTCAGACAGTTCTTGTCTCAAGCCTGCTAAGAAACTTGTCCCATCCAATCCCAACTTGCTAATCGATCCATTGCAGCCGTTGCGAGACGATATGCCTTTGAATATATATACCCAGTTTGAGCTTGACGAAAACAAGTATGACCAGTACGAAAGGGCTATGGAGTTGGCTTTACAAGACATGGAACCACTTTACGATTGCATAAAAGTATTAGTGGTAGGACCTGGTCAGGGCAAGTTGATCGACAAGCTCTGCCATGTTTCTCGTGGCTACAACGTATCGATCATGGCCATTGAAAAAAATCCCAACTGTATAGAGTTATTAAAGGAGAAGAGCCGGTCTTGGCCGAATGTGGAAATTGTTCATGGCGATAATCGAGAATTTCAGTTGCTGCCCAATTTGGTGATATCTGAATTATTGGGCTCGTTTGGTGATAACGAGTTGTGCCCCGAAATCTTGGCTGATCTAAGCACCAAAAACTCGGTCAAAATCATGATTCCTACCAGTTACACCAACTTTTTGCAGCCAGTGTATACGCCTGTGCTTGACCAGGTTCCTTTACGACCGTATCTTTGCAACCTAACTAAATTTGTTCCTCTAGATAGAGCCCAGCCTGGATGGAGCTATGAGCACCCATCAGCATATTCTCCAGAAGTTAGCAAAACGTTTACTTTTATTGCGCAACATTCGTACAAAATCAACTGTTTCTACGGGCATTTCGAAAGCAATTTGTACGGTCACTTTAACATCTCAATATCAAAGGAGAATGCTCATAATGAAGAGTATTGCCACTCCTGGTATCCTATATTGTTTCCAATAGAAGTTATCAATGTAACTGAAGGGGAAGAAATTGTTTTTGATATTAGAAGAAGATGCGACGCTGTTAAGGTATGGTACGAGTGGTCATATAAAGACCAAGAATACAATACGGGAGGAAATCAGTATTCCATGAGCTTATCCTAAATTTGGCGGCTAACTTATACAGAAGCCAATGATACTACGGGCTTCGATTTGTTACTCAACTACTCATGAGAAATTGATTTCTTAATATACATCTTCATAATATTCATAAAATTAATCTTTGTGTATACATGACTAATGATTTGCTCAATACTGAAGTGGTTTGATAGTTTCAGATTTATGGCTTGTGGAGTCGTTTCTAGCTTCACTTCTACGAGAATCAGACCTGTGAGAACTTGATCGGTCAGAGCGATGACTGGATCTATGAGAGCTCCTGTGAGAATCAGAACTTTCCTTTCTACTTGAATGTGATCGGCGCGAGTCTCTATCCTTGTTGTCTCTATCCTTTTCGTCTCTTTCTCTTCTATGTCTATCTTTTCTCGTAGGAGACCTTTCTCTATCAGGCTTTTCTCTTCTGTGAACCGATTGACGTTCTCGTATTTTGAGTAATGGGTCATCAGCAAGGTCTTTTCGAGGTTCGGCCTTGGTGCCGGTACTCAAAATCTTGCTTATTTTGTCACTGGTGTTTCGAGACGCGAAGCCCTTGTTTCCTTGAAGTAAACTCTCGGCCTTTTCCTTGCCTTCCGTAAACTCTTCACTTTTTTCTATGAAGCCCGCTTCATTTTTGGTGCTTTTGGAATGCGGAACATCTTCGTACATCCAATTAAGTTTGTTGAGCTTCAACTTTTCATTGGTGGAGAGGTCGTTGAGCTGATAGTCTTCGCCATGCTGAAGTTTTAAAAGATTGATGTACTCTTGTTCTTTGGCTAGTTCTTCGTTACGTTCGCGTATTTTTTTGAGCTCAGCTAGTTTGGCCTGTTCTTCTTCCCACACCTTGGTCTGGTTCTTGACAAGAGCCGGGTTCCATGACTTTTTGAGGTTCAAATCTCCTGCCATGGTGATGATGTGAGATGAGATGATCTCAAACTTTTGCGGGGAGCGAGCGTAGAAAATACATCGCTCAGCGAGACTCACAGAAATGGCGAGAATGCAATCACACGCAAATATTCATGAAGAGTTCTAGAGATGTGGCATCAAGAAGTGTGGTTGTAGCACCCGGCACTATCTCGAGATAGACTTGGAGCTCATTTGTTGGAAATGACAGGAAGGGCGCAGGGGGGCTAGCGAGTGTTAGGGCGATAACTATAGCGAGAAATTATAGCGAGAAATTATAGCGAGAAATTATAGCGAGAAATTATTGCGAGAAACCTTGGCAAGAAACTATAGCGAGGAGATACGAATAGCGTTACTGCAGCATGAAACGATAGACTGAGCGTGAACTCCTCGCCACTGCTAAGAAGAGGAGCATGCTTGCTGCTATGGTTGTATATGTATAGCGCTAGCATGTTGTAAAAGACACCACTTACCTTAGCCCTCAACCGTTGGGAGCGTGTGACTAATGCAGGGTCGAAACAATCTACATAGAACAAGCTAGAATGGTGAACATGCCCCTCAATATTTAGTCAATACCTGACCATTTGTTACGTTCGGACAAGCACCAGAAATTCACCCCTACATTTAACTATTAATTCTAGCGTGTAATTAGCTATACGCCGATAAGCAGCCAGGCTTTAACCAGCTACGGAACAGTACTAAATACTCACGGTCTACGGTACACTTTGAGTGGCACCTACCTATTCCTCTTATCGCAGCAACATCAAAACTCCATTAGAAACCGTGGATCTTGATGTTCTTCTTTGGTAATTGCAACTGGGTGGTTAAAAACTCACTGACCTTAACTCTTTGATCCCCTTGCATTTGAATAACTTCTCCCAACTCTTCGTCCTTGACGATGTTACCGTTACAAGCGAAGTCCTTCTTCAAAACCTTCAAAATCTTCTTTAAGTCATATTCGTTTGGTAATCCTTGAACGGTGGTTAAAGTCTTTCTACCATTACGTTGTTGAATACGGATATGAATGTAGTTGGTTGGCTGAGCTTCTGAATCACCAGTGTCAGCGAATGGGTCAAATGCGTTTAGGTTTTGGATAGTTGACATAAAATAATCACTCGATTTGTGGTACAAGTATCTGTTTTTACTTACAGTGTAGTTGAAAAGGAGTTCTTTTTATCTTTTGGTTTTTTTTTTGTGCCACGGAGCAAGTCAGCCCGCTTACGTCAGCAGGCCCCATCTCGTCTGGATCCTGCGTCGGGTCGTTGGGCTGGTTACCCGGCCGCTCGATAAGCTCACCCAACCGTTCGCACTCCTGGCATGTGATCATGGCACAACATCCGTACCGCAGTACTCCGCAAACTCCACCAGTTGACTGGAAAATGATAACCGTAAAATAATCGCCATCGTTGTCTTCCTTTTTCCCAACGGCCTACATCCGCTCCAAACCTGTCAAACATTTGCATATAGCCAAGCCTTACCTCCGCACCGATGTCTGACAAAATTGATGCTGTGTCCCCAGCAGCTGAGGCCTCCAAGACTTCGGCCGACACCAAGGCTGATTCAAAGTCCGCTCCAGAGAAGAAATCAAAAATAGTTACAGCTGAACACGAGAAAAAGAAACAGGCATTCATAACAAGAACCATCTGGTCGTTGCTTATGATTGTGTTTTTCGGAGTTGTACTTGCTTCGGGCCATTTGCCGCTAATTTGCGTGGTGCTTGTTTCGCAGATCCTTACTTTCAAAGAGATCATCTCGCTTACCGCTGAGCCTGCTAGAGAAAAAGAGATTCCATACAATAAGTCATTGAACTGGTACTTTTTGATTGCCACCTTATACTACTTGGATAGTCAAAGTCTCTTCAACTTTTTCCAAGACAGAATTTTAGCCAACCGTTTCTTGACTTTCTTTGTCATCAATCATAAGTTTGTCAGTTACTCATTATTCATTGCTGGATTCATTTTCTTTGTGTGGACTCTTAAAAAAGGATACTACAAGTTCCAGTTTGCGCAATTGGGTATCACGCATATGACTTTGTTATTGGTGGTGTTCCAGTCCCATTTAATCATCGACAACATCTTAAACGGTATATTCTGGTTCTTTTTGCCATGCTCTTTGGTCATTGTCAACGATATCTTTGCCTACCTTTGTGGCATAACTTTTGGTAAGACCCAATTGATTGAAATCAGTCCTAAAAAGACCGTAGAGGGCTTTGTGGGTGCTTGGATCTGTACTGGTATCGCTGCTACAATCTTCTCTTTTGTCTTATCCAAAAGTGACTACTTGATTTGCCCTGCCATCAACTTGCACACCCACTTATATAACTTCCCGCACTGTGAACCGGCTCCTGTGTTTATTCCTCAGATATACCCATTGCCTCAAAACATAGTGGAGCTTACCGGCGGAAGATTCGAGATCATCACCTTCAAACCAGTCTACTTCCATGCTGCTATGTTGGCCACTTTTGCCTCATTGATCGCCCCATTCGGCGGATTTTTCGCCTCGGGCTTGAAGAGAGCTTTTGGTATCAAAGACTTCGGTGACACTATTCCAGGTCATGGTGGTGTTACCGACAGATTGGACTGTCAATTTTTGATGGGATCCTTCAGTTACTTGTACTACCAAACCTTCATCTCCGTCAATAACTTCAACACCGGTAAAATCTTGCAGTTGACCATCATCAACTTATCAGTTCCTCAAATCTTCCAGTTAATCAAGAGCTTGTTGAGATACTTGAATAGCCTAAACGTTATTGACGAGGACAAGTTGAGGGTGATATTTGATATCTTAGACAATTAATTCATCAGCCAGTGACTGTGAGCACATATACTTGTACATATGACTCTGCTCGATCCATCTGTAATCATTCATTTTTCTAGAAAACGTATACAATATACACTTAATATAAAATCTAGTACGATAAAGTATTAACGAAGCTTTATTACAATGTGCGATGACATCGCCAAGGAAGAATAAGCAGGACTGAGTAGGCTTGGCGGATTAACGGCCCTAGGCGAGACGCAATTGAATGTCCAAACTTTCGCAGTGATAGACCTAATTGCACCCATTCCAAAAGCGGTACTGAACCAGGACAGCGCACCTTTTTCGGTTGCGATGTGACCCAATCGAGCTGGCCGCGCACCTTTTTTTCCTGGTATGTCGCCCAATTGGGAAGCAAGTCACGTGCCGCGCTCAATTGCTGCGGGTTCTAGCCCAATTGGGCGTTTGTGATACGAAACCCCAGTGACTGCAAATTGGCTGCAACGAAAATCATACCAATGGCTGGCGATGGGCGTCAATTTTGGTAGCTAGCATTAGATATGATACAGTTGCTTCCAGCACTAGCGCGTATCAGATTGACGTAATCGGGTACAGCCAGCCCATATGATGCGATCAGCGAGGCAAAGCCTCGATCACAACCACTTGTGGATACCTATAAGTAGATTCAGATTGCCTAATCTTTGAATCTCTGCGCAGCCATACAGTTTTAAACACCTACGTTCTTTACACTACGTTCTTTACACTACGTTCTTTACACCTACGTTCTTTACACCTACGTTCTTTACACCCACGTTCTTTAACGCCAACTACCACGATCTTTACATTACACTTTTAAACTCACACACTCGTTACTGTCACATTCGTTACTACGTTCATTTTACATACGATGATTAATCAGATCTCAGTGATATTAGCATTGGTCAGTGCAATCAATGCTGCCCCTTTACCTGCTTTGATTACCAGGTACCACACTGCAGCTGCAGTCACTACTACTCAGACATACACCACCGGAACAACAACCGTATGGTTACCACCGGTAGAGGTCTTGATATCCGACGGCGCTACATACACCTTCACTATGACCAACGAACCATGGGGAACGACTGCTAGTACCCGTACATCTATAATCAACAAGGATGTTGAGCCCGCAACCACTTCTGCGGCTGAGGCGCAGACGACTCCTGAAACCACCCAGGCTCAAACCACGCTGGCTCAGACCACACAAGCCCAAACGACCCAAGATCCAGCACAAACCACTACACAAACGTCTTCTACACAAGCTGCTGCAGCTCAGACGTCTACGCAAGCTACGTCATCCTCACCTGCTGCTCCTCAAACTTCAACCGCAACTACTATCACCACTCTGAGCACCGCTAACCAGCCGCAGACAACTTCTTCGCAGCCAAACCAGTCAACCACCACAACTCCAACCACCACAACTCCAACCACCACAACTCCAACCACTACAACTTCAACCGCTACAACCTCAACCACTACTCCAACCACTTCTTCTACCTCTAGCTCCCAGGCTAGTGGAACTGGAACTATCGCGGCTCCTTCCACTATCGTGTATTCGCCTTATGCAGACAGCGGTGGCTGTAAGGACCTGTCTACCATAGATAGTGATCTCGAATTGATTTACAGCAAGGGTATCAAGAAGATCCGTATCTATGGAGGAGACTGTAATCTTTATACTGCCACGTTGCCAAAATGTGCCGAGTTGGGCATTACAGTCAACCAAGGGTTATACTTCACCACTCTGGGTGTGGACTCCATCGACGACGATGTGACCAACTTGATCGACTATGGTAAGTCCAACGGATGGAGTGTGTTTGACTATATAACTGTGGGCAATGAAGCAATTAATGACAGCCGCTTAACAGTGAAGCAGTTATTAAGCAAGATCACATCTGTGAAAAGTCAATTGCAAGATAACGGATACACAGGAGAGGTCACCACCTCTGAACCTCCAGCGTCATTTTCGTCATATCCCGAATTATGCGATTCTTCATCTCCTATAGATATTGTGGGTATCAATCCTCATTCATACTTCGATGCTGATGTGGATGCTTCTGAATCAGGCTCTTTTGTCGCCGGCCAAAAGAGTTTAGTTGAAAGTATCTGTGGAAGCAAGAAAGTGGTGATAACGGAAACAGGATATCCATCCAAGGGTGACACCAACGGTAAAAACGTTCCGTCTGCTGCAAATCAGTACACAGCTATCAAGTCTATCATAGATTACACTGGTGGTGATGTCACCATATTGACAACCTATAATGACTACTGGAAGTCTCCCGGCCCTTACGGAATCGAACAGTACTTCGGAACCATCACCTTGTTTGAATAAATAATAGACATAATGAAAGTAAACTAATATAAAATGTAAAGTAACTATTTAATTTGACCAAATCAGTAGAGTGCGTAGTCTGTACGTATTGTTTACTGGGCAACTAGTTCCATTGAATATTCTTCATTAAATTCTACACATTGTATCTTAAGTTCATTGGTAGCTAGCGGGAGGTAGTGATCTTCTGTAGTTGGGAGATGGTGTTTCCTTGTCGGCGGAGTTAGTATTTCCTGTCCTTCTTCAAAAGTCAATCACTTTCGTAGGAAAAAACTCGTCAATCAACTCCAAGTAATATGGCTTCAACTCTTCTACATCGTATTGCTGATCTGTCTTCGAGTACAAGTCGTATGAGTTGAATGCCTTGACAGCTTTCAACATTTCTTTATCATGTTCGTCCATAAGATAGCTGTACGCATACTCCTGGTGCCATGGATAGAATGAATGGTACCGTATCATAGCTAGTGCTTCCGGAGGTAGCACAGAGCTCTGTTTGGCTATATGATACATGTACTCGTCGTGGCCCCAACTCAACATGACTTTGTCCAACCCACAATGCCGCGAGTAGATTCCGTACTTGGTATTATAAAGAGGATTGAGAAAGTCAGGATTGCGCTCAAAGCTACTGGCAAATATGATCTTCTTCAGAAACTTGCACCCCACCGGAAAGGTATCGCCCACAACATCCCACTGGCCTTTGGAGTCGAAAAAGTAAAGCAACTTTCCAAGATCATGGATGAGTCCCACCAACTGGAACCATCTAGGCTTGTTGTCGCGTCGTATAGCTTCGGCAGTTTGCAATGCATGGTCGATTTGCGAAAGCTCTGTGTCGGGGTCCGAGTCGTCTAGAAGCTTGTTGAGTCGCTCCAAACCTTCCCATATTGTCATGCGTGCTCTAGTTTTGGTTTTAAAGTTGATACGGGACTGGATGTTGTACGCCACCGTCTGTTTCTCGTGTTGTTCTTCGTAAAACTGCTTGACTCGGTCGCAAGCTAGCTCGTACTGACGGAACGTTTTGGAGTCGATGTTCTTGTACTGTTCGGAAATGCTCGACCAGTCATCTGGATGAGAGTCTTCTGGATCATTAGAAGTCATTGCCGCATTCGTCTCGGTGCTATTAGTCTCTTTAGTCTCCGTATGTTTTTGGTCATTTGGGTTTATCATTTTCGAAATGGAGCATTTTTGGGTACCTCCTACTGTTTTATGCTTTTCGAGCTTAGACTCTTGTCGTATTTCATCTTTTAATCGGTTAATAAGCTGCACTTCGTTGTCGAGACTTTCCAAGAGAGCTCCATCTTTGGCTGCAGTAGGAAGCCCAGACCCCAAATCTGAACCCAGTTTTCGCGCTGTGCGTTCCTCTAATCGCTCAGTCCCCGACTTGGTCTTGCCAACTTTGTATACTGTCATTTAAGGAGTATTCGCTTGGTGATCGTATCTGCTTCACTAATCTTGTACTTTTTTGATGTTTTAGATTTTGTGTGCGGCTGCGAAAACAGTGCTGTCAGGGCTGAAATTTCACACAAACACTAAGTATTTGAATTGAATCGTGAGCATTTATAGAAACTTCATCGAAAAATTCCTTATCATTTTATGGTCATCTTGGCTAATAAAGCATAACTCAAGTTAGTCTTTGCAATAGTGCGTTAATGAGACTTCCTCCTTGCCCATTTTTCACTTCTGGCAATTTTTTCGCAATTCTCATCCAAAATCTCCTGCATTTTCTGCAATATTCGAAAGCACGATCGTATCTCTTGTTCGTGTCCCTTCTCCCCTTTTCCGGAAGTCTTCTCTCTATCTCTACCTTTCTTGGTACATGTCGGCACAGCTTTGGGTATAGAAGCTACTTTGCTATATATCCTACGTGTGTTTCACCACTTAGAAACTGGCATTGCCATCTCATTTTAATATCGCGGTAACAATGAAGCTTAATCTCATATACAGCTTTTTCAAGTGCACAACTATTGTTGCTGACGAAGCTAGAATGTTTATTAGATAGTGTGTCGATGCTTCTGGGACAATTTCACTAATATACTGATTATTTTTATTAATTTGATTTTTACTAGAATACATAATTTTTATTGCCCTACTCGAATCTGGGCTCCAATATTAATTTACCCATAGGAATATCAGAGTGACCTTTCCCAAATGCAAACACAGAGTTACCTCTGACAATTGTCTCCATAACCCTACCTTGGAATTCCATCCCATTGTACGCAGTCAACTTATTCTTGAAAAAAGTGTCCTGGTTGTGAATAATATACTTTTGTTCCGGATCGAACAAGAGCAAATCGGCATCGTATCCAGCCTCTATTTTACCTTTGCAGTGGCTCAATCCAACTTGCTTGGCGGTGTTGATCGAACACCATTTGTTGATTTCCTGGAACGTAACAGGAGGGTCAAGCTTAAGTCCTTCCGTGTACATAATAGGCAAGCCAAATCCTACTGAGGAAATACCTCCCCAAGCACCAAAAAAATCACCCTTTTCCAATCCCTTCAATTCAGGAGTACATGGTGAATGGTCTGAGACTACAGTGGTGATTATATCATTTCTAAGTGCTCTCCATAACAATTTACGGTTTTCATCTGTTCTGATTGGAGGACAACATTTGAAGTGGGTAGAGCAACTTGAGATCTTTTCTGCAGAAAGTGAAAGGTAATGGAAACAAGTTTCAGCGGTGATTGGAAGTCCCTGGGACTTAGCTGCTCTGATTAATGGCACAGCTTCATGGGTGGCTAAATGCACAATGTGTAATGGTACAGTGGGGATTTTTGTCGAGCAATAGATGATTTCGGCGATAGCGGTGGTTTCGAAATTGTCTGGTCTTGAAGCTAAGAACGATGCGTATGAAGTGGGGTCGATATCTGCCAATAACGAGTTTTCTTGTTGAGCCAATAAAAGCGGCGTATCAGTTTTTTTGTACTTTGGATCTTTATCCATCTCCATAGCGGCATAAAATGGTGATTCGTGGGGTTGTCTGTGGGATTCGTTATTGGCCAATCTGGCAATGCTACCGTAAGTAGGTTCTGCAGCTGCCAAAATAGGCGATTTGGCCAAAGCCTTGGCCTGGCTATCTGTCAAAATCGAATGATCTATAGATCCAGCATGGTTATGTGGCAAAGTACAGTTTTCGTGCTCTTCATGGTAATCACGCCTATTGTTTTTCAACAAGTGTACAACTGGCTTTGGAGCCCTACTAATAAACGAAGCAGACATTCCAAGGTTGAAATCCTCCACTTCCGATGAAAGGGTATCGACTTGGTTGACTTGGTTAGGAATGGCCAAATGCTTGGACGAATTATATTCTTCATCGGAGCTTTCATCTGCTATGGAAAACTTAGGGACAGACTCGATCAACCTCGGAGAGGTATCGGCTTGTTCTTCAAGGGTTATAGAAGGACTGTGGTGACTAGAAGGTTGCATTTCGGCGTGGAACATCAACATTGTTTTGGAGCCCTTAACCTCCTTCATAGCTTGTAAAATGTACCTGGGGTTTATGGCAGGAAACTCGTCAACACCACTCTCAATCAAGAACCCTTTGAAGCCCCGGACACCCATTGAAATCAATGGTTTCAAATCATTCAAGTTATCTGGAACCATTCCGCCCCAAAAACCCACATCGACCCAAGTCTTGCCCTTGGCAGCCTCGATCTTCAAATTGAAGTTGGCTATCGTAGTGGTTGGAGGGATGGCGTTCAAAGGCATATCAATAACGGTGGTTACACCTCCCGAAGCTGCCGCCTGTGTTCCGGTAACGAAGCCTTCCCACTCTGTTCTACCCGGCTCGTTCAAATGGACATGGGCATCAACTAAACCTGGCATGATAACAAGAGGACTGACATCACGGTAGTCCACCGGCAACACGCCGTATACTTGAAGGATCGGGTCATTAACCGCCAATATCTGTTTATGAACGTGCAAGATCTTTCCCGATTCGATCAGAAAGATGACTGTAGCGGGTATTATTTGGGAACCCACCAAAACCTTTGAAGATGCTAATGCACGAGACATAGTGTGAGTAAATATGTACGACTATAGCCCACGAATCGTCTTGGTTTTTATAATATATAAAAGAGAAGATCGCTAAGAAGTGTTGTAAAAAAAAGACCACAGGGTTGAATTAGGTTGTGATTCTTGACGGAAATTCGACGCCTACCGTTTATGCTAGATTAGCTAAGCTATGCATTTACCCCAGTGCTTACATGGCAATGGCGGCTGCCAAGCGGAGTCTATTATGTGTACTGCAGGACCCAGGGCTGTGACGGAACCTGATCCAGTCATGGGCTTTTGGGGCGCCAGAACTGTCCGCTTCCGGCAAAATGATTCCTGTGACTAGTCCATGCTATTGGTTACCGGGATCAGCCGCTGCAGTATCGGAATTTGGCAGCGCTGTTTTTGCAGCGATAGCAGATTCAAGATAAGAACTTTATTCGGGAGTCCTGATCCGCGGTCACGTGATTAAAAATCTTTCTGAGGTTGAAAGTGTTTGCAGATTGCAACACCTGCGCCAGAGTATGGGCAAACTGGGGCTCTTTTGAAAGCGGTGGCCCGGCAGATGCTGTTGTAAAGAGTCGTACCGATTTATCCCTCACTATAGGTCTTTCAAGGGCTCTTCTGTTGAACCTGCTGGCGGGAAAGCGGCATAATCCGATGACTTCGGGCATCTCCGGCAGGTCGATGTTTGGAGCGTGTGTAATTCCGATTCTTCGCGTTCCGCTGCCTGAATTGCGCGCTCTACAAAAAAGCCCCGAAAGAATCGGCCGGGGCTGCGGTTCTCTCTGAACGAGATACAATCCGGTCATGTGACATATCATGTGATTGATCATGTGCTAAACACGTATTTTGGTATGTATAAGTCATGTGATCACGCGCTTAGTATGTAATCAATTGTTTTCCATTCTTGGAGTTGACAATACCATCCTGGTACAACTTGGCCAAGTCTTGGGACTCGTTAAAGGCGGTTTGGATAGATGGAGCATCGTTGAGCTTACCGTCTTCGTACCACTCAACAATTTGGTCCAAAGTCTTACGTTTCAATTCAGCATTGTTCTTTAACAAAGCCGTGACCCAGAATCCGGCACTGGTAATGTTCTTAAAAATGTGTAATGATGTTGGTAAGATAACCGGTTGCATAGACATACCACCGTAGGTAAGCATCAACCCGTTGTTTGCCAATTTTCTTGCAATTCCAGTTGCGTTTTTGCCTCCAACACAGTTAAGGGCAAGTTTAATTTCTCCGCCGGTTTCCTTGGTCCATTGTTTGATAGTGGCACCAAATTCTCTGCTGGCATTGTCTTCTTCGGTGATAACTTGAGTCGCACCATTTTCTTCCTTCAACTGCTTCACCAAATCCTCCAAGTTTTCTCTATCTCTAACTACACTGATGGAGTTGAATCCGAGAAGCTTACCGATTTGACTGGCATATTGACCCACGGCCGAGTTGCCACCGTTTTGAATGAACCAATCCTTTCCTGGAGTCAATTTAACGTAGTGAGTCAACATAAGATAAGCGGTCAAAGGATTAACGGAAATGGTGGCTCCCTGGTTGATGCTAAGACCCTTTGATTTGCCAGCTTGTTTGGCTTGTTCAGGGTTACGAAGGGCAAGGAACTTGGATTCGTCTTCCAAGGCGTGAGTGCGCCAGGTGCCAAGATTGACATTGGTTGGGATCACCCAATCGCCCACTTTCAACTTCGAAACTTTAGAGCCTACATGTAACACTTCAAACAACCCTTCGTTACCACAAACCCTAACTGGCTCGTCAGTACCAAACTCAGTAGTTGGTTCAGGCTTTGAAGGATAAACACCTTGGATCTGATTGATGTCACTAGGATTGATTGGAGATGCCAATGTCTTGACAATGACTTGGCTGTCGCCAATTTTGGTCTCGTCGATGTCGTACTTGTGGGTGGTCAAGACATCTTTTGGCTCTCCGTGTTGCTTATATACAACAATGTGTGAAGTGATCATGGTTCTTATTTGGGATCTTTGGACAAAACGCTTGGAGACTGATGAAAGCATTGCAGGAAAAGATGGTATCAGAAAGGTATCAATGAACTAGCGCTTCGTAATTTGTCAATTGCTCTTGCTTGGTATGTGCAGGATGTTGGCGGCAAGTGCTGCCAACAAAATGCAGCCAAAAAAAACGCGTGGAGCTGGTGTGGGGTACTGATCTGGCCAAGAGTAGTTGGCTTGTCTGGCTCCTTACTACTATTATACAAATAGATAATTCATTACGATGTGTAGCATTGTCTATACACTAATCCTCCTTCTTTTCTCTGGCTAACTTCTGGGCCTTTTTCAACTTGATGTTCTGCATCGTTCCCAAAACAAAGTATATAAAGTTAAAGAACACCACCCACAATTCAGGCTCGATGAATTTTTGTGCAATCACCAACGATACAGAAGAGGTGATGAGCGAGGATTTAAGGATGGCTGCGTAATTATTCTTCAACCCGGTGGAAATGACTTTGAATACGCGCGAGATTTCCTTCTCGGGCGAGTCGCCTGACCATTTATAGCCATTAATTATGGAGATCCACGCAGTAAATGTAGCAGACAAGAGAGGGGTCACTGTAGACAACGAGGTCAAGATCTGGAGTACCCTGGTGACGGCGGTGAATGGAGGTTTGTACACCTTGTTGATGATTTTATAAAGGGTATGACTAAGAGGCGTAGCAATCAAACTGCCGTAGATTATCATTGTCACCAACTTGGACGAGAAAACATGCTTCACTTTATGACCCAAAACAGTGGATTGTTGGTATTCCTTGGTGATCACCGTTGAGATGATCTCGTTGAGTCCCAGGAATACCCCGGATGTTACCGATTTGGTGAGTAGTGGGTATGCTGCTAGGTAGCCCAAATACTGCGTGTTTAGTGATTTGACGTTGATCGACATGAGGAATGAATAATCTGCTGAGCAATTTTCTTGCGGATACCTCCGTTAAGTATCAAGGGAGTTTAGATCAACGGGCTGGGAAGTGCGCGGTAAAAGTTATCGCTTCGCGACTTACCGGCGGTAATCTCGATGTAGGAATGATAGTCGCACAAAGATTACTGGCCAGATAAGCTACGATGGTGAAAGAGGCGGATGGTTCCAGAGATCTGTATGTTTCAAAAATCTGTTAAAAGAGCTGGAAGTTCCAGTTGTGTGCCAATATAGAGCTTGGTCCGCCTGATGAGCCACGGCATGTCCGAGACTAGCGATTAGAAGTGATTGTTGGGATGTTTTTACTCTTAACGGATGTGTTGCTAGGCTATTTAGCGCGGTAAAATCACACGCGCAATCACGTGCGGAACAAGCTTTATCGAGTAGTTTTCAAGACTTTATGGGGATAAGACTAGGAACACCACTCCTTCTCCACTTTACCCCATTTCTCTCGGATTTAGTAAAATGATGTAATAATGTAGCTAAGGTTTAGGTTCGTGAGGATGGCCAGAGACTAAATAGGGCTTCGATCAAGCTTTGAATCAGCATGACTTAGAGCAAACACAGCGGTTCGAGTAGCTTTATAGTCATCCATCCCCGCAACTCCACTTTTCATTGACCCCTTGACTCTCTTCTGCAATCAGTTAAGTTAATACAAGTGCGATTACACAAAAGCTCACGGGTGAACACTCTTGCTCGGGGAGTCAACGTTGAAGTCGGACAGGCATTAGCCAAGTTCAAATGCGTTCGCATAATACTGGCATTACGACCAATGATGTCATGATCCTAAAGATAGTTTTCCTCATGCAATCGTGATTTAAAAACGGTTGCCCAGGGGAAGAAACTGGTCTCGAGGATCGAGTACAATCAGGTAGGGGTCCCTATGGAGCACGCCATGCATTATGTTATGCGCTATATGACGAAGACGAGATCAAACAATCTGGGGTTCGTCAATATATGCAGTTGATCCGGGGAAACACCACCTGTAATTAAAGTGCGTGCCCCTGCCGGAGAAATAGACGGAAGAACAGCTTCGATTTTTAATATAGAATCTCAACCAAGTGCGACTGATTTTCGCAGTGTCAATCGTGTTCGGCAGAACACAACGCTGTCAACTAGATATAGTCGTACTGACGGCAAAGCAAAAAAATAATCACAAAACTGGGATATTTCGTAATCACAGAACAGACACTGACATTTTTTTGTCTGACTTGCCCATTTGCTGCCCCTCTTTTACGTAAGTAGCATAATTCCGAAGCTATGTTTCAAGTAATGTTATCACTGAAAAGCACATCGCAGTACTCAACTGTTTGAATTTGGCTGAATGGGATCTTAACAGAGAGTTTCACTGTACAGCGGCAGCCAGGCTCAGTATCTGGAACTTTCTACGATAAGCATAGCAATGTATGAAACATGGTTATGGGCGCATTTCAGATTAATCATTCGTAAGACACTCGATTACGAACAAGCTGAAAGGCGAAACTTGTAGGAAAAGCCCTCAAGCTAAGCCAATGTTGGAGAAAACACAATAACGCCCTATAGTGGGCACACAATTTTCAGCCACGAACTGGAACCGTATCTACAAAAATAGATACAGGCGAGACTTCGTGAGGTGTTCCGGCTTATGACCCTGCGTTTGGAACCCTGTACCGCAGGAAACTTTATCAAGTTTCTTGGCCGTATTAAGTAGGTGTCCACAAAAGAATTTCGCGAAATCTATTTTTCCAGCAAGGCAACTCATGCAGACACGGGACTTAAACTATTCTGCTTGTTGCAGACACTTTGCCATCAACTGGTTGCTTTAGCATTTTTCTGCTCCTCTTGCGCCCCACCTTAGCCTCGCTATAAAGATAGAGCCAAGTCCTAGAAGTTGCAATAGCATCTAGTCAGGAACATAATGAGTGAGCCAAACGACAACTTAAGCGAATCCACCGCCCCTGTTAACCAACAGCACAAAAGCGAAGGGTTGCTCGAGTCGTACAACTCGTCGTTTGATAAAGGTGAAAATCACAAGGACTCCGATGCATACTCGACATTATCACAAATAGAGCAAGCTCAGAACAAAGATGTTGCCACCAACATCCTTTCTCAGTACTCGGAATCACTGGCCATGCAGATGGGACGCAACTTTGCGGCCAAACACAACCTAGACACCGAACTCTTCGCGCGCGCCGCAGCTGTTGCAAGATCACCGAGCGAATTTAATTCGATGGAGTTTCTTTCGGAGGAAGAGAAAATCGGGCTCAATTTGGAGGCTACCAAGAGATGGCATGTTCCCAAAATGTTGATGGCAGTGATTGCGTTGGGATCTACCGCTGCAGCAGTTCAAGGTATGGATGAGTCTGTCATTAATGGAGCCACCCTCTTCTACCCCAAGGCGTTTGGAGTGGACAAGATGGCTCAGCCGTCGCTCATTGAAGGTTTGGTCAACGGAGCTCCTTACCTCTGTTGCGGTGTCATAGCATGCTGGACCTCCGATTTCTGGAACAGACACTTGGGAAGAAAGTGGACCGTATTCTTTGGATGTTCTATCTCCGCAGCCACCTGTATTTGGCAAGGGTTCGTGAATACTTGGTGGCATTTGTTCATTGCGCGTTTCTTTTTGGGTTTCGGTGTAGGCATAAACTCCGCGACGGTTCCTGCGTATGCAGCCGAATGTGCGCCCAAGCACATAAGAGGCTCGCTTGTGATGTTGTGGCAGTTTTTCACAGCCGTGGGGATCATGTTTGGATACGTGTCATCGCTTGCGTTTTATTATGTGCCCAAGAAATCGTTCGGCTCTGGTTTGAACTGGAGACTTATGTTGGGCTCGGCATGTATTCCTGCCTTTATTGTATTGGCGCAGGTTCCGTTTGTTCCAGAATCGCCAAAATGGTTGATGGGTAAAGGCAGACACCAGGAATCGTACGAGTCCATGAGATTGTTGCGTGTCAATGCCATTTCGGCTGCCAGAGATACGTTTTATCAGTACGTGTTACTTCAGGAAGAAAGATCGTTAGACTTGGGATTTTTCACAAAGATCAAGGAGTTGTTCACCATCAGAAGAAACAGAAACGGTGCCATTGGTGCATGGATAGTCATGTTCATGCAGCAGTTTTGCGGTATCAACGTCATTGCCTACTACTCGTCGACGATCTTCATCAATTCGGGATTCACAGAAATCCAGGCCATGATTGCGTCGTGGGGTTTCGGTATGCTTAACTTTGTGTTCGCCATTCCAGCATTCTTCACCATTGATAGACTCGGCAGAAGATCATTATTATTAATAACCTTCCCATTGATGGCTATATTTTTGGGGATTGCTGGTCTTGGGTTCGTGATTAACGGCGAAACCAATAGCCAGGGAAGATTGGGTATGGTTATTTTGGGGGTTTATTTGTTCACCTGTGTATACTCTTCGGGTGAAGGTCCAGTTCCTTATGCATTTTGCTCCGAGGCATATCCTTTGTACATCAGAGATGTTGGCATGTCGTGGGCCACAGCAACCACGTGGTTCTTTAACTTTATTTTGGCCTTTATCACTCCAAAGATGATCGACTCATTCAAGGAAATCGGTACTTTCTTTTGGTACGCTGCGTGGAATGTCGTTGGGTTTTTCTTGGTATTGTGGTTCTTACCAGAAACCAAGGGACTCGCATTGGAAGAGTTGGACGAGGTATTTGATGTTCCACTTATGACCAGAGCCAGGTTCCAAACTCAAGAATTCTGGATCGATGTCCAAAACGGGCTCTTGCGTCGTAATGTCGATCCATTACCACCATTAACCAACCACAAAATGGCCGTGACTAATCCTGAATGGAACAATAAGGCCGAGGTCAGCCATGTAGAATAATTATAGACTGTATAGTATAATAAAAGGGTAGATATCAAATTGAATTTAACTTCTGGTGAGGTTGGCTGCGAAAAAAAATGTCTGAGCTTTGTTGGCCGTGCGTAATATTTTTAAGGCGCTCGTAAACAGCGGGGCGTAACTGGGGTAGAATGGAGAAAATGGGTGTTGCGAGCGCGGGTCCATGAGCCCGAGAATGATCATAACAACAAAGCCTCGACATGCCACGCGTCTTTACTACCTGATCATACATTCGATAGGATACGAGAATGGTGTTCTGCCGACGCTTGCCGCGATCACACAAAAAAAACAACCCCACATTTTAACCTTCCATACTGCTGGAGCTTGAGCCTGGAAATATGCCTTGCTTAGCCAACAATCTAGCCCGCCGATAAGAACGCCGCGCCCCAAAATTACGAGATGTTCAGGGGCCCGAGCCTTTACTTCTAGCGCCGAACACGATCACACCGCAAGATCCTACGCCTACGCGGAGTAGACCGTACTCCGACTCGACCCAACCTCTCATTCATTGTACCTGCGACTCCTCCCCAATCCGGCCACACAAGGCTTTGCATTTTGTACCCCACATCCCATCCTTCCAAATATATCGCATACACCAAGAAAATATTTTTGTGTCTGCATGGGACCCCATTCCCCCCTCCATAAACTAACTAGGTAACCGCACCACATTTGTCTTGCCTTTTGCTGCAACTGCGACTATAAAGGGAGCCCCAAATCCTCCTTGTTGCCCGATTCTCGTTATAGACATCAACAATGAGCAGTCCTAAAAACACCGATCCATCAGCAGCAAACACACCTGCCGCTGATGCTCAACACGCTCAAGACGTTCAAGATGGATTATTCGAACATAGTTCATCCACCTCTTCGTTCGATAACGCTGAGAAGAAGCCTAAAGACAACTCCGACTTGGAATCGGCCCACTCAAAAATCGCCGAAGCTGGTGGTGGTGAAAAGGGCAACATTCTTTCCCAATATAGCGAGAAACAAGTTATGAATATGGGAAGGCATTACGCCAACAAACACGGGTTGGACGCCGACTTGTTTGCAAGAGCAGCTGCTCTTGCCAGGACTCCTGGCGAGTTCAACTCGATGCCATTCCTCAGTGAAGACGAGAAAATTGGTTTGAACTTGGAAGCCACGAAAAAATGGCATGTTCCTGGTAAGTTATTTGCAGTCATTGCTTTGGGTTCGATGGCTGCTGCTGTGCAAGGTATGGACGAATCCGTGATTAATGGTGCCACATTGTTCTATCCAAAAGCCTTTGGTGTAGACAAAATGGCCGAACCAGCTCTTATTGAAGGTTTGGTCAACGGTGCCCCATATCTTTGTTGTGGTGTAATTGCGTGCTGGACATCCGATTTCTGGAATAGACGCTTGGGTAGAAAATGGACCATTTTCTGGACCTGTCTTATATCTGCAGCCACTTGTATTTGGCAAGGTTTTGTGAATAACTGGTGGCATTTGTTCCTTGCCCGTTTCTTCTTGGGATTCGGAATTGGTGTGAAATCGGCCACGGTGCCTGCCTACGCCGCTGAGTGTACCCCAAAGCATATTAGAGGTTCGCTTGTGATGTTGTGGCAATTTTTCACTGCCGTGGGTATTATGTTTGGTTATGTGGCTGCGCTTGCTTTCTACTATGTTCCTCACAAGTCTTTTGGCACTGGTTTGAACTGGAGACTTATGTTAGGATCTGCTTGTATTCCGGCTATTATAGTGTTGTGTCAAGTTCCTTTCGTCCCAGAGTCGCCTAGATGGTTGATGGGTAAAGAGAGACATGTGGATGCTTTTAATGCGTTATGTGAATTGCGTAGAGAAAGAATTGCAGCCGCCAGAGACTGTTTCTACCAGTACGTTTTGCTTCAAGAAGAAAGCGCATACGATGTTCCTTTCTACAGAAAGATGATTGAATTATTCACAGTCAGAAGAAACAGAAACGGTGCCATTGGTGCGTGGGTTGTTATGTTTATGCAACAATTCTGTGGTATCAACGTCATTGCCTACTATTCTTCCACAATTTTCATCAAGTCTGGTTTCAGCGAGATCGATGCATTGTTGGCATCGTGGGGTTTCGGTATGATCAACTTCATCTTTGCCGTTCCTGCATTCTTCACCATTGACAAGCTCGGTAGAAGATCTTTGTTACTTATAACCTTCCCATTAATGGCCCTTTTCTTGTTGATTGCCGGATTCGGTTTCTTGATTAACCAGGACACAAACAGAGATGGTAGAGTGGGTATGATCACTGTAGGTATCTACTTGTTTGCTGCAGTTTATTCGTCAGGTGAAGGTCCCGTTCCATTCACCTATTCTGCTGAAGCTTTCCCATTATACATCAGAGACGTGGGTATGTCGTGGGCCACCGCCACTTGTTGGTTCTTCAACTTTATCTTGGCCTTCTCGGTGCCTAAAATGATTGACTCGTTCAAGGAAGTCGGTACTTTCTGTTGGTACGCAGGCTGGAACATTGTAGGATTCTTCTTGGTGTTGTGGTTATTGCCCGAAACCAAGAGTCTTACTTTGGAAGAATTGGACGAAGTGTTTGCCGTCCCTGCTACCCAGCACGCCAAATGGCAGACCCAAAATGCCTGGTACAATATCCAAACCTATGTTTTACGCCGTACCGTCACTCCTCCACCACCATTATACGCTCACCACAGGTTGGCCGTTACTAATCCTGAGTGGAACGACAAGGCCGAATTTGACCATGTTGACTAGATACATATAATAAGATAAATAACGACTAATATAATTTACACTCATACTAAGCTGAAAACTAAACATTCATATTTAACACTATCAAAGCTAAGTAGTGATTAGATCTAAGATCTGATGAGAGCAAAATTGCACCCATAAGAAAACTGTGATAAGACCAAAAATACACCTGACCAAGAAACAATACTATAACATGAACGAGCATCGTAAACTCCGATAAGCTGAAAATCTGGAATTGCCGAAAGCAGCACCAGGGACGAGAGACTGGCTCAACCAACAGCTCGAATCATACAGCCAAATGTCACAGAGACTCCAACAGTTACCGTACATCAAAGCGTACGATGCATATTTTGCACCCATTGCGAAAAATGTTAACAGCCACCTCACTCTTTCTCAAGTCATCCATAACCCCAGCTTGCGTGTAATGTATATCGCAAAGTACCGGTTATTTGGTACATCGGCCGTATATCTCAGCTATTCTGTACGCACTATATCTCGGCTATTCTGTACGAATTACATCTCGGCTATTCTGTACGCATTATATCTTCGACTATTCTGTACGCATTGTAATTTTGCGAGTCTGGTTGGCTCGTACATGGTTAATACGAGAGACCCTGGGTGTCTTGGAACTCCGGCAGCAACTATACACCTTCCTGGCGCGTGTCCCCAACCACCTACCCAACTGGGCTTATTCGTGTTGTTGTTCGGAGCCATGCTTGCTGATACGATATGATTGCTACAGGCGGCGCTTTTTTGTCTGTCAGATTAGTGCGGCGCATGGCAAAACCACAATACTTAAGCCTCGTCTGCAAACTAGCCGCACTTCTCATGGACATGACCCTGGCAAATAACCCCGGAAAAGCTGGGCAGATAAAAGCTAGTTTTGGGTGCTCGATTTGTTTTTGTTTGTTGTTATTAAGACTACACACATCTTGTCTATCTCTACACATTTATTGTCAGTGCTTCATATATGTAGTTCTCCCTATCTTGTTTATCTCAAGAAGTCACGCAAGTAAGAACCAAGCTTGTTGGCACCATCCTCCAACGCATCCTTCAAGACGTCCAAATCCTGGTTGGCATTGCCAGAAAACCTCGATGCGAACTCACGTGCACTGGACTCAAAGTCCCCGAGCCCAGAACCGTTAGTAGCACCACGGGCAGCATTTGCGGCCTGGTCTTCGCCAAAGTATGATGATGAAGATATGGACTGGGCACCACTGAATGCTTGTAGTTTGGTCTGGGCTTCCTTGGTGGCCTGCTCGTCGAAACGAGGCCCTCTGCCAAAGAATTCGTCGGACGAAATTCCCTTTTGGGATCCGTACTTGTTGTTGACTTCTCCAGTATACTTGATGTCCTTGTACTTCTTCTGGTTGGGGTTGGTGGTGATGTTTTCACCGTTGGTCATACCAAAACCCAACTTTTGGAACTGGACGGTGGTGCTGTGGACGTTTGGTTGGGGAGACGAGTCGCTGGAGTCGCTGGCGGTATCTTTTTTGAGCGAAAGAGAGGTTTTCTTGGGCGAAACAGCAGGCAAATTAGAAACTACAGGCTCTACTTCAGGAGTGTAGCCCAACTTCTTGGCCTCTTCTGCCTCCTTCTTGGCCCTTTTCTCGATCTCGTCGAAATCAATCACTTCCTCAGTCTTGTTAATGCGCTTAGCAGCCAATCGGGATGTCCTAGGCCCGTTTCCTTTGCCAGATAAGATCGATTTCTTGTCGGTACCGAGTCTCGAGGATGAAGTTCTGGTGATAACAGGCTGTTTTTTCTTGATAGACAAGTCGTCGGTGCTAGCATTGGGCGTGATGTTCGTCGACAGTAATGGCGAGGGCGTGGAGTTAACTGGTTTAGTCCAGTTGCTGAAGAAATCGTCGGTTGATCCGACAGCGGCAGGCGATTCAGTGCCGATATCCGAGGCATCGTCCAAAACTACAGCGTCAGGGTGTTTTTCTGCGTCTCTGGCCGCCTTTTCCTTCAATTTCTCCTTGTACTTTTTGGCTACAGGCGATGTGTACTTGGAAGTGGCGTCCACTCCGTTTTTGCTAATATATTGCAGGCCTCCGTTTTTGGTGAAGAAGTCCTTTGCTTGTTGATTGCCGCCAAACTTGAAGTTTCTCAACTGAATACGTTGCCACAGGTCCAAGTTGGATGACTTGACAAACGAAATATGGACCCCCAAGTTACGGTGGACGGAAGAGCACTCTAAGCAGAGCATGATCCCGAAAGGTATGGATGTCCATGTGGGGTTTTTGTTGGGACAATCAAAGCATACTTGGTTGGCGGGCTCTTTTTTGAGCCGATCAAACACTTGTTTGGCTTCTTCTTTAGTAGCAAATGCGTCCGACATGTTGTTGGCGTTGGCTGTTTTGATGTTCGTGTTCGCTGAAATTTAGAGGTTCTCGTCACGTGAGCAGTTAACGATTGGTGAGTGAGCACGTGAGGAAACAGTCTAGAAGACGCTGCAACAAGCACCCTAGAGTATCAGGTGTCTAATGCTTTTCAGTACTCATTCTCAGTTTTGTTGATTACAGTCATGTCTATTCATGTTTTCTATGTACATTAGTGGAATGGACGCGATCCTCCCCGGGCAAACTCAACCACTTTCCAACCTTCAGTCACCGGGTTGTCAAACTCCTCAGGCACTCTGGTCAACACCATGGCATAGGTGCTGAGCTGGATATGGTCCTCTGTACCAGCAGCAACCTCGCCGGTCTTGGCTTTACGGTACAAGTTGATTTCCTGGGCTCTGCAGCTGATCACCATCACGGGGGTGTCGTTGGGCTGGAGCATCTTGCACGTGACAATGTCCACGCCTCTGATGTCCAAAATGCGTCCGTCCGAGAACAACCCTTGTTGGATGAACTGCTTGTTGTTGGCTTGCCAGACGTTGAACGGAGCTTCACTGAGCCATTCCTTCAACACCTTGTCGTCGTTCTTGATGTAGGCGTCCAACAACTCAGGAACTATGTAGTTGGTCAATGTCTTTTGGAAGTCAGTCACTCTGAACGAAGGATCCATGAGCTTGAACTGCTTGATGACCTTGGCCTGTTCGGTTTCGGCGAAGAATCCGGTTACTTTCTCCACAATGGTTCTGATCAACGCGATCAACCCGTTTTCCGATTCGTCCCACTTCTCCTTCAAGTACACAAACCCACGGCCTATAGGCGACTTCAACTTGTACTCCTCCCACTTTTCACCAATGGTGGGGCCGGTGGCTTTGTGTTCAGTTGCCACCAATTCACCGCCTGCGTTTTCGTTTTCTTTGACTGGGCCCTGGTAGTTGCTCTTTAACTTGCGCTCCAACTCTTTTCTTCTCAACTCTTCTCTCTGTTCTTTGGTAAGGAACCCTCCATAGGCAGTGGATGACCCGTCGTCAATAACCTCCGACACATCCTTGTAGACACGAGTCTGTCTGACAGGTTCAAATGCCTTGTCTGCGGCATGGGCACCTACCCTGACAGTCGTACGCACACCCTGTCCTACAGGCGAGTCCCAGGCCTTGATGGCGACGTCTCCTACGGCGCCTGCGGTCTTCTTGACCACCTTTCCGGCGGCACTGGTTCCCTTCTGAGCTCTATCGTATGCTTCTTTTGCTTTCTTGAATGCGTCGGAGTCGGCCACTCTTCCTGTTTCGTCTTGTAATGCCTTGACGTTTTCTTTCAACTCGTTGGACTTTTTGACTTCCTGCCTGAAAGTCTCGAAGAAAACCTTGAGTGGCGACTGTGGGGGCTGGTCGCTGTGGTTTCTGGCACTCAGATGCAAGTTCTTGATCAAAGTACGGGCCGGGTTGGGCCCTTTTCTTGCTACGGACCTTAACATGGTGTATGGTGCCTTTACTGGTCACTACCGCTAAAAAAATAGTGAAAAATATACTTTGGCGGTGCACGACCAAAAATATCCAGACCTCAAACACTTGCCAGCACCAGTAGGCAACTTGGCTACTAATAATGGTAGGCCACGAGTAGGTACTTATGCCTACTAGTACGGTAGAAGTAGTACTACAAAAATGTGCTGACTTCAATAATTTTGTTGTAGTGTCAAGAGTATTTGCAGCCTATTCTAGGTTATTTGAGCCTATTTTTAGTTGTTTGATATTCTAGGATCCTATTCCAAGTGATTCTGATCTTTATTATCCTATATACAACACTGCTTATCTTCTCCACTTGTCCCAAACCCCGATAGCCTTTGCCGCGCAGGCAGCAGCGATCCCCACAAGCGCGCCGTACTGGATGTTGTTCAATATGCGCGCCTGCTGCTTCTCGATCGCTATGGCGGCGGAATAACTGATATCGTCCCGGAACGATACCATGGTGTAGAGCGGGATCCACCGAACATACCTCCCGTTTATGTACCTGCCCAACAAGCCATCGAGCTGTTTACGCGCCAAGTACCACAAGCTGGTGACTTTGGAAGACATCTCGTGGTAGTTGTCCAAGGCCAACTTGCATATAGCGTCCAAGTCGGGTTTTCTGGTTTGCGAATAGCTGCGAAATGCCAGTGGCACATCGCCGCCGTGCTCGTCAATCAACTCCATCAACACCCGCACGTCCTCAAACCCACAGTTCATGCCCTGGCCATAGAACGGAACCATGGAATGCGCGGCATCCCCAAGCAAGATCGCCCGGCCGTTCGAGCTGTGGTACGGATACACCAGCACCTGGAGAAGCGCGCCGCGCGGATGCTCGTTGTAGACCTTGGTCAAGCGCGCCTCGCCAATGAGCCGGTGCGCATCGGGGAAGTTGGTGGCAAAGAAGTCGCACCATTGCGCCGCGCTCCCCATGCTTTCGATCACCGACCAAGGACTGAAAAACGTGCAAGTAAACGAGCCATCTTTGTTCGCCAACGCAATCAACATGTGGTTGCCGCGGGGCCAGATGTGGAGATGGTTGGCGTCCAATGCAAACGGCGCGCGCGCGTCGCCACTGGGCGGGATGTAGAGCTCGAGGTATTGCATGTCGATGTACTCCTGCGAGAAGTTCATTCTCATGGACCGCTGCATCTGGTAGCGGAACTGGCTGTGCGCGCCGTCGGCACCCACAATGTAGTCAAATTCAAACGTACGGGTGTCGCCGTGGCCGTCGATGAAGGTCATCTTGGGAGGCACGTCGTCTCCGCCCATCGACTTGTCAAACGACACCAACTTGTGGTTGAACAACACCTTGATGTCGCTGTGTTTGATTTCGTCGAGCAAGCACTCGTTGAGAAACGACCGGTCGATTGAGTTGATCGCCTCGCCAAACAACCCGTAGAGCTGCGACTGCTGCGTCTCGCCCGTGTGGATCATGCGGCCCTTCATGGGAATAACGTGCTCCAACACCCTCGCGGCGATATCCTCGTCCACGTACTTCAACGCCCGGATCCCCCTGGCGCTGACCGCCAAGTTGATGGACCGAAGGTTGGTGTTGGAAGCCTTGCTGGGGTCGTCGCGGTACTCGAACAACGTCACCGAAAACCCCTTGGCTGCAAACGCCAATGCTGCCAAGCACCCCACTAGGCCTGCGCCCACAATACCCACGCCCTGCTGATGATATTCTCCGGTGTCTTCCATCTCTGCTGCTCAAGTTTTGAGATCTTTTTTAGCCATCGTGCTTGACGAGCGTGGTAGAAATGAGATGATCGAGTGCGCAACCCGGCATACAACGGCAAATAATAACTCTCAATCAACTCCTATCATAATCAATTCTATTCTAGTTCTATTTGCATCACTCTTGGCTATTATTCGTTTTATCTTTTATCTCCATCTTGCCTACTTCTCAATACTCACTACGAACTCTTCGTGAACTGGTCACTTTATCTTCCTCCTAACTTCACTACGAATTACTTATATCCATAACTGGATTCTTACTATTCTCTAGTTTCTAGTATCTATAGTGCCTGGAAATATACCCAAATATTGCAAAGTGTTGTATTATCTTCGTATCTAAATCAGTCGGTACTCTCTTTCTGCTGTCTACATTATCCTCGAATCTGACAATTTTGATTAAATATTTCTGTTTTAGAACACCAATATATTGGTTTGGTTGGTCTGATCTATTATTTTTTCTACATTTCCTTTCTATTGGTTCTGTTTATTCACTGGCTACTATTCCTAACCTCGCACGCTTCTCCTCCACCTTGTTCCTAAGCTCTGCAATCTGGGCTTCCAACTCGGAATTTCTCTTCGAAAAATCCTTGTTGGCTTTGATGGTGTTCTTCAAGTTTTCTTGCATGGTCAAGCTGTCGTATTTCTCCTGTAGCTGGTTCTGAAGCCTCACCAACACCTCATTCTGCGCCTGCGCCTCTGTGAGTCGTTGTTTGAACGATTCACTTTGATCCAAAATCTCGCTATGCGTGGTCTGGAGGTTTTCAAGCTGATGGTTGATCTCACCAACCTTAATATTCAATTCGTCATTGATTTCGCGTAAGTTGGTAAGTTCATTGCCGATATTGTTGAGGGAGTTGGCGTGCATAAGATGGTACTCGTTTTCGTACTTGACAATCGACGGCTGTGGCTCCTGCTCCAACACTTGCTGCCAGTTAATATCCAACGCAAACAACTGTTTCGAGTTGACGAACTCATTCAACTCATCACCGCTAAGAGCCAAAATCCGGGCCTGTTGCTGTGAAAATACCCACACTATAAACCGCAAAATAAAGTCGAATCCTTCGACGACCACAAAGTCTAAGAGCTTCATCAACTCTGCAGAGTCCTCGATCTTGGTATCAAAGAAATTGAAGAGAATCTGCTTGTAAATGTTGTGGAAATTGATGCCTTGAACACTCATATGGTTGAAAGCTTCGCCCACAATGCTCTCCAATGACCGGTTGATCTTGTAGTAAAACTCGTTCTTGATCAAGCTGACGAACAACTTGTTGAGTTTGAGAAGCAAAAATAACGTTTCCTGGTCGTCCAAGCCCGTCAAGTTCTCAAGCAATTTCGAGATATGAATGACAAACGTGTTGGGAGGCAACTTTTCGGTGCTTGATTCGTCGACTTTGAGACTGGCTGAGCCGCCTACTACTTCGTTGGTGTAATAATTGAAGGTCCGAAGTATATCCTTCCAGTTTTCATCGAAATCAAGCCGCTCAATATAACTATCCTGGCTCCGGCTATCGGCACCCGACTTGGCCCGCTTGACCAAATTGATATAACTCTCCTTGTTGTTGAACTTGTAACGGATCTGCATCACTTTGGTGTATACTAGAGCCCTCAAACTTTCTGGGATGCCTTCTACAATGTGCTTTTCGATCTCGTTCACTCTCTTCTGGGCAACAAACTGACCATAATCTTCAATTACAGAGACCCAGAATTGGTAGTTAGGATCCTCTTGGGTCCCCATTGCTTCTAGTTTCGCCTGGAGTGCTTCATTTGCATGTGGGTTGATTGTGAAAAGATCGGACGCTTCGTTCATTTGGGGCGAGGAGTACGTTTCGTGCTGGCGGATCATGGAAATTAGGGAAATGTCGCCTGAATATTCGAATAAACCGTCTACGCTTTGAATTGCTGGTGCTGATGGTGACACACCATCATTGGTGCTGTTTACCCCTTGGGGAGACAGGCTGGCCGACTTCGTCATGATGTTTGTATCCTTCCATTCTGCCCGATTGAATTATGAAGACCGCGATCACGTGAGTGGGTGCAAAATGCTACAGCTATACAGATTTCACCCAATTGCCAATGAAGCTGTAGGGGTCGTGTTGCTTGTACTTGATCTAGATATGTGGATACCAGACTTCCATGTGCACGAAACCATGTTTAATTTCTATATTCTTCGATCATATATTTTGCCCATTTGACGGATTTTCCAAATCTAACAATTATCTCTTGTAATAACTTCTCTGAGATATTGAGCATGTTGTGGTATCGAAGACACACACCGTCAGAACTCTTTCAGCAGAGGTACCAAATCCAATGAATTATATCTTTAAAGTAATACCATCGATGATAGGCGATTGTGAGAAAGGCACTTGCGTGAATAAGGGATGCACCCTGGTATTTAAATATCAGTATGAGGAGAGAATAATAAGTTTTGTGCTTTCCAACATAGTATGTTTTCAGAAGGTATTTAAACGACTTACGATACCAAAAATAGAATCAATCAAAAATAATTTTTTCCATTATCATTTATTTAATTTTATCCTTCGTGATTTTGTCTAGGTATTTCAGCATCTTATCTGCTACTTCATCATCTAATTTATAGTTGGTCTTACACACCTCTAACTATTTTGAAACCCCCATAATTCTTGAGTATCTACAGACTGAGCAAGAAAACCAATTACAAGTATTGCCAGGAGCTTATAGCTGCTAGTGCAGTCCACAGTGCTACCATTTGCAATAATAGGAGATTTGGCACTCATATGCTACGAGTTGTCAATATTGTTGCGGAAATTGGATATGCAATAAAACTATATAGAATGCTAGGTAATGCTGATGAGGTAATAAATGGGCTGATGGGCTGAAGGCTGAGACCCAAGCACCATTGCCTATAAAATCTTTCTGCGTTTGGATGGGGATCTCGGCGCCGGCGACGAGGGATGACTCGGTCTTGATTGGCGGTCGAAGTCTTGCTTGGGACTGCGAGAAGGTGGGCTATTGAGGCTACGGAAGTCCTTGTTGAATTTGCTTCTGGGCGACTGCGAGCTTTGGCCCCGGCTGATGCACAACTGGTTAACTCCATTCACGCTTTGGTTAATATCGTCGGAGTCGTCGGTTTTGGGGTGGGATTTGGGCTCAAGTGGCTCTGCTAAGATCTCTTCGAATCCTTCACTATTTGCATGGAAGAACGAAGGGGACTCTGAACCAGAAGGCTGCTGGTGCTCAATGCGAAAAGGCTGGTCTTTGGGCCGTATATGGACGTCCTTCTGCCGGAGTTTTTCTATGGTTTGAGCAAACTTGAGCCAGTTTTGCTTGACAGAATCATCGAGCAGCGTGGCTCCATTGATATCTCTGATCAACTTTGCAACCGCTTCGGTCTGTTCGTGCGGCACCTCTACGTTTCGTTTGGGAAACACCTCGTTTAACAAGTCTAACACGAGCTGGGACAATTGGTGCCCGGCGAATTTTTGTCTCAAGCTGATATTTGTTAGTGTGGCCTTTGGATCTAGTGTTCGTAAAACATTTTCTTGGGGCTCTTTGTAGTCTTCGTTCTCTTCTGGTTCTGTCACTTCGGTGTTTTTCCCTTCAGTGTCTTTCCCTTCAGTGTCTTTCCCTTCAGTGTCTTTCCCTTCAGTGTCTTTCCCTTCAGTGTCTTTCCCTTCAGTGTCTTTCCCTTCAGTGTCTTTCCCTTCAGTGTTCCTTTCTGCTTCTTGATATTCAATAACCTGGATATCATCCTCCGACTCGTCCTCGGGAGTCGTTTCTGTTTGATTCCCCGGTTGTTCTGTTTGGCACTGTTTTCTATGAAGCTCTTTCAATATGTCCTTGAGCTGGTTTCTCATCCCGTTTCTTTCTTCGGCCAAAAACATCTTGCGGGTGGCATTCTTCAGGTACGAGCCTCGCCAGATCTTTTCACACTCGGGCACATTGTTGAGCCACTTGCGAACGTTGTAGATGACATGTATTCCGCAGTCGTTGAAGTTGTTCTGCTTCGGAACCCGAGCTGACTGCACCCGTATTTGCGTCTTGGAAACCTCAATGTTGTACTTGTCTTTACAGTAGTCGATAATGAATTTTTTGAGAGGCCAGCTGATGTTTTTATGCTTCTGGCTCAATGAATCAAGCACAAATATTTCTACAGTGGGCTTGGTTTTGGTGTTTTTGGGCTCCTCCTCTGCTCCGTCCACGGTCTCTTCGTTCTCTGACCCAATATTGTCATCGGAAATATTGAACTTATCATACTTTTCTTGACTTTCAGGAAGCAGCATGGCTTTTTGCAACTGTTGTTTCACCAAATCTTCGTGATCTTTCTTTTCCTCCACCTGTTCCTTTTCTTTCAACCCAGGCATGCCTCGTATTATACAGCAGTACCAGTGGGCGTTTTCATTAATGGGCATCACGATATAAGGATACTTGAGCAAATCAAGCTTGCTGACCCACCGTCGAATATTGGCATAATAATCTGGCTTTTCGGACGTCTGAGTGGTGACTAGCTTGGTGAAAAAAAACGAGTTGAAGGCATAGATCTCATTAGGGTCTATCAAATGCTTCTTGTGGGTGACATTATCGATTTCGTACTCGATAAAGAAATCGATAACCGAGTCGTTGATCCAGTCGTTGTTGTATAGAGTTTTGAAGTCAGAATAGCCAATGGTGAACGATTTGTTAGACCCAAACTTATGCTTGAGGTCAGGAGTGAACTCACTGGGAGTTTCTCGTGGGGTCAAAATCAAGTCTTCGTGGAATTCTTCGATGCTGATGGGCATATTGCAGTCGTTTCCAACAGTATTTTTACGAGACTGCGACCGTGTGGCCCGTGCCGAATCAAAAGGACTCGAAACTTGTTCGGAAGCTGGTGTTTTTCGAGGTGAAACCCGCTGGAAATCAAGAACATGCGCCTCCCTCGGGCTCCGCACCAGCTTTACAAACCGCTCCAACTGGTCCTCGTCAATATTATCGTTCCAGCTTACGTCCCAGTAAGTCTGGTTCTTGAAATAGTCTCGCAAATACTGGTCTCTTCCGGTGTGTTTGCCCAAAATGAACCCTGCGGAGCCGTGAAGCTGGATGAATATGGAATACTCCGCAAAGTAGAATGCCGCCACTTGTTCTTTGCTCATTACTAAATTGGGTAGGATACGTTCGTTCGACGTCAAATAAATATATTGTTCCAGCGCCGATATCTGGAGATATAGCGTCTCAAATCGGTTGCTACGATACACCTTGTCGTTGTAGGTAATGGACCGAAGCTCGAGGTCTATTTTGCCAGGCTTATCCAAACCAAGCTTACTGATGCTTATGGCACTTCCTGACACGTCCGTACCCTTCAACTCTTCACTGTTTTCCTGCAATTCTTTAGAATCTATAGTGTTGTAGTCTTTCTCTTTAGGCTCTCTCGCTTTGGCGTTGTTCATAGTGTCTACTTCTTGTCGTATAAGACCTATTTCACGCGTGAAGTCCGATTTTGGCGGACTCTTGTCTTCGTCGGAGCTCGAGGTCTCGTAATGTGTGGTTTCGGCCCGTTCCAAGCGCTGGCGAAGCCATTGGGCTCTTTCGATCTCGCTGCTCTTGACGGGGCTGGAAGGGAGATCGGGCTTGGACGTAAGGTTGCTGATGGGCCTAGCACCACCGCCCTGTTTCTTTCTGTTGATACTGAGAGAATTGAACGGCTTGTCTCGTAGACTAGGCCTATTACTCATCGTGGTATGCTGTGATCTGTTGCATGTAAAATTTACTTTTTTGATGCGATCAGAGAGAGAAAACACAACACTAAAAAGCAACAGTAAATGAAGGGTCTGTACATGTAACAAATGTTGGTATCTTCTTACAGGTAGACATCTGGCTATGTGCTATTCTATGAGTTACGATGTTGTGTATACATGTGCCCGTGCTATAGTGGGTGTGAATTAGTAGAGATGGGAGAAACGTGGATCAAAGAAAGATTAGGTAATGTTCTAGGGGAAATAGATGGGTATTGGTCCATAGAGTCTAATCAAGCAGCTTGCATAGCTCAACTGGCACATATTGAAATATTGCTAACGTATATTGGTTAATCTAGGTTAGCATTAGATCTTATATACACTCCATGGGAACCGTAACTAAGACTTCAGATATTGAATGTGTAGGCTAGCTTTGTTTAAGATTTTTAAGCACTGCAGGGGCGACTGAGGAGTCTTCACATAGTCATACTAAAAGATTAAGTAATCTTAGAACATCGCTCTAATTTAAACTCGCTCTTTGAATTTTTGCTGCAAATCTGCCACTTGTTAACGCCAACTTGCTGTGTCTGACCTAAGTAGTGGTACACCGAAATCCATAACTTCGGTCACGGATTGTGTCCAGAATGCTGTAGAATAGTGGGGAGTAGAGAGTATCAATAAAATCCGCACCATCACTATAAAGCCATCAATCAGGTACAGTACCTGGCACTGCACGTACAAGGAGAGCTTCAAATTGATAAAGACTGGCGACCTATACAACTATTACTTAATTTAACAAAAGAAAATCTCATTTTTAGATATGACTTAGGCACGGCCATTCTTTATTTCTTAAGTGCTTCTTCTCTCAATGCCACCTTCTTTATATAATTGAGGTCCGACGCAACTTTGACAATCATCAGCTCAATACCTCAGAACTTCTCATTACGTGTTGCTATTCATGGATCTGGAGCGGATGGTTACATATCAGAGACATATCATAACATTACACTACGCCAGGTAGTAGTAAATAGGCAGTATTCAAGCCTGGTAATTGATTCTACCTCTTAAAAAATTATGTATATAGCTACTTCAGCCGCTAAATCGGCTAGCCCACGAGACACCATGGTCTAGAGTACCACCACCGAGTCTCATCAATCAACAGTTGCCTGCAACCGTGTGCTTTTGCAACCGTCGTGCGCGCAGGAGAAAGCACTTCGACTCGCACGTGACCCGCTCTGGTGGCGACTAGAAATTCACCAGTCAATCAACCGTTGGCACTACACAACATACATCGCTAATAATGGTAAGTACAGATCCGGGATCTACCCACATAGGCGTGCTTATTGCCCACACCTTTACAAACCAATAGAATACTAACATTTCAGGGTCAAGGTCCATCTGGAATGCCGGGAGGCGACAACTTGAACAAGAAGAAAGACGACAAGAAGAAAGAAAAACCAAAGTACGAACCGCCAGTAGAATCAAAGTTCGGTAAGAAGAGAAGAAAGGGGCCAGATACGGCTGTGAAATTGCCAGCTGTGTACCCAAACACAAGATGTAAGCTCAAGTTGTTGAAGTTGGAAAGAATCAAGGACCACTTGTTGTTGGAAGAGGAATTTGTCACCAACCAAGAAGCATTCCAGCCCACAGAAGCCAAGCAAGTGGAAGAACGTGAAAAAGTGGACGAATTGAGAGGATACCCGATGTCAATTGGGACCTTGGAAGAGATTATCGACGACGACCATGCCATTGTATCCAGCACAACCGGCTCCGAATATTACGTGGGAATCATGTCATTCGTCGACAAAGGGTTGTTGGAACCGGGCTGCTCTGTTATGTTGCATCATAAAACTGTTTCTGTGGTGGGTGTGTTGCAAGACGACGCCGATCCAATGGTGTCAGTGATGAAATTAGACAAGTCTCCCACAGAAACATATGCCGACATCGGGGGATTGGAGTCACAAATCCAAGAAATCAAAGAAGCGGTCGAGTTGCCGTTGTCACACCCCGAATTATACGAAGAAATGGGTATCAAACCTCCCAAGGGTGTCATATTATACGGTGCTCCCGGTACCGGTAAAACATTATTAGCCAAAGCGGTGGCTAACCAAACAAGTGCCACGTTCTTGAGAATAGTGGGTTCCGAATTGATCCAAAAGTACTTGGGTGACGGGCCAAGATTGTGTAGACAGATTTTCCAAATTGCAGCCGAACATGCGCCTTCGATTGTGTTTATTGATGAAATCGATGCTATTGGTAGCAAGAGATACGAGTCGAGCTCGGGCGGTGAAAGAGAAATCCAAAGAACCATGTTGGAGCTTTTGAACCAATTGGATGGGTTCGACGACAGAGGAGATATCAAAGTCATAATGGCCACCAACAAAATCGAATCGTTGGATCCAGCCTTGATCAGACCTGGTAGAATAGATCGTAAGATTTTGTTCGAACACCCCGATTCCAATACCAAGAAGAAGATCTTGACCATTCACACATCCAAGATGAGTTTGGCCGATGATGTCAACTTGGAAGAGTTGGTTACCTCAAAAGACGACTTGTCGGGTGCCGACATAAAGGCCATGTGTACTGAAGCTGGATTGTTGGCATTGAGAGAAAGAAGAATGCAAGTGAAGGCGGAAGATTTCAAACAGGCAAAGGAAAGAGTTCTTAAGAACAAGGTGGAAGAGAATCTTGAAGGTTTGTACTTGTAATCATAAGAAACATGAAAATATTAGACTTGATGTAAAGACAATTGAGACCGAGGAAATTGAGTGTCACTTGTAGACCAGAGGCTCATCTTTGAGCTGCAAAAAGTATTTTAAGCCCGGTCTCGAGGCTGTAATTGAAACTCTACTGCGGGCCAAAAACGCGATAACATTATACTAAGAAATTGCTAATGCTTGACTAATCTGAGGCATTTTAGGCGAGATAAACGTACCTTATTCGGGGATGTAACATGAACCATATTAAGCTAATCACTTTATCGAGCTGTTACACGTGGGCTACATTTTTAGAATCAGGAGCTGACTTAGCCTGCTAAGCCCAGCAAATCTAAGATTATCGAAGTAATGACCTATCTAATCAATCAACTAAATTTACAATAGTGTTGTTACAGGTGCTTTTGCTTCTTGGATGGCGGAGATTGGTCGTCCAGACCGGATTCAGGGTCCTCGATATCGGCTTTGGTCTCGATTTTCAACTCGTTTTCGCACTCTCTCGCTGGCAACTGGGGTTTTTTGGCCACTGACTGCTTCTTCATTCGTAAAACAATCGTATCTTTGAAAGTAACCTGTTTACGACACAAGGGACAAAGCCCCGTACCTCTACGCCCTCTTACTTGGCCTCTGGCATGTGAACTGGATATGCTTTGCAGAATGCATTCGAGGCAAAAGATATGGCCACAGGATGTGGTGGTGGCCTTTGTGATTTCATCAAAGCAAATGGGACATTGTATGTCAGCGAACCTCTTGGCCTGAGCAGGCGCCAGCAGGGCTGATTGGACAGGGTTATCCAAAAGTTGCTGGGTCTGTTTCCTGAACTCGACAATCTCTATATCGTCATCTTGTTCCTCATCCTCCGACAGTATGCTTATGATGTAATCAGGTGTATCCATACGTAGATGATGAAAACTAACTCGCCACTGGTTTTGATTATCAGATGGAAGTGTGTATATAGTGCCGGAAAAAATCCTAGGGGGACGACAGAGGCACTGGCCAAAATAGGCGTATCTACAAAAAGAAAAGAGCTTAGCCCGCGTAATCAGCGAATATACTAGTAGCCACGCTCTAGCCGTTAATCAGCCTTGTAGATGAAACCAGTCCAATAGAATGCGAGGGTTGCCCAGACAAACATAATGCGATCTCTGAGCATACGTCACATTCCGAAACAGGAGTCGTCGGTGTTTACGATCCGCAGCAAATGGGATGAGTTTGTGGTTAATTTTTTGGCTGTGAAATGGGCACTTTCGGGCTCTCTCGACCCGCTTAACACATGTTATCTAAAGGATAAAAAGAATCTGGTGAGATCGATACTTGTGACCAGTGTGCGGTGACATCCGCCCACCTGGACATCTCTCTTTTCTTTTGATCTTTTCTTTTGGTTCTCTTCCCTATATCCCTCACGCCAACACCAGTTACCCAATCAAGTAATACTGGATGATATCATACGCAGTTTGTTGAAAATGACACAAAACGCTATGACGTAATGGACTCGCCCAAAGCAGACACACGTGAGCATAAAACCAACACAAACACACCACTTCGGAGGTTTCCAACCATCCCAAGCCATCTCCTACATTGATTATGACGTAGAGCTAATGCTCAACGCGGTATTGTGGATGGTTAGACTTGGGATTCGGACCAAGTCTAGATTGTTGGTCCCGAATGCGTCCGAACCGGGTGACTCGTCTCCTTAACTGATTTCCTTTCGCGGCCTGGCCTGAGCAAACTTCACCCCAGGTTGACATCACCAGCTGACCTTCGGAGTGCAACGATCACCCTCGTTAACGGTGCCATTGATCCCCTTTGCCCCTCGCCGGATACTCAGGCTAGTCCTTTCCTGCATGCACCAGCCATCGTGCAAAAGGAACGACTACGTAATCACATTGCTTTTTTATTTTTACATGTCAGCGATGAACAATGCAGGTTACATGCAGGCTAACGATAACTGTATTCTTTAATAAAACTTTTTGTTGCAATTCCATGGGTATTAAGCATTTCCAGATATATAAGGGGCATGATCCGCTGTTTCTAACTCCAAATTTGTTCACTACAACACAAGTCTATCTTACTATCAACCATGACTGTCCAAAAACAACCAGCTGTCTTTTACGTTAACGCCGCCTTATTCGACTGTGACGGAACCTTGGTCAACTCAACTGGTGCTATCTCTGAATTCTGGAGAGATTTCGGAAAGACCAGACCTCACGTTAACCCAGAAGAAATCATCAGAACTTCTCACGGATGTCGTACTTTCGATGTCATCGCTAAATGGTCTCCAGAAGATGCTATCCCAGACCAAGTTACCGAGTGGGAAGGTTCTATTCCAGACTCCTTTGGTCAATACGCCAAGCCAATTCCTGGTGCTGTTGAATTGGTCAAGTCATTTGACAAATTATCCAGAGAAGAAACCCATGACGGTAAGCAAAGATGGGCCATTGTTACCTCTGGTACTTTACCATTAGCCACCAAATGGTTGAAATTGTTAACAATTGAGCAGCCAGACTGCTTTATCACCGCCGAAAAGGTCACTAAAGGTAAGCCTCACCCACAAGGTTACCAATCTGCTAGAAACACCTTGGGCTGTGAAGCTCCTCACAAAAAGGTCGTCGTGTTCGAAGATGCCCCTGCTGGTATCACTGCCGGTAAAGGTGCAGGCGCCTTTATTGTGGGTATTTGCTCCACCTACGACGCAGAAAAGGTTAGAAAATCCGGTGCTGACATTGTTGTTGACGACTTGACTTCTTTCAAGATCGAATCGTACAACCCTGAAACCGAAGAGTTCAAGGTCGTTGTGAACGATTACCACTACGCCAACGACGAATTCTTGCAAGCTGTCTGATTTATTTGTGTGATTATAGAGTATGTATAATAGAAGATTAAGAATAAATATTAGAAATAAGGACATTTGTAACTTTGAATCCTACGCAAGATCCAGTAAGATGCTGCAACTAGTGAGCGATAACGGTCGGTTCTGCGCCAAGACTTCGGCCGCTGTTCGCATCCAGTCACGGGATCTGCCATCTCATGCGATTACGTAAGCGGATACCACCAGATTAATCCTCTGCCCTAGATCTTCCAAGCTACCGCTGATACGCTGACGGGCTGTACTAGACTACTGGTCTCGGTCCGGTCTACACATTGCTGTTGATCTCTTCCAGATGCGTGTAAAAAGAAATTATACGGGCGTTATCAATGCGAGCACGCCATGCGAGCCTTATCGATACATACCTCAGTTTTACGAAGTGGGCCATTCTGAGGAGGTTTGGGCTGAGTTAGCTCACACGGGGCTGTGCATGAATGTTTCAAAACTACAACGGTCAAAGGCAGTGAAATTAAGGTTTAGCCATACAGCGTACTTCGGTCGAGGCATTTAGCTTACTGAACGGTGCATTACGCAGCAGATGATACTTCTATCATCCGATGTAACAACAGCATTCCGTAGCACAGAGAGTCTCCTCTATAGTCGCCGATTGTCTACTCTACAGTTACTCTGTGATATAGGGTGCATGGGTCTTCGGCCACCTGCACACAAAGCACTCTCACGTGCGCGAGATGCCATCTTGAAATTTTTCAGTTCTCCGTACTATTAACACCAAGCATCAACATGAACGACTCGATCCCAGCATTCGAGGAGCTGTACCCGCTTCTTGCCCTTCCGAGAATCCCTGATTTGGATCTCTCGGAAAAAGTGATCATTCCCAGCATCAGTTCCATCGATTCCACCGTCATCGACATCGGGATTTCCAAGTCCATCATATCCAGCTACATCATAAAGCCAACTCCCAAGTTGATCTGGTCCTATGCATTGAGTCCCACCAGCACATTGGAATGTATGGATGTCATAGAACAATCCAGCGGCGTAAAAGTGTATGCTGTAGGTATATCTGACCGCAAAAAGCATAAGTTAATCGTCTTGGAGCGCAACAGCACTACCACTAATGATGATCAAAACGGGGTTGATGCCAACACAAACGTTCAGGTGCATGAACTCAAGGTGTCTCGCCGTATCAAGGGTGTCAAGCTCTTCAATAACGGCTCGACAATTGTGGTTATCTACGAAAACGGTAACATCGAAGTGATAAATAAGTCTGAAGAAGAGCTGGGCGAAACTGTATTGACCAAGTCGAAACACTCGTACAGCCAAGCCAACACCGGATCAGAGAAGTTGGCTTTTTATGAATTCATAAACGATATCGAAATAAGTAACTCTATTCAGGCGGGTGGTAATAAGGAGCTCTTGCTTTTGGTATTCAACCACACCGACCATGTGACCTACAAGTTGTACTCGCTCAATTTCCAAACCAGCTTGTTTGAAATCAACTCGCTGGTCGTATCGAAAACGGTACCCAAGTCTGCAAAATTAAGTTTCGCCTACAATTCGGGACACTTGTACCAATTGGACGGTGCCACTGGCGATATTCATGGTATTTCCATAGCCAACTTCAAGAGACTCAGCACCACTAATGTCGCATCATTGGTCGAAGATCAAGCCTTACCTGTAACCTTGTACTCGCCATCTCCTGAACGTCTTGTGCTTTCTAACGGTAGCAAGATCCATCTTATCAATGTCAAGTTCGAGAGTTTGTTAGCTACGTTTGAGTCTGAGACCGCAGGCAATCCAGATGTCACCTTGGTGAACCAAATAGTCAAAGTAAAGGGTAACTCGTTGAGAACATCCAGATCGATGCTCTGCTACTTGAACTCCAAAACCAAAGAAAACAACGTCGATTTGAACGTAGTCAATGTCAATGTTGGATCAAATAAATTGAGCGAGTGCTTGGGCAAAAAAATACCCAAAACTTCCGAAACTGTCAAGCAGCCATTCCAAGGCTTGCCTAACTTACTCGACGAAAACTTCTCACAACAGCTCCAGAGCTTAACACAAGAATTAAACCAGGTGTATAAGAATCTTAGTGACGCTCGTGATGCCAATGATCTCAACAAGTGGGAAAGAATCCTTGTTCCCTACTTGAAAATGGAGTCTTGGGACTCCATCAAGGCAAGTTTGAGCAAGAAGAGCTCTACCAAGAAAGACTATACATTCCAAGAGTTTGACATTGAAAACGACAGAACGGTTGATTGTAACTTTATCAGCGAAATATTGTCGCTTATCTTTGAGATTGACCCGGAACTGAACCAAGTTTCGTTCAAGAGTCTTGAGTTCATTCCCGAGTTCACCTTGATTTACCTTTTGACCAATCCTATCTTCCCTGCCGAATACACCAACGGGTTGCTTGAGTTGTTGGACCAATCGAACCAGGACACCTTGTTGAGACAAGCGATCATGACATGCCCTAAATTGCCAATTGTGGAGATTTTGAAGCAAATCTTGAACCCGAAATACACAGAATCAGAGAACAATAGCCAGATCTTTGAAGATTTACTCAACAGAATTATTGGAGAATTCAGTGTCAATGAAATTACCGTCAAATTCAAGCAATTGCTCGCTAACGAAGTCAACAAGGACGACCCAGAGTCTGTCTCGATCAATTTGGATCACCTTTTGAACAGATTATTGCAAGTAAAGAACAACAACAACAGCTGGTATTTCATTGAATTGCTCATTGATGTCGGTGGTTTGTTCAACTGGTCTATCAGTACCATTGATACGTTGAGTGAATTGATCGACACCAAGGTCGACTCTTTGGTGCACAACAACTACAATTTGACCTTGGTCAACCAGGCCATTTTGCAGCAAGATCCTACGAAGAAAAAGAGACCAGGCAAAAAGGGCAAAAAGTCCAAGAACGATATCGTGGCCAAGAACTCTCTGCATAACTCCCAATTAGACTCGATCTTGACCATCAACAACAACACCACCAACAGAAACTTGTTGCACAACGACGAAGTATCGAGAAAGGTTCCAAATTACTCTATTGAGCGTTTGGTTGTATAGCTGTAAAATAGACGTAACATGTAAAAACACTAACCTGTACATTGCAACCTGCAAACCGACTGGATGGGCTCGAAAATTCATCAATCTTCGTAAGCTGAATTAGCTGACCTCAAATCCACCTCAAATCAACTACATGAGTAATCCTCTTGCTATACAAGCCTATAGGCAACTGTTGAGAGCGACAAGGGTGGCATTCCGCTCCGACATCCCAGTTTTGTCGGCCGCCAGAGCCCAAATCAGAGAAGGGTTTGAAAAGAACAAATCCATACAGGATGCAGAGCAAGCAGCAGAAGAAATCAAAAAGCTCAATGATGTCAGTACATTTTTGATCAAGAACATAGTGCAGGGCGAAAAGCAAGATAAAGATGATAGATATTACTTGAACTTTCACGACAAAACCGAGTTGGGAGACAACGAAACCATTAAGCAAGGTAAGAAGAACATGGGTTCATTGGCTGGAGTTAAGGCCAAGAAACGCCCACAGTAGCTGACTCAGCTACTGCTACCATGTATATAGTCAATAAACAAAAACGATGTATCTAGAAATGCTTGGCGGATATGACCAATAAGAGCTAGCTCGAAGATATCTTACCAAACTAGAGCAAAAACGAGATGGCGATACTGTAAACCTAAACCAATGAAAAATACTTCATGTCACTAAACAGACCAGAAGTATACTAATAAATATTTATCTAGTAGGAATTTTATTTTTGTAACTTGTACAAAAATCTCAATAGGCTTCCGTTTGCAGTCGAGTCAACGTACCTCATTTTGAGACGAGTTAAAGCATCTAGTCGTACCGAACGCGAAAGTTCTAGTGGAACACTTATTTATTTGGACTATGAGTGATCAATGAGGTTATAGACTACGTTGAGTCACGATTAGTATACATGACATATATATGATAGCGAGCCATTTTTACTTCATGAAAGTGACAAATTAGCTAGAGAGAACTTTTTTTTGGCTAAAATCTCAAAATCTAGTTTTCTGAATTAATTGCAAATTATCCAAAAAAGTATACTTATTTGAGTCACCAGTATAGCAACGGTCCATTTCTACAGAACAAGACAATAATTCACCTAGCCTGTGTGCGTTGGCTCTAAGCAGGGTTTCGCCTTTGGGCGAACATTCTTAGTATAGTTTGTCCCACAAAAGCGCACCTTTCCAAGATACATCCGACGTGGCTACCTACAACTGATCTTATACTGATAGCAGGGTAGTAGGAAATTGATTGAAATCTTGAAACTTCCCCGTCATCAGCTCGGCCATAGTGCTAGGATCTAACTCTAAAATGGCTGCAATCATTCGTGCGCGACCCAATTCAAACCCCAGAATACATGTATTGGAAAAATAGCGAAGACTAGAGAATAGGCATGGATCCTAGTGCAGAAAGAAGGGACACTACGATTAGCAAAGCTCTCAGCAAGCTACTCAGACACAAAGCAGTTGAAGAAAACCTACCTATTGATAACGATGGGTACATAAAAATCGATGATATATTGAGGCATCAGTACCTCAAGTCCAAGAAAGCCACCAGAGAAGATATCGAGCGGATAGTAGCAAATAATGCGAAACAAAGGTTTAGTATAAAAGATGACAAGATCTGCGCCAACCAAGGTCACTCCATAAAGACGGTGTCTGATACAAACCTTGTCAAATTGACTCGGGAAACTATTCCTTCGGAGGTGTTTCATGGAACATACATGAACAAACTCAGCGCGATAGTACAATCTGCTGGACTTAGTAAAATGAAACGTAACCATATACATTTTACGAGCACATCAGCCACGCTATCAAATATCTCGGGTATGAGAAACAGCGCCAACTGTCTAATCTACCTAAACATTGACAAATGTTTGGACTCCGGCATTGAATTCTATAGAAGTGCCAACGACGTCATACTAAGCAGCGGCAACTCCGACGGGATAATACCGGTCGATTTGTTTGACAGAGTAGTTGACAGAAAAACCGGCTCTCCTGTGGATATCACAAAGTACAAAAAATAATAATAGAGCAATAGGAGCACTAATGGCGATGTAACATCTAACTAAATCTTTAGACAAGAGCTCTTTCAATAGATACGATTTCTTTTTTTTTCATTAGCTTGAGCTAAATTTAGAATAATTTAACAGAAGCAAAATACGAGTGCACCAGTTGAAAAAAACTAAGGGGAGCATATACGAGTGTTTCAGGGGCCTAGGTACAACCAATGCTTGACACCTGAGGTTGACATGAGGTAGGACACGGCTACAAGTACAGCAAGAAAATAATCAAGAGTAGTGCAAGAAATTAGTCAACGTTTATGATGTAGAGAAGCCAATTTGGAGGCGTGGCAGAGCAAGTTACATTTGGGGCGGACATTTGAACGATCACTCCGACGGAAAGCTTGGTTACCCTAACGCCGGAACCGCTTACCTCGAACAATAAGGTGGCCACTGGGGTGAATCACCATATGTCAAACCTAAAAAAAGAAGCACTGATTACATATACGTTGGGGAACTGATATACGGGCACAACAATTGGGGAAAAAATGCGCTTTGTAATACACGATTGCAAACCCGAAGCCTTAGCAACCATCTACGAGAGCCGCCCCAGCCATAATTATGCATCGTCAGCTGACTAGCCTGGCCACGCATCAGTGCGGACCCCAGATGGCAGGGTCCGAGGCGTGATACGTTACGGGCAATAGGTTGCGCAGGTCAGGGTTGTCCTCACAGCGGTGCCACCGCTTGCCACCATGAACAGTTTCCAGACGTAGGTCGTCTCCCAAAATCAGCTTCGGAGAACTCGTCTCTGCTTATCACCAAGGTGCTAATGCGCGCTTTGTGACGCTGACTTTTCCAAGAAAAAAAACAGCGGTGCAGGCCATCTGTTTACGAAAAGCGCAGAGGCAGCGTTTTTGTGAGTTCGCCTTGTACTAGCAAGCAAGAGAATTATTCGGTGAGATCAGAATAAAGTTCTAGAACGCCATATATCTAGATTCTCAACCGTTTCCGCTTAAGTAATAAATAACATCTCTTTATATATATGGACCGGCGCCTGCCTCATCGAGCGTTTTGATCGCAACCATGATCATGACAGCTCATATGAACCACCATTCGCAGTTGGCAGACGAACCACATATGGGCCACTATAACGACAACCAGATATGCCAGTGGTACTGTTGTTCGTGTGGCCAAAGTTATGGATCCATAATATACAAGGACACTGGCAACAGCTCAACTTCCAACCTCTCCAATAACGAAAACACCCCTTCCACCTATCAAACCCTCAACGACTACCTACTTAAATCATTAAAGCACTACAGTCAGCTAATCTACAACCACTACCAAGAGGATGATGCCAGCGCCGATAACACCATGACAGAAAATTCCAGCGCGCATGACGAGGCCACTGCCCCAAATTCCACCGCCGTTTCGCCTATTGTGAAAGCACAACCCCAGTCTGGCGCGAACACTTCTGTAGAGAACAACTACGTTATAGACTCGCCTTCTCGCAACAACACCACCACGCCTCTCTCTGACGACTCATCTAGCAACTACAGCTTTTCGCCAAACTCCAACATTCCTCATAAATCAGACTCAAACATCTTGCTCCGAGTGCCCACCAGATTCACCTGTCATCGTTGTGACCATATGATGTGCCCATACTGTCCCAAAGTGCGATACAAGGATCTAGCCAACAACTAACCCGTCATCTAGACTTACGGTCTAGACATATGATCCGAACGGACCGCTAGATTCCTATTTTGTGGAAAATTTTCGCACCTTACATGTACCCCTGTAAATGCGCAATCACCAAGATGCATCACACACCCCAGCATTTGAAATAGCGTGCGCCAAAAAATATAACCGCATGCTCACCCATAACCAAACTTGGCCATCAGCAGGTATGACGTGTTCTAGGTCACTTTGGTTCTTGTATTATAATTAAGCAGGACTTAATATTTAATTGTATAATAATACTATGGTAATGACTCAGACACCCTTGTGGTAGTACCTGTACGTTCCTTCCCACTATGAATCACTTCGTTGCTCTAGATTGAAAAAATAAAAAATTGCGACCTCGGTGAGGGTCGAACTCACGATCTTAAGATTAACAGTCTTACGCCTTAGCCAACTTGGCCACGAAGTCTAATTTCTTGTCAGCAATGACTTCAAAATTACTTAATACCATAAGTCTAGGCTGCCAGTTGCAGTCAGTGCCGAACCTATCGCTATTAGGCAAAGCGATAGGATAAGTAATGGTGGTGTGTTGCTAAAGCCGATACCCACCAATACCATTTGGTCTAGGAAGAGTGTGCTAATTTAACTGCAATATTTTTACACAGTATGGTGCGTGAAAGGCCAATGAGCAACGATAGAAGATACCGAGTAGGAACTTAATGCAACTCAACAACCAAGAGCAATTGTAAGTTTATTTTTAGGCTCAGAGAGTACACTGAAGTAACCCACCAGGGTATTCTTCGGCTTGCAGTTCAGAATGCACGAGAGTATATTTCTGATTTTCGCGGCCTCCAAATAGAAAGATTTTGCATTTTTTACAGGCATGTATTGACTCGCCTCTATTCCTATAGTATAGCTGCCGTATGAGTTCTAGATCCCAAGCCCTCATAATCATCTCGTAGGCCGTGATATTCGAGACCCCGCGTATTAATTTAGTAGATAAGGTGATCCACCGAAGGGGAGTGAAAATTAGTGACTTCTGAAACGACGTAACCTCCAACGTTGCATTAATTATAGGAAATTCCACATAAGTCCAGGAGTATTCGTACATGCATTAAATTAATAGTGTACCCCTGAATAACATCTGCAGAACTAAACTTAGTCGGGAAATAGAAGATGAAACCGTAAACTAAAGTATAGCTATTTTTAGATTAGCACGGCTGTTGTAGAAAGTCCGAGTGCTTATTTTAATAAAACACTAAAACTCCTTAACATTAAATTACAGGTGATGGTTACGAATAACTCGCTTTCCAAAGGACTCGATGTGCTAAGCTACGCATGACTAAATACCTCGCATAGCATAGAACAGTGACTATTAAAGTTTCGGACAGCACGTCTTGTATCAGAAGAGCAAGGCGCTTTTGAGCTTACATGGCCATCTCAGGATCTTCACTCGAAGCAGAATACACTCAAATTTGATACTGATAGGCGATGGTATCAGTAATAAGAGTTGTATAGCCTCGAGTCTGTGTGGTGAGAATAGGTTAAAGTGTGGATTTGTGCGAGTAGCTCCAACATGCAAAATCACTTTGCTGGTTACGCCATCACAATATACACCGAAATTATCTACAAATACTCCATAAATCTCCACAAGTAAAGATGTCCAGCGAAAAGGAAGTAGATATCGAGACCGAGGCAAATGGATCGGATGATGAATTGACCAAAGAACAAAGAATTGAAGCGGCAAGGAAAAAATACGAGGAATTGAAGAAGAAAAAGAATAAGAAGAAGAAGTCCAAAAAGAAGACGGACGACGACGGAGAGGATGCAAATAGTAAGGATACTACGCCAGCAGTAGAAGATAAAAATGACGTCAAAGAAGAAGTACCTGAAGCTAAAGTTGAAGAGCCAGAAGAGGATAAACAACAAATTGACAAACAGGATGAACCAATTGAAAAGGAACCTGTAGAAACAAAAGAAAACGACGATAATGATGACAAGGAAGTCACTGAGGAGGCGGAACCTACGAAAGACGATCATATCAAAGAGGAAAGTAATGTAGAAGTTGAAGACCCTTCAAAGGACACTGCAACTACAGATTCTGCGGCAGAAATCAAAGCATTGAAAGAAACTATCGAATCTCAAAAGTACACAATCAGGGAATTGAGAGATACCAACACCGATTTGAAACTCACGATGCACGATTTGCATGACCAGATAAAAAGCCTTGAGGACGAAATAAAAGCCTTAAAGAACGCCAGCAGTTTCCCGGGAGCCTATACTCCCGAAACCGCTATTCCAGTAAGAGCAGCAACCACAGCTGAACCTGTATTCAAGAACAACGAATACTCCGACCAGCAGGCTACTCAGACACAGACAGATGACTTCAGAGCTAAGTTGATGGTGTGGAAGGGCTGGCAAGTGGATATGACCAGATGGAATGGCTCAGCGCATGGCCAAAAGATCGCAATATAACACTAACGTTTATAAATCAATACAGGACAATTACACGTGCTATAAATTTGGCTCGAATATTCTATATGCTATGCTACAGCCTGAATAATATACAATTCTTGGCTCCTCACTTGGCTCCCATACAAACCAGTGTTGCTCTTGGGATGCTAGCTCTCTCTGATCTACTAGCTCTCTCTTTTACCTCTTGTTTAATGACTTTCTTGATAACCACAGCTCTTTGGTATCGATCACTCTGGACTCGGCTCTGGGCACTATCCTTTTATTTATATCGAAAGATTGAACTTTTACTTGTATAGGGCCCTTTTTGACAGAGCTGGTTTTGGCTTCTTTGATTCTTCTGAGCTTTTCCTCCTTGAGCTTTTGACGAGCCAACTTGGCGCTTCTTTCGTCCAATTCTTGTGCTTTCAAGTGTCTACCTTGTGCCTGGGGCTTTTCCTCCTCCAATGTACTGAATATATCCTCGGGGAGAAACTCGGGAAGTTCGGTTTCGGTGGCTTTTCTTTCCAACTCTCGTTGTTTCTTCAATTCTTGTTGTTGTTTGTTCTTCAAATCTAGCTGTCTTCTGGCTTCTTTGGCTTCTTCCTTGGCTTTTTGTAGTTGGAGCTGTTCTTGTTTCTGTTTCTCTATTATGGCTTTTTTAATCAGGCTGGTCGATTCTTCCTCTGGTGCTTCATCCGAGTCCGATTCTGATTCTGGCTCTGATTCCACCAGCTCTTCCTCCTTTTTGGTTATGGGAATAGGTTCTTCAAAGTCGTCATCGGTGAACTTCTTCTTGGTGGGCTGTCTGTGCGTATCCAATCTGCTTCTAGTAACCACCATCCTTGTGCAATATCTAATACTGTACTACTCGTCTTGAGCTCATCTCATTTTTCAGTTTGAGCCGCGCACGCCCCAATATGGGAATGTACCATTTCTATATATTAGCTGATAACTAGAGAGTTGGTACCAAACTGCCTCCAGCGTGGCTTTGTTGTATTATTTTGGAGCTGCTGTACAAGCTCGTATTTCACAAGCAAGTCCAACGTACTTTTGCTAATTTCTATTCCATCGATAATTAGGAGGTGTAGTTTAAAACTACTAGGCATGGGCGTAGTGGTTACTGCTACCTTTTTTTGAGCGCGCCCAAATGGGCTGACTTGACTGGGTGCAGATTGTGAGCTTGTAGCTTTTGGTTTGAACAGATATGCGCCAAATAACTCAATGAGCCCCAAACCTTGCACTTTTGTAAAGCTCAAGTCTAGGAGCTTGAGTTGTAAATTTTTCAATCCAAATCTCATGAGATCGTTATGAAATTGCTTCATGGATTGGGTGTCAAGTTCTAGATCGTTTAAATACAACTTTTCAAGACGCGGGACCTGCATCAAGATATCATAGAGAGATAGCACTGGAGCCGATCCTGCTGCGTGGAAAGTGTCAGTTTTAAACTTTAGAAATGGCGAATTTCCGATCATCAATGTAGTTATGCCAGAGCGTGTACCACCGCCTATTATAGTCAAGAGCTTTACAAGCCCTTTGGATGTCAATGAACATCCAGTAAGATCAAGGTAATTTAGTGATTGTAGCTGCAGTAGATCGTGATAGACAAATTCGTTAAGGCTGCTAGAATGCTTGATCACGTTCTCTCGAAATACCAATTTTTCAAGACGAAATTGGGGATTATAATTTTTGAGCATTTGAAAAAATTCTACCAAGCTAAAGTTGCAGTTATTCTCAAGCGTAATTGTGCGTAATTTCGGAGAACTGAGGAAGAACTCTCCGAGTCTGGGCAAACGATTATGGAAATCGAACGACGCCAACGTAAGTTCTGTGAGATTGGGAAATTTGTACTTCAAAAATGACGGGTATGGATTGTAAGTATCCAATTTTGCCGGAAGCATTATTTCTCTTCGTATAAGCTTGGGATGATTTACGAGCGTTAGACTCTCTAGTGATTCGTAGCTAGTATCAATCGTAGATGCCATGAGCTTACGAAGCCTTATATCGTTAGCTGGTACAAGTTCGTTGTATCTTCCACTCATTTCTGGAGAAAGTACCACTATTGATATTACTCGAAGCCTCTTGAACAAAGTTAGAACTAGCTCGTCATATCTCAATGAAGAATTGAGCCCTAGCTTCAAAGTTTCAATGCGGCCAAAGTTGTTCAATCGCCAACTAGCTTTGATAAGTACTGATAGGAATAGCTGGAAGTTGAAGTGATTGTCGTATAATTCAAACGCTCCTAGTGGAAAGTTGGGCTCAGTGACGATACTACTCAATATTCGGTTGAGGTGAGTAGAATTGATGGTGGAGCGAATTTTAAACGACTCGAGTTTCCTGGGGGTATTTCGGAGTATCTTCTTTATCAAGCTCATACCTGCGGTAAATTCATTAACAGTAATGCTGGGTCGAAACTGGATGCGGTTTACATAAAGAGCTGGAATCCCCGTGAGCTGTGAGTACCATGTTTTGCTGACAAGGTGGCATCCCAATAAGTTCTTCAAACTGAGCGTTTCAAAGATGAGCTGTATTATTTCGGGTGGGAACCGCACCATGGGATCTGTAGTTACCTTAAGCCTTTTCTTTTCTGGCAAGGGCATGCTAGTTGAGCGCTTCAAGGGAGCTACTTTGAGGTGTAGGATTTGGACTGGACTGGCCTGGCTTGCCGATTGGACCCGAGCCTGCAGGCTTGGTGTACTTGATGCTCTTGTAGTATTTTCCTGAGAAGATTCCTTAGTTCTTCGCGACTTTAGTTCCCTATTAAGTTTGGTGTACTTATCATTCAAGCTTTGGAACAATTTGGCGGGGACTTCGATCTTGTGTTCTTCGATTGCTTTCTTGATGACACTGACACCTTTCTGATAGCACCTGTATGCTCCAATCTCATTGCCTTTGGCCAATTCGAGTTTGCCGACCCGCAAATAGCCTTTACAACTGATAGGCTCCAACTTGACTAGCTCGAGCCCGTCCTTCAACGCCCGTTCGAATTGGCCCAACTTCTCATATGTAGCAGACCTCTGGTCAAGAACCAGTCCTAATTTGGGGTGTATGACGGGTCCCACCAAAGGAGTTTCTCGCAACTTGTACTTTGACGTCCGGATCAGCTTGATCTTGCTGGTGCTCATCGCAGAAATATGTCGTATTATGCCATTATACGTTTTGAGAGCTTGCTCAAAGTCTTTGGATTTGAAATATAAGATGGCAAGCTGCACCTTATCCTCGATAAGCTGCTCATCCCACACTTCGTTGTCCATTACAATGCTAGGTAGTAGTGGGTGAGAAGGCTGCTTGTATGTTATCGAAGTCACGTGCGACGATCATTACGCGTCGGGGCGACGATGAATATGTCAGAGGGATGGTTGGTAAGGAAGTTGAGCACATCGGAACTTCGAATCGGTGACTTGAACTGAAGATACACACTTGGTCACCACCGTGCTCTTCCGATGTCTCCGTCAAGCCTTTATGGCTATTGTCCACGCTTCGGAGCCTGTCAAAACACGCGACCTGCATACAGACGGGCTCTCCACACAAAGTAAAGCGTGCTGAAAAATGAATCAATTGCTTATCGAACTGTCATGGCCCAAGTACAGAAGATAGTGGAACTTGTTGTTCTAGCCATTGTCATGGGGGCCGCTTCCCTTGCGGGAGGCTTGTTGCCTCTTAAGCTTGCTATAAATCCTATCAAGATTAACTGTATCTCAGTGTTTAGTATGGGGATATTGATTAGCACGTCACTAGTGATTATTATTCCGGAGGGTGTTCTGACTCTATATGGCTCATATTCGGACCCTGAAGACTTGGAGCTGGCTCTGCGCTGCATGGGCCTCTCGATGTTGGGAGGCTTCCTTCTTATGAGTTTTATCGAAGGACTACCTTCTCTACTAAGCACTCTAAATATATCTGATATATATGACCTCAATGATCCGAGAGGCGGCTCCAAATTTGGCCTACTCAACACTATAAAGTCAGTGTTTACATCTTCACTAACCTTGGGATTGCTACTCCACGGAACAATTGACGGAATATCCTTGGGATCATCGTTTTTTGCTAGCGATGCCTCCTTCCAGATTATCTTTTTCGTGGCTATAGTTGTGCATAAATTACCTACATCTTTTAGTTTGACGTCAATTTTGATCAAGAAGCATCTTGAACACAAGGTGATTCTTGTGCACTTAGCTTTGTTTGCTTCAACTACCCCATTGGCATCCATTGCCACATATCTCATAATTTCTTTGACAAATTCCAATAATCAGTTTGTCATTGGAATCCTTTTCTTGATTTCAGCTGGAAGCTTCTTGTACGTGATAGGAAATGTCATCACCAATATAGCCAATCATTCAAAAAAGGAAGACACCCACGAGTTTGCACCGGTGTCGGCATCGTCTATGGAAGTTGAAGAACCAGAAGAACAGCATGGTGAAAAGTTTTCTGGCTCCGAGTTTGGAATCGCTCTTGCTGGCATGATGATTCCTGTATTGATGAGCTTGATCAGCGATATTTGATGGTCTAAAATAGGGTAGGAATAGAAATAGAATTACGGCGAAAGCCAACATTGAATGGTAAATCAGCTATGTATCAGTAATTTACAATATGACTACACCATATTATACTTCTTGACTTGGCTATGTGGTCCAGTCGTCGATCTTTCAATTAGCTGTATGATACGGCTTATTGTGGATCCTAGGGGAGCTCAAAATGAATAGTTTTCGGAGGGGATCCGCTTACATTCTCTGAGAAAATCTAGTCGCTCTAACTCTCAAACATATTCCAAGTTTATACAGACCATTTCCATTATGAAGAAGTCTATAAGTACGAGACCGGGAAGGGATCTCTCAGACTTAGAATTTGAATTCAAGAAATAGGAAATAGGATTGCTTGTCATGTAAGATTTAGCTACACAGGAACTCAGTACTCCACAAGCTACTCCACAACCCAAGACAAGTTCCTCGGCCCTTGTCTTTTTCCCTTAGCCGCAAAAAAGCTCGATGCATGAATGTGTCAAATAAAAAATATTTTTCTTCTCGCATCATGTTTGAATTACAGAGCCTAGATTTTGCAGCCGAACAATGTGAATCAAGTCGGCTATCATAAATGAAAAGTTCGGAAATCATTCGGGGCTGTTTATATTGTGGACCGTGGTTATTACCAGCGTACACTAGGTGATACGTTCGTAAACGGCTTCATGATACGGCAACACCTTCGAATTCAATTTGGGCAAAGATCATAGAAGTTCCTTGCATCATCTTCTTGAATGTTGATGGCGCAGGTGGATGCGAAGTTTACAACATCTACAACGAGGCCCAAACAGGTTGTGTTGGGTGATACTGTGATCAGAAACATTTACTACCTAGATGAATCGAACACTATTCAAATGCTCAAGCAGTAAGTAACGCTTGTGGTGGCCCTTCCAATATTACTAGTATTCCTCAACTAACCTCAATAAATTCAATATTGCAATATTATACATTCTCTACCTATACCTTAAAGCCAACTTTGACTCTACTTGTGATCAGGTCAGATATTCTAGTGACTTGATCTGTCTCGCTGAAACCGATTCTTCTCATTTTTGATATCCTTGTCTTGTTTGAGTTTGGGTTCTGGACTTTCGCCATCTTTATCTTCATCGAGTTCGGTATCACTTGTGTTCTCGTTTTCTTCTTCCTTTGGACTTCCGGTGGATACCGATTCATCATCTGAGTCGTTTTCTAGGTTGCCGGCTTGTCCATATCCAACCGAGTCTTCTTCTGTATCAAGCGAGCTAAGAAGATAGTTAGAGACTTTTGTACTGTGAGGCCACACTTTGCGGGCTAAAGGCGATGCAATTGGCTTGGTGGACTCGTATGCATTTCCAGAACTAGTTATATTCGAGTCCTTAAGCCTATTCAAGCCAATATAAGAGTTTCTAACCGAGCTCAGTTGGCTGATGCTGGGTAAGTTGGCCTTGTTTTTGCCCGCAAACTCGGAGAAATCTGGCTTTTTAGGAGGATCAAGCTCGTGTCTATAGTTGTACGGTGAGGTGGTGTCGGAATACAGGCTCTCTTTGTACTTAGGATACCTGTCATTGAAGTATTTGCCTTTCTTTGACGGAGATCTTCCAAAAACTTGACTGAACTTGTCAGAGAAATTGGCTTGACTCTTTGCCTTCCGAATGTCTCTTTTTCCGTCCATGGAATTGGATCTTTTGACCAATGCCCTCTCTTTGTCATCACCTTTATCCTCCTCGTCGTTGATTAAGGTATCATCAGACAGTGGAGAGTTTTGCGCTTTTTTATCGTGGGTCAAGGATGAAAGAGAGGTAGTGGATTTTCCCTTGGGAAAGTACCGCTTACTGTGTTTGCTGACACCCAGCGACAACCCAGTGGACTTTGTAGACCCACTGCCTCTTCTTCGAGTAAGATCGGTGCTGGTATTGTGTCTTTTGAAGCCAGGCGGAGACTTTCTTCTGGAGTTACGTTCTGGCGTGGAACTAGCGGCATATTGCTTAAATGCATCATCATTCAATACTGGCGAGTTGACTAACGTGTAGAGATTTCCACTGGCATTGGCACCGGCAAGTAATGGAGGTTGCTTTACCTTGGTTTCAATTTTGTCTCCACTACTAATAGTTTTACGATGCTTGTTGTTGACGTTGGGAAACTTCACCTGTGAGATAATCCTACCCCTTAACAGACCAATGGCTTTATCCAAAGCAAACTCTACACCACAGTAGTTGTTAATTACTGTGACTTTTGGCCACGATGCACGGACGCCTCGAGTGATGAAGTCAAGCAAGAATTCGGGAGTGGGGTTGTCGAACACCTTGAGGAAATCACTAGGCTTGAAGTCGGCCAAAATAGTGATGTCTCCCGAGTAATTTTGAGACAAAATCGATATGGCTTTGTTGGACAAGTTCTTGTATATGTCCATTTCGTTGAGAAGCTGGAGATAATGGATCACTTCACAGCTCATGAAATCGTAGACGTTGTTAAGAAAGTTCTTGAACCTACTACTTAAATAGTTTTCAATTTCTCCTCCAACATTTCCCACAGAAACTTTAAGAATTGGGACTACGTGAGGATTGACTTGTACGGCAATGATGTTGTCTACATTGAACATTTCCAGTAGTCTGGTGATAGGAAGATCGTTGTCCACTGATCCATCGACAAACTTCATCGAAGTATCGTTGTTCCACTCACGAACCTCGTTGGAACGGGGGATCTTTTCGTAAATTGAGTTGGAAGGAAAGAATCCAGGCAATGAACAGCTGGCACATACAGCTGACCAGATAAGACAATGGGGAGCTGTAAGATAGTTAAGCAACCTCGTTTGTTCGTGGATAGAGGCGGGAGAAACAGTAATATTGAGGATTTTTCCCGTTCTGTTGTAAGCCTCACGGAATGTCAAGTCGCCAATAAAGTCAATCATGGTCTTTTTGAGCCCGCTCATGTCAAAGAAAGTGCCATACTTGATCAAATGTGAAAGATGACTAAGTAAAGTTTTGAACTTTGTTTCTTGTGGGGACGATCCAGGAACAGGTCCTGGTTCCTGATCGTTAGCCGTGGCGTCCAGGGTTCCAAAAACATTAAAGCTTTTACTGGTGATCCCATTTAATAACTCAGGTGTCTCTTCATTAGTGTGACAGCACAATATACTGGCCATAATAGAGCCAGCAGACGACCCACTGATTATTCTCGGCAACAAGTTGGCCTCAATGAGCGTGATAAGGACTCCTATATGAAACACTCCGAACGAGCTACCTCCAGAAAGAACTAATGCAGTACGGCCGATATTACGCCGTGTTTGGATAAGTGTACCAAGCAAATAACTGTCTTCCAAATTAACTCCTTTTCCGTTGATCAAATACTCCAACGAAAGCTTACATTCCTCGATATAGTCCTCAATAAGCTTCTTGGTGCCCACGTACGAGTGTCTGTATAAGTTGATATCATTCATGTTTCCGAGGTTCCGGACCCACTTCGTTCGAATTACATAGAGCAAAAGCTTATAGTCGTTGGAAAGACGGGCATTTTTCATCTCCTCTAAATTGCTATAGATCAAATCATAATCATAGATGTCTGATTGGGGATTGGCTTTCCACGAGTTGTTATCCTGAAGTTCGTCCAACTGGAGTGATATTTCGTACCATCTCTTGTAGCTGGTACATGTTTTTTGTTCCAAGAGTAATGCCTGGATCAACTCTTTGGTTTCGTCCTTGGGGGGTAGCAACAGCCTTAAGAGGGGGATGGATTCGAGCCGAGGCAAGTAGCGGAGCGGCGAGCTCGGCTGCAGGGCTTTTTCGTTATGAAGCGACGTGGCATTATACTGCTGTATGAGCGACTCTAGGATCTCGAGATCCAGCCTTGTGGGCAGGACGGCCGTACTCTCCATGACTGTTGATTACCATTTGACACCGGTCACTGATCTGGGGTAATTGACATGTGAGAAAGTGTTCACGTGATACGCCCATCACGCTCACAGCGATGAGTATGATGAGTACTACATCAGTATTTGAGTCATAGCAAAAGTATCCATTGTGTTGTCGTTCGTAAGGCCGTACTGCAGCAGCCGCAAAGACCCGCAGCACGTTATCAGAAACCTTCTCAAGAGCTTCGACAAGCCCCATATCAAGTCGAGCCCTCACAAGCGGAAGCCCAGTACAAGCCCAGCACACCTAAAAAACAGACCCCAGCACAGATCTGACCGAGCCCATAGTGTTGAGAACCCTCCTAGTGCCGCTAAAAGTCATCAGAGCCGCACTCTAGCACAGGTTATCCATCCCCAGCACTTTTCGTCCGAAGCTCATCGGGCCCAGTATTTTTCACGCTTTGTCGAGCATAACCAGAATACTTCCGTCATGTACACCATACAGACACTAGCCCATAAAAATGACGATACCAGTCATCCACTCATTATGTTGACCAACAAAGAAGGCTACAAGTACTTTTTCGGTAAAATTCCCGAGGGAACGCAGCGTGTATTGAATGAAAATAGAGTGAGATTGGGAAGTTTGAAAAGTGTCTTTCTCACGGGAATTCTCTCGTCGTGGTCTGATATCGGTGGACTTCCTGGCTTTTTCTTGACGTTGAGTGATTCCACCAAGAAAGGAATCGACGTTTTCACCAACTCCAGTCCTATTCTCTCGTACGTTGTGGCTACATGGAGAACGTTTGTGTTCCGTAAAGGAGTCGAGTTGAAGATTCTAGAAACAGATACTGTGACCGGAATTATTGGCGACAACAATATTTCAGTGAAACCTGTATTAATAGCCAGTAACCAATATAGTTTGGTAAAAGCTTTTGTTAGTAACTTAGCAGTGCAAATTCAAAAACTCGTTTCATTAATGTTCCCAATGGACACCTCTAGTGCCAACGACAGAAGCCCATTTTCATACAAATCCGACCCAAGCGAAACAGATCTTCATACCCATGTGCAGTTGCCTCTGCCGGACCAGCTTGTGCCGCCCCAGCACCAAAAGTCGGCCAACTACATCATCCGATTTTTGCCTATTCGAGGCAAGTTCGACCCTGCCAAAGCCAAGCAATTGGGCTTGAAACCGGGAGTAAACTACCGTAAGCTAAGCCAGGGTGAACCCGTGGAGAATGAAGAGGGTGTGACCATATATCCTGAACAGGTTGTCGATCCGTCCAGACCACTTCCCAAGGTATTGGTGCTTGACATTCCTAATTTGACGTACTTGAAACCGACTATTGATAGTCCTGAATGGTTTGTTTGTGACGAAAGTACCGGGCCTGAACAGATCGGTATTGTCTACCACATGCTAGGCGACGAGATCGACTTTCAAAGTCCCGAATATCAGCAGTTCATGCTCAAATTTCCTGCTGACTGTAAACATGTCATCAGTCATTCAAGCATAGCCAACAACACTCTCGTATTCAAAAGGTTGGCAGTAAACGTGTTGACTTTGAAAAGTGTACAGAACCGCCACTTTAACCTTCCACGCTTCGAACAGTTCGAACCGTTGGTGGAAAATGACAATGTGTACAAGCTTCAGCAACTACAGACATTCAATGTGTCAAACACAGGTGTGATCAGTAGTAATGCTGATGTTAGAACAGATACCTATGACACCTTGTTTGACGAGAACATTGTAAAGCTCGAATTGGATGTCGACAAGAAAGATATCATTAACGATAGCCGAGTTTCGTTAGACTTCGAAGACACCAATCTCAAAGACCAGGTCCATATAGTTACGCTAGGAACGGGCTCAGCCATTCCTTCGTTGTACCGTAACGTCATCTCTACCCTCGTGAGAGTGCCATACAAAGATAGTACTGGCAATGTCAGTGTCAGGTCTATTCTATTAGACGGTGGAGAAAACACCCTTGGAACCATACTCCGTAATTTTGGATCCGAATCCGAGCTTCGCCAGGTGTTCCAGGAATTAAGCCTCATCCATTTGAGCCATTTGCACGCCGACCACCATCTCGGAATCATTTCTGTGATCAACAAGTGGTTTGAGCTCAACCAGGAGAATTCCAGAAAACTTTACATGGTAGTACCTTGGCAATTCCGCAACTTTGTGGCCGAATGGTACGATCTTGAAGGAGCCTTCAATCCGCTAGTCAACATGGATAGACTTGTCCTTGTAAGTTGTGAGGAGTTTATCAGGGACAGAGCTCCCGAGTACGATCCTCTCACTATGGACGAGTTTGAAAGAAGATTCGACTGTCACGAGTATGGCCGTATCATTCCCAAGAAGCCGTTACAGCCTCGTAATACCAAGCTCATTCACCAGTTCTTCGCAGACTTGAACATCAAGTCGCTCCAAACAGTGCGAGCACTTCACTGTGCGTGGGCCTACTCCATAAGTATAGACGTCAAGTTGAGTGAGGACGAAACGTTCAAAGTGTCGTACTCGGGAGATACAAGACCAAATCCAGCGTTTGTTGAGATAGGGTACGGCAGCGACTTGTTGATCCACGAATCCACCTTGGACAACGATCTTATCGAAGAAGCGTTGGCCAAAAAGCATTCCACCATGATCGAAGCCATCAGCATGTCCAAGTTCATGAACTGTCCCAAGGTGATTCTTACCCATTTCAGCACAAGATACTCCAACAAGTCGTACATCTCATTGGATACCGGCAAATTGGAGTTGTTGGCGCGCGAATTGAACGAGTACATGGAGACGTATTCTTCGGGCTCGGGATCCAACATTTTCTCTCTTGGACGCATCCAGCGGCCTGCAAAGCTGTACGACGAGCTCGAGATCTGTTTTGCATTTGACATGATGAATATTCGGTACGGAGAAGTCGACTGTCAGAAGTCGTGTCAGGATATAGTTGGGCGGGTATTTGCTGTTCGGGAGGTGAATGACGAAAAGAAGGAGAAGGAGATCCAGAAACAGAATGAAAAGAGAGAGGCAAAGAGGACCCAGAGATTGAACTATACCCAGCCCAAGAAAAGAAAGACTCCATGATTAAAAAGACTCAATCAAACATAAGCTTAGTAGATTAGTAGTGTATAGGTATGTATATAGAGTTGGTAGAAAGGATGTATCAACGATATTATTAATTTATTACATCTAACTTTAGTGATGTAGCTCTTACTTTTATCAAATGAGCCAGTAATTTGCAGCAATATTGTTAAATTTTAGTGTTGATAGATTGCGCGACAAAACAACAGGTGTAGTATGGATGAGAACCTCCACACGTTGTATCAGCACAGCTGGATACTCGAGTGCATCAATCGCGAAACAGCACGGAAAAAAGGTTTCTCGGGCCAGCTTATAAAGTCTAGGGTCGCCGAAGGTGTCGATGTGGCGCCCATCGTTCGAATCAATCGGTTCGTCAAGTCGTTGCCTAACAACGACATCACTGCCGTGGTGTCGGACGCCACGCACAGGGTGTTTGCGGTGTTCAAGTACAAGCCAGCTATCATGCGATTCGAAAACAAGTATCGCCAGCGGGTGACCGACCAGACCGTCAACTGTCTAGTTCACATCACCAACGCCAACCTCGTCTTTGTAAGTCGGTCGCTGGCCCACAAAGACTATGGTGTGACTCTGATGGACTCCGATATTGTGGTGTTGGAGATAACGCAGGTGGATATTTTTGATCGCGACCAACAAATTCTCACTACAAGGGCCGAGCGGGGCCTCAAGTATGTCTATGAAGAGGCCAGTTATATGCGGGGGGAACACCCGGATGAGGACGCAGATACCGATGAACTGGATGTGGTATCCATTTGACATGTCCCGACTGCTTCGAGTCCGGGGTGACAAGAACGCATGTCTTGCATTCGCTTTGTCATTGTAAAGCGCTGGATGCTGAGCACTCAAAAGTTCTTTGGTAGCACTGATGAGTGAGTGGGCGATACGAGGGAGTTCGCGCCGTCTGTGACAAGGCAAAGAATTAGTCGGGCTTCCACCGGTGCAGGTTGCGCTTAAATAGATACAGCAAAGCAGAGATGCTACAAATGACCCGATGATGCCTATTAATTTATGTAAATCGTAGTGTCAAATTAGATACATATATTTTGTCTATAATACAAACCGGTTACTATATAGCTACTAATGTATGCTCTCTCGTTATTTTTTTAGTACAATTTTTCGCAGCCATCTGCACTATCACTATAACCAGTTTTTATGGAGCCGCCGTCCCCCATATTCTTGACTTCCGAGCAACTTTCACGTCAGTTGGACGATCTTGCCAACGAGGCAAGTGTTTGGAACGACTCGGACCTGGTTTATTCCACTTCCGCCCAACATCTGATCTCTTCTCCTTACAAATTGTCCCGTGAGGCTCACCGGCTGCAAATTCTGATCCATCTGTTTCACGAAGCAGAGCTTCTCGATATGGGACATGCAACCATGCCCACTAATCTCAACCAATCTGCTATGCCAGTCCACTCGGAAGTGACGTCGCTTCTTCCTTTGTACCAACCTTCCCCCACTGCACCCTCGGCGCCGCTGCCTTACGGCAAGATTGTAGTGGCTGCGCTCTCAACTTTGATCACCACTATATTCTACCTAGCTGGCGCTTTAGACAGACTCCCATTATATGCAAATCAGCTATTCTGCCTTATTATGGCCATCTATGGTCGATCGCTAAAGGTATGTCAGTCCAGTAACGAGTAACAATGGGACTTCCTAATACTCGTCCTAGCAGAAGTCCTACGTCTATCTTAACATCCTAGCACTCTTCGTTCATTTCTGTGACATGCTATATCTGCCAAATCTAAAACGTTTTTTGTTCTGAACTTACTGGCTAATTTTGCTAGGCCGATAATACACGTTGAGTTTTGATTCGTTTGCTACGCTCACGGTAAGTAGTTTATTTACATGATATATACATTAAGCCTCTCTTCTATCCTTGACCTTCATCTTGTTAACATGCTTATGCTTTCTGGTCTTTGCAAACTTCTTGATACCCCACATCGATTGCGACACCTTGTTGGACTTGGACTTACCTCTACCACCACCATGAGGATGGTCGAACGCATTCATCGCCACACCTCTAACCATAGGTCTGCGGCCACGATGACGACTTCTACCGGCCTTACCCCAAGAAATCGACTTGAATTCTTTGTTGGAAACAACCCCCAAAGTGGCATGACAATCCAACTGAACATATCTGTGTTCACCAGAACTCAACTTGACTACAGCCTTGTTTTTGTCAGCATGCTTGGACAAAAGACGTCCAAAAGTACCAGCGGCCTTGACCAACTGGCCCCTGCCTCCACGATGAAGTCCAATGTTGTGAATGATGGACCCAACAGGAATCATGTGGAGCGGCAAACAGTTACCTCTTTGCATGATTCTGGATGTCAAGAGGGCATCGTCGATTTCTCCGTTGTTGGTTTCCTTCATTTCTTGGATAAAATCCTGGGGCAATCCGGATCTGAACGACTCAACAGAGTCGCCTGCTCTCAAACCGGCGGCAGCCAAGATGTACGACAAATCGCCCGTCTCGTTGTGTTTGACAAGAGCAATGTGGGCGGTTCTGTTGGGGTCGTATTCGATTCTGACTACAGTTTGTTTGCCTGGTCTCAATCTGTGGCTGTCCACCAATCTGACTCTCTGCTTGTGTCCTCCACCTCTTCCTCGTATGGTGATTCTACCGGTGTTGTTTCTACCCGAGGTTTTGCGCTTGGCCACGGTCAATTCTCTTACAGGGCCTCCTTTGTGTAGATGCTCATGCACAGGCTTTTTGAAATGGGTCGAACCCGGTTGTAAATGGCCGTTGGCGTAACTTTTGATCTCAACGTTACTCAAGGCCAATTTTCTCTGTCTCTGGTAGGCGTCTTCCTTCAGCTCCAAGTCGGTGGACTGGGCCGAACTTTGGAACCTGGTCCCTATGACTCTCAAGGCAGGAGCTACTGGACCGACTGGGCCTACTGGCCTTACATGGCGCCCAATAAGGCCTACCAATCTTCCCGACAACATGATCTTGGTGTAATTCTACCTTCTCAAGCGATTGAATTTTTCAACCTGAGATCGGCCCCAGATTTACTGAGATGTGCGTACTGGCCCAGTTTTGTGCGCGTACATTTTGTCCTGCGACCGTTGGCCAATGGCAGCACGAGTTGAATCTAATGCGAACGAGTCCGGCAAAACTCTGAATTGAAAGAAGTAAAATTTACAAGCTTAGAGAACCATCCGAGTTTTAGTTAAAATGCTTCGTACTTTTACTCGTTCATTAGCCAGCGCCAAGCCACCTATTCAATTGTTTGGAATTGACGGTACTTACGCCAGTGCTTTGTACTCCGCCTCCGCCCAAGAATCCTCAATTGACAAGACATATCAAGCATTAACCAAGATCAATGAATTGTTGAAATCCGACCCTAAGGTCAACGAAATCTTGGTCAACCCTGCATTGACCAAAGAGGACAGATCTATTGTCATCAAGACCATCACTGAGTCCTTAAAATTGGACAAAACCACCTCCAACTTCTTGACTGTTTTGTCTGAAAACAACCGTTTGAGCAACTTGGCTGGTATCTACGAGAAGTTTGGTTTGTTGAACGATGCCAACAACGGAATTGTTGAAGCCAAAGTCACCTCCGCCAAGCCATTGGACTCCAAGATCTTGAAGAGATTGCAAACTGCTGTTGGCAAGTCCTCCTTTGTTGGAGAAGGCAAGACCTTGAAGTTGAGCAACACCGTCAACCCAGAACTCTTGGGAGGTTTGGTTGTTGAAGTTGGCGACAGAACCGTCGACTTGTCTATTTCTTCCAAGGTTGCCAGATTGAACCAATCTTTGAAGGAAGCTTTGTAAGTACAAGTATAAATTAAGAAACGATTAGAAATCAGCAAACGTATAGAATTGTAGAACCAGAAGTGTGCTGAAAAAGTGCAATAACACAGAATTGTAATGAGTGTACTAACACTAACGATGTAACACAGAATTGTAGCTGATTATTGAAGCTATGCCGTTAGCTGAAAACATAGCAAACGGCATGATAAATTGTATTCTACTGGGTGACTTCTAGAGAGTCACTCTACACTCACCTGCAAAGCGTGAGTTTACAATATCAGATCGAAAGAAAGAGTACTTCTTTTGAATAGTGTGAGATGTTTTTATGGTCTTGGATCAGATCATCATAAGCCTCCTCGAGTGGAATTTAGACCGATTAGACCGATTAGACCAGTAGGCTCTACAGGCTCAGTCCAGATTTTAAAAAGCTAGAATAGAGTGACCACTCTCTGCAACAAGAGCGCCCTGTGTACGTATTCTGGCCTCATTTCTACTGCTCCTCCGCGCCCTAATTATAGTTGCGTTCTTGTTTTTGTCTCGTCTGATCTTTTCTATTCTCACGAATTCTCACTATATTTAGCATCCTAAGTGTTTAGCAGTTGAGGGTAATGCTACGTCGTGCTACACATTCCATCACCTTCTTGGCGGTGGTGCTCAACATCTTGATATACTTCTATCCCGACATCCTCAATCCCACAGGCCAATGTGACTGGCACAAATCACCAAAATCAACACCCCTCCACAGTAAGGTGAGCTTGATCAACCAGCTCCCCCAGGAGATTTCTCAGCCAATACTACTAAATTTTCCAAGCTTGGTCAACAAAACTAGTCCCCCTGATGATACTATTCGCATGTTGACGTTTGGAGATCCGCAGATCAACGGCAATTGGCCGCTGACCAAGTACATCAAGCGTCTTGACAACTACGGCAACGACTATTACTTGGGCCATATCTACAACACCGTGAAGAATAGGCTCCGTCCGAGCCATGTGGCGGTCATGGGCGACTTGTTTTCTTCACAGTGGATCTTGGATTCCGAGTTCTACAACCGGACCAATCGGTTCGTCGAGCGTCTCTTCCCTCGTCCCTTGGAATACAAGAGGAATGTAGTGGAAACATGGCAAAAACACCAAGACTATGATTGGCAAGCATGGCTCGAGCAAGAACTGGATATGGACCCGTTACACCGGTTCCAGTCACGGGTTTACGACGGTGTTTACGACTGGTTTCACAACCGGTCGCAACCTAACTATGACAATCCGCTATTCATTAATTTGACCGGAAATCACGATATTGGATACAGTGGTGATGCTACATGGCAGCACATGGCTCGGTTCCACTTGTTGTTTGGCCAAAACAATTATGTGATCAACTACAATAAGGGCACTCCCCTCGAATGGCGTCTTGTAGTGGTAGATTCGCTCACTTTAGAGGGGCCTGCGTTGCAAGAGGAGTTTGTCAACTACACGTGGTCGTTCCTTGAGCACCTCAAGACCCTTGAAAACCCATCTTTCAAGGGATCCACCGTATTACTTACACACATTCCTCTCTATAAAAGAGCGGGCTTGTGTGCTGACGGACCGGAACACAAGTATTATGTCGATTACGAAAAAGAACCTTATAAAAACGGCAAGTTGAGGTCGCAGAATCACTTATCCTACAACACTACCCAGCACCTCTTGGACATTGTGTTTCCAAATGAGGATAAAAACGGCATAATCTTGACGGGCCATGACCATGTTGGGTGCGATGATTGGTACAGCAAGGTTGGTGGTGAATGGGTTGCTGCCAAGGAAAAGGATACAACCCAAAGACTGGCGGTCCGTGAGATAGTTGTGCGTGCTATGATGGGTGATTTTGACGGCCAAACTGGTATTGTCACCGGGTGGTTTGATGAAGCTCAAGGAGGATGGAACTTTGAGTTCTCGTACTGTTCTTTCTTGGTGCAACACTATTGGTGGGCCAGCAAAGTCATGCTTGCTATCTCGATATTGCTCGAATCGTTGGACTGGTTAAGTAGCTAAATAGTCTTATTAGCTAGTTAAGATACACAGAGCCAAATTTAATCACAAACTTCTCCCTGTACTAGTGACTGAGCTAGAAATAGCTAGTATTAATTAGTTTATTGATCCCTGAGCTAGTTATTACTTAGCGCATGTACTACTTGAGCTGGTCTTACATTAATTATAGAGCTATTATTACATTGATTCGGAGCTTCTTTTATTAATCACTTTGTTAATTACAGAGTTTCATTTTTGGGTTCTTCTTTTGGTTCCTCGGCATCTACTTTAGATTCTTCAGGTTTTGGTTCCTCTTTAGATTCCTGTTTTGGTTCTTGTTCCGGTTCAGTCTTTTCATTTTCAGCAATAAACTTTTCAATATCCTCCTTGGCACCACTAATACTGGCTTCAGGACTGATCTGGATCTTCTTCACCTTCAACACACCATCAACAAAAATCCAGTGGGATCTTTTGATGCCCGTAGGCGACTTTTTGGCCCCGAGAAGGCCAATCAACTCTCTCTTTGGGTCAGACAACAACGAGTACTCCAAGTGTTGTTTAGTGATGAAATTCTTTTGCGAGCTTGGCGTATCGGCAGAGAGTCCATAGACAGTGGCATTGGCATCTTTCAAGAACTTGTGGTTGGTCTGGAATCCACACACTTGACGAGTACAGCCGGGAGTCGATGCCTTGGGATAGGCAAAAATCACCAAATACTTGGTGGCTGCAGCGGCCTTCGTAAGCGATACCGGCTGGGAGTTTTCATCCAAGAGCTCGATATCAGGCACCTTGTCACCTACTTCAATCTCTTCGTGAGAAGCGCCGTTTTCTTCGGCTTTTGGTGCCTTCACCTCCTTTTTGGGTGCCGTTTTGGCTTTTTTCTCAACAGGTCCTTCGTTGTGATCAACAATTGGTTTGGAAGCCACTCTGGCTGAACGACGTAGTTCTGGCATATTATGATGGTATAGTTGGTGGAATTGACAACTTTTCACCCACTTTTACCAATTGCTAAGTCTTGCTGCCCCACGCCTGGCCATAGTGGCTTTGTGCGTACACGTGAAAGGAGGTGGCATTGCGAGACTACAAAGCGACAGCAATACAGCTAATAGACAATATAAGAATGCACATACACGAACACCTGCATACACCTGGTGATGCGCTGTGCCGTAGGGTTAATGCCGAGAACGACTTTGTAGCATCGGTTTCTCCACCTTTATTACCTTTGTTCAATGGGTGCAAAATACCTCATTCTGGTGAAAAATTACAAATTCGTCACAAAATTAGATAGCTAGAGAAATTAGTAAAGGTAAATTAAGCTTTATGTGATACACCTCCATATGGAGACGTGACACCGTACACTCTTGACCGTATACTTTTATACTCTTGATACTATGCCTTGACATTATACTCTTGACACTATACTCTCGATACTATACTCTCGACACTATACTCTCGACACCGTTCAATTCTGTTCGCCTATTCTACTTCTCCTCACCTACTCGCCCCGTCAAATTCCACTGGTTTCCATCGCATTCGCCTCACCGGCCACACGAGTAACAGTACATCCTAGCATTTGGAAACATCTACCCAGCACTCCACTGAGCCTAGCACCCAGCATTCTGACAGCACCCTAGCCCTCGTGGATTGATTTTATTTTCGCATCTTCTCCGCTTTATTTATTTTACTTTGTGCGAAATCATCTAAAAGTTTACTTCACATCACATATGTCTGGGGACGAGTCCAGCAGGCTATCGCCTGATGCATCTTCTCGTATAAAGCTATCAAACGACGACAAGTCGGATACTGAAAAGTTCACCCCCGAAGATATCGTCATCGGGTGTAAGGTATATGTATCCAAAGACGGTGTGTTTAGATTGGCAGAGATCTTGCAAGAGCACCTCAAGAAAGGCAAAAAAGTGTACTATGTTCACTACCAGGAGTTCAACAAGAGATTGGACGAGTGGATCAGCACAGACAGAATTGACTATACCCGTCATTTGATCATTCCCGAGATCAAGGCAGATAAGAAAGACGAAAAGAAAGATGGAAAGGCCAACAAAAAATCCAAGAATTCGAAAAACTCCAAGAACTCCAAGAGCCAAAAGACCCCTGCTACCGGCAGTAGTACGCCTGTAGCTGAGGGCGAAGCCAGTAATGGCGTAAACACTCCAAATGACGAGATCATGGATCTTGATAACTTGAACGTACAAGGGCTTAAGCGGCCGGGCGAAGAGGTCACTAGGGAAGAAGAAATGAAGAAGTTGAGGACCGGAGGCTCGATGACCCAAAACCATTCTGAAGTGGCGAGGGTCAGAAACTTGTCGACAGTGATTTTGGGAGAACATATTATCGAGCCATGGTACTTTTCACCGTACCCCGTAGAGCTTACTGAAGAAGACGAAATCTATATCTGTGATTTCACCTTATCGTACTTTGGCTCACGGAAGCAGTTTGAGCGTTTCAGGGCCAAATGCTCCATGAAACACCCACCTGGCAATGAAATATATCGAGACTCCAAGGTGAGTTTCTGGGAGATCGATGGAAGGAAGCAACGGACTTGGTGTCGTAACTTGTGTTTGTTATCCAAACTCTTTCTAGACCACAAAACGTTATACTATGATGTGGACCCGTTCTTGTTCTACATCATGACAATTCGTGACGACCAGGGTCACCACGTAGTAGGCTACTTTTCCAAGGAAAAGGAAAGCGCTGATGGGTTCAATGTGGCGTGTATTTTGACATTGCCATGCTACCAGAAGAAAGGGTTTGGTAAGCTTTTGATCCAGTTCTCGTACATGTTATCACAAGTAGAGAACAAAGTAGGCTCGCCTGAAAAACCGCTTTCTGATTTGGGGTTGTTATCGTACAGAGCATACTGGACAGACACATTAGTCAAGCTCTTGGTGGAAAGAAATAACCCACAATTGTATCGTAAAAACAACCCTAGAGTAGATGACGACGACGAAGGCTCAGCTACGCCCGCAAGGTCGGCTGGGCCCTCCGAGATCACCATCGAAGAAGTCTCGGCCATAACCTGTATGACCACTACCGATATACTACACACGCTCACGACACTTCAAATCTTGAGGTACTATAAAGGTCAGCATATAGTGGTGGTGACGGACCAGATTATGCTTATGTACGAAAAGTTGATCAAAAAGGTCAAGGAAAAGAAGAAGCACGAGTTGGAGCCGTCAAAATTGAAGTGGACCCCACCAATATTTACTGCCAACCAACTAAGATTTGGATGGTAAAAAGTGCACCATCACTCGGTAACTACATGAACTGACACGTTGCGGTTGGTGAGTGGAAGTCTGGTTTCATCTCACCGCGAGTTTGTACCACTATCTCATTAATATTCCGTATAATTACTACTGAGTAACTGCTCTAGTGTTGGCCTCCTTGATCATGCCAAGCGGTTTACTTAGGAGAAGAGACAGTCTTAAAGTCAACGGATAATTTCGATCAAAAACAAAGACTAGGAAGAGGATGAGAAAATGAGGAATCTCTCTGCTTGATCAAAATCATGACCTCTCCTAACTGATTGCTTTCGCGAGTTTGGAATTATGTGTTTTCTGGTTGTTTTCGGGGTTTTCTTTTAGCTGTCCTGCCCCCATATCTTTATACTTTTATCTCCTTCTGCGGTAATGAGCCTTAGACCCAGCATATCGTGTGTCGAAGCGTAGATTGCCGACTCAGAAGAGCCCTCTAGCGGCGTAGTATAATGCAGCTGCACACACTCACCGGATTCATAGTCATAATGTTCCATTCTTCCGTCGTCATACCCTGCAAAAAGCTGGTTGTTGGCAGGATTGATCAGAAGAGTGTTGATGATTTTGGAGTTGGCAGGACTTCCCATTTCGTTGAGTAGGTCGCCTCGTGGCAACAACCATTGCTTGAGATGGCCGCCTGAATCGCCCGAACACATGGTCATTTCATGGGGATGAAGCACCAACAGACGAATGCTTTTGGTATGATGCGTAAGAGTCAAGGCAGTGGACATTTTACGAAGATCCCAAAGCCGTATAGTCGAGTCCATCGAGCTGGTGATGACCTGTGGATCTCCAATCTGACTGACTATAGATGTAATGTCGTTTTGATGCCCCGTTAGCACCATCACTTGGTCTCGAGACCGTATATCCCATACTCTAACCACAGCGTCTCTTCCTCCAGTAAATAGCAAATCTAGTTCAGGATGCAATGTCATAGTGTAGATGCCGCCGACATGGCCGTGGTAGTTACGAATTTGGCACCCCGACGGCGAATTGGTTTTCTCCAAGTCCCAGCATCGCACCGTCTTGTCTTCTGAGCCTGAGAACAAGTAGGGGTTGCGTTTGGACACCGCCAACGCCCGGACTCCCATGATATGGCCCGTAATAGTGGCCTTGAGAGCCAGACTGGCCAAGTCCCACACTTTTATTGTTGAGTCCGATGAGCCACTAACAAACCACCCGTTGGTTACAGGATCTACTGTGACCAGCCGTACCCATCCTTGATGGCCCCCGGCTATTACTCTTTTGAGTTTCCAGTCCGAAGTAGAAATATTCCTGCTTGAATGTTGCTGTTTGCCGACTAGTTGTCCCGTTTGGCCCTCTTTTGCATCCACCGGCTCGCTTTCAGTGGGCTCATCTACCTCATCGTCATCTTGCATCTCATCACTGTAATCTTGAGATTGTGCAAGTTCTCTTACAAGGTATCCTAGCTTGGTACTATTATACATTGCCTCGCTGATCGTATCCGCCGGAGGTACTATACCCTCTTCGATCGGTATTGTTTGCCCATACACCTGCTTGAACATGATAAAGAGTGAGGTTTAATTTTATTTTTCAGTCTGGGGTACTTCACCATTATGAACGCCCGACCCACACCCAGCGAGCCCTTGGGGCTTATCAAACAGCTCTATGGCATTCTAGTCTCGTCCAGCCACACATCCAAAACCATTCTGATCATTCCTTCGGAGGAGATCGGTTTCACTGTGGTGGAAGATGGGGGTCTCGAGATCGGGATGTCCAAGAAAACCTACTTGCTACTATTCAAACAATGCCATGAATTATGGCACCAGGACCCGAAAGAGCTTGGCCCGTGGGACTCGTACTACATGTCACTTGGTTTCTTGATCACAACGAACGAAAACCATACCATTATTACGTTGCACGAAGCCATCACTCAAAAGCTTGTGGAGAGAGAAGGGCCGCAGTTCTTATACCGAGAGATAGACGTTATCAGTGCGTTTCTCAGCAGCAGATTGAAGAGAATAAACAAGAGCTCGTCGCTCTGGCTCTACATGAAGAAAATGATGGTCCTGGTAGACGACCACCAGCTACACGAAGTGATGATCAACAGGGCCCTAATCAGCTGCGAGTTGCACTTCGCCAACTACTACGCGGCCAATTTTTTGCGTTGGTGCGTTTGCGTCGGGTTCGCCGGGCGGGCTGGCGAGTTCGAGAGTCGCCTCACCCAGCTCTGCCGTGCAAACTTGAAGGATGTATCGTTGTGGGGTCTACAGGAAGTGTGGCACTTATACCAGGGAGGATATACGGGCGCTGTGGTGAGTGAATCCGTAGAAGAGTACAACCGGATGGCAGGTACACAATCACGGCCCGCGTTGTCAGTGGTACGGCCGCAGGGAGACGTTAGTGCGCGAATCCGCACCGAGTTCTCGTGGCTCTTGCAGGTCGAGTGCTGCGTAGCGACCACGTACCAGAAGCTCATCGATGCGCAGGAGCAGCTCACGGGATCTGCCGATGGTTTAGTGCAGCAGACGAAAGAGAAGTTGAAAGAGTACGGGGAGAATTTGACAGTAAACGATAAGCTGCGGGAGGTCTCTCTGCTGGCGGTTCTGCTGCAGCGACAAATGTTCACGAGGACGTTGGAAAATCTAGTGAGACATGCCGAGAGAGATTTCGCACCCAACGCAATTGCATAGCTAAGCTGCACCAGACTAGGAATGTCTACAAATACGTACTGAAAGTATACATTATATAGATACATGCATTAGCATGATCTAGAACTGGCGGCTCTGGCACCGTCCTAATCAGTAGGTTGTCTCTGCTCTCTAGTACTTGTAGATGTACACGTGACACACTGACAAACCATATCAGACTTGATTAGACTACCCTTCAGCTCTTTACTCTCACTCTATCATGCTCAAAATACGTCAGTTGCAGAAGAAGAAACAAGAAGAGGCCCAGGCGTCAGCCAGCTCCAGCTCATCCGAAGCGTCTCCCGTGGCCGATGCATCTAAAGTGTCTGCTGCTCAGATCAGACTACAAAAAGACATCACCGAATTGGATTTGCCCAAGACGATTTCGATCAGATTTCCCGACCCCACTGACTTTCTCAACTTCTATCTCCAAATATCGCCCCAACAAGGCTACTACAAAGGCGGAACGTTCAATTTCAAAGTGGAAGTGAATAATTCGTTCCCCATCGAGCCTCCCAAAATCAAGTGCCTCAACAAAATATACCATCCTAACATCGATTCGGCGGGCAATATCTGTCTCAACATTTTGCGAGAAGACTGGACGCCCGTGTTGAACTTGAACTCGGTACTCATCGGACTCAACTTCTTATTCTTGGAACCAAACCCAAATGACCCGTTGAATAAAGAGGCGGCCAACGTCTTGGTGAGAGCAAAGAACCAGTTCAAGAGAAACGTGCTGACGGCCATGCGCGGTGGCAGTGTAGAGGGAGTATACTACGACCAAGTAGTGTAACATATAATACAATACACAATCCATGCTATAACCAACACCATATATTTACTCCACCACAGTCCGAGAAAACTCAGCATCAACTCCATAGTCTGAGGGTGTTATCAGAGCTACCACTCACAAATAAGAACCTCATTTTCTTTTCTATGGCATCGAGAATTTCCTGGTGTTCTTTTTCGGGGCTCTTACTCTCACCGTTCTTCTCACCTTTTTCCTTTTCACCGTTAGCTACATCGATGCTGAACCGGGCAAAATCCAAATCGTTAATAAATCCCTCGTGCCCACTTAGCGTTCGTATGCACCGGACTTTTCCTCCTACGTTCAAACTCTGTAGATCCCATATTTTTATAGTTTTGTCGTCCCCAGCACTGAATATAAACCGTCCGTTGGGATGTATACTTATACTTTTGACCCATGACTGGTGGCCTATGAGGTCAGCGATGAGCCACGCCTGTGAGTTGTTGATCTTGGCGGGCAATGGGTGCCTGTGGGGCATCATGACGGGAGGTGGCAACAACCAGAGCTTGATGGTGTTGTCTCTACTTGCCGTTATACAGTACTTGTAGCCAAGCGTTTCGGTATAAACTGGATCAGCAATGAGTTCCTCAGAAATAGAAGGGAAAAGAGTCAAATTTTCCTTGAGGTACTTGTCGATTATGATATTTGAGACTAGTGGCAAGAACTTGATGGCTTCAATGACATGGTTATGGCCTATAAGTAAAGCCAAACCGGTTCCTGATTCTGCATGGGACAATCTTGCCGACTGGTCGTTGGAACATGTGAGGAGAAAATCACCCAAATCGTTACTCAGTTTCATAGTTTTGAACAGAAGACGCAGATGGATGCTTATAACGTCTATATCTCTGACCCATTCACTATGTCCCACAAAGCTCTTGAGACAGAACCCGTTGACCAAATCCCATATTTTGACCGACTTATCTCGCGAGACCGAGTAGAGGATATTGGGTTTATCGGGCGAGAATTTGATGGACGAAATGGTATGTTCGTGGCCGGTAAGGGTACGAATATGCTTGTACGACAGGCCGTTCCAAATTTTGATGGAAAGGTCTGAAGAGCAAGATGCAAGAATGTATGAAGATGTAGAGGAGAGTAGTGTTATGGGAGTAGGTGAGGTAGTTTGGGGGGTTTTGGTCAAATCTACTGGACTGTTTGACCACACCAATTTGTTGACAGAACGAGTATGTGCTTTGATAATTTTATCGGGAATTGACATTTCGTCATTCACAAGATTCCACACGAGAATAGACCCGTCTGAGCACCCTGCCATCACCAGGGGTAATTGTGGATGGATACAGCTTGTTTGGATCAACTGGTTGGCTTGAGTGGTAAAGATCTTGCCGGCGTTATAAGGCAACCAATTGATTTTGTCTTTAGATATAATGGACTGCGAGGGGGTGGATCCTATTGTAGATTGTTGTGAATCAATGACTGTCCGAAGGTTACTGACTTCGTTCTCCAAATCAATGATCTTGCGCTGAAGGCGTAGCACCGTAGACCATTTCTTTTCCAAGTAGTTGGAGACGACATTTTCCTCTTTGGAGTTGGCCGGTATTCTTAACACTTCGGAAAGTTTGGATAGTATTTGCGGCTGGTCATTTTCGGTCAAGATTGGTTCGAGGTACTGGAGAAGCGCTTTGTTGAGCTCGAGCAGCTGCCGTTCGGTGAGGATGTGAGACTTGAACATAAAACGTCGAATTCTCGGGGTTGTATGCTACAAGACGGAATCAACACTGGCGTGGTATCAACTAAGGCAACACTATGACGTGGTGGTGGATGTGTTCTGTTGTGAAGGGTTGTTAGCCGTCAAAGCGCGTTCCAGCGTCATGTGACGAGAAGATGTAGCGAAGAGAGGGAAGATGCACGACAAGAGAAGTGCGAATAGAAGAGGAAGTAGAGAATGTATATGAACGTATTTGAAGAAGTTTAGACTATTTACCTTTCAACGCAGCAAAACGGGCCTTGAGTGCATCGAAATCGGTCTGATCCTTGGTGACTACCTTGCGCGAGGAGTTGGAGATGGTACCGTCGGTAGCGCTGGCGGGAGTCGCACTAGGGTCAGCGAGAGCTATCGCGGGCGTCGCTGTTTTTTCCGGTTCCTTCACACCCCCACTAGGAGAATCGTCGTCGCTCGGCGGCTCCGGGGTAACTTCTTTGAGTCCTGAGTATGGGGCCTCGTAGGCCCGCGCAATCTCTTGCAAGTACAAGTCCACCAATGTCTCTTCGGGTGGCTCTACTTGACACCTCTTGACGATCTTCTCAGGCACAACTCCCGCCGAGTTGTCCAACGCAGTTTTTCCCAACTCGGGCCCGTACTTGTACACCAAAATATCTCTGATCGATACCAACTCTTTGAGCTCCGAGTGCGACGCAGCGTAGATAACAGATTGTACCGCCTCCGCTATGTTGGTGTCACACGATGTCCGAGATGGATCCAATATAATCGATATACGGGCAAGAAGAAGCTCACAGTACAATTCCAAGTATTCGAGTAGTTCGATGTAGATGTCGTCCCGAATAATGTTTTCCACTCTTATCTTCGCACTTGTCTCTTTGCCCTGCTTCAAGAGATCGGCCAATTGTCGACGCTGCTGCTTGGTCAAGGCGGTTTTTTTTTCCTGAATGAACTTCAGTTTGCTTATGGCCATCTTCAAAGCTGTCTTAAGCCTTGCAACTTGTAGATGTGCTGGTGGTGGTGGCATGGTGTGTGGTAGCTGGTGATTTCTTGTCGATTCGCACAAATATTTGTGGAGTAGAAAATAGAGGAGTCCGAAGAGACAGGAAACGTTCAGTGCTACTACACAGAAATGGTTAGTATCAGGACCATGTCCCTATAATCTAAGCATAAATACAATAGAGTAACAATGCCCAGGTACCATAAACATAGATGAGGTCTAAGGAGCGTAATCAATATGAGTACATTTAGTTTATATTCTGTTTAGGTTTATAGTTCGCAGCCAGGGTCGCCACTAACATTGTACCTGGCTCGCTAGGGCTAGGGCGAGAAAAGTCATGTTTTGCGAGCTGTCGCGCGGGGGGACACAGAAAATCTCAGGTCGCAAAGAGTGCAGTCACCAACGGCCAGTTCATCGACAGTTAAATAAGGAAGTTGCGGACTGATAATGGACTATGAGAGATTTCGTAGTTGTTATTGCTTTTGCCAAAGCCGTTTATTAAATAGTATACAGAATATTGCAGTCCTACCCGTTATGCATCAGTGATTATTGCCTACGCTAATGATTGTATTATGCCGACTCAACTACAACAGTATGCTCATGAGCCGGACTTCCCTTGACGAGAATATCGTCTTCATCCTCATCGATGTTGTTGCCTACATTGTCAGCACTGCGAGCCACTCGCTTTAATGTACAGCAGTCGATTTCGCGGATCCATTCGTCCTGTAAGATCTCCTCCAAGGTAGCTCTCTTTTTGGGATCTATTTGCAACATCTTGTGGATAATGGGCCTAGAGGCATGAGGAAGTAATCTCATAAGTCTATAAGGCCCGTGTATTTGTTTGTGAGAAGGCTTTTTCTTGGGTGATTCCTTGTCTTCGACCTCTTGTTCGTGGTCACTCTGGACCTGTTCTTGCTCCTTGAGTTCGGCAAACTTGGCTTTCATCTCATTTTTGGTATTTTCATACTGTTCGAGCTGGTTGTCGATTTCCTTAAGCTGGTTTAAGATATCCTGTATTTGAGCCTCGTCAAGAATTTCCACGTTATCCAAATTCTTTTTGGCCTTATCCTCTTCCTCATTATCATCTAGAGTAGACTCCTCCGCTGCCTTCTCTTCTTCCATTTTCTTTTTCTTATTCAGTCTAACAATGGTGTTTTTCAATTTACGCTGGTTGAGCAACAACTTATGGCACTCATTACTCAAGTAGTAGTCGTGCCAGTTGTCGTCTCTCATGGAAAATAGCTTGAAACTATTGTCTTTTTCAGGATTAGGTATCTTCCATGGAAATCTTTTGAGCGTCATACAACAGTAGATAATGGCAATTGACCACAAGTCAACTGGCTGAGGATTATACGATACTGAGCTTTTCAATACTTCAGGCGCAAGGTACGGATCGGAGCCGACTATACCGTGGCAGTAATGAATGCTGTCTTTGGAGTTACCATAGTGGTCGTAAGGGTACTTGAAAATGACAGCACTACCGAAATCAATGATCTTCAAGATCCCGTCGGTAGTAATCACACAGTTGTCCAATTTAAGATCTCTGTGGGCTAAGCCCAAACTATGAAGATACCCTACACCCTTTATGATCTGTTTCAAGCAGCAGTTGATTTCTTGTCTGGTCATTTTCCCACTCATGACTACGGCAAAGAAGTCGATGGGAGCATACTCCATGACTTCAAAGTACCGATTGTTCTCAAGTATGATATCCAAGGTCTTGATGATGTTAGGATGTTTGAGTGTGGACCCAATACAGTATTCGGCTGTACATTTACGAGTATAGTCCTTGAGAGACTCGGTGGATCTACGGGGCCTAAACTCTTTGACGGCAAACGTACGGTTATCCGAAGGCCTTATGATGAGTCTGACGGATCCCCCGGCCCCAGAGCCCAATTCTTTGCCTATTTTACCATATTTCTTCACCAAGTTGGAGTTTTCATCGGTAAAGGGGTCTTTATTCAGTGGATGGTGGTTGGAGGCGTTGTGAAGAAACTGCGACAGTGTTTGGTTAATCAAAGTGGCCAAGGACGTAGAAGAGTGCTCACGAAGATTCTGGTGGTGATGGTTGGGAGAGACGGCTGGGGTGGTTCCTGGTGTAGCTACAGGTGGGGTAGTCGCCAACACTGGTGGTGAATGGAGATGATTATTATATGTGCCTTCTTTACGAGAAACCAGGTTTTTCTTGGTAGGTTTGAAGAACCGCTTGAGTTCTGCCATCGAGGGTGATTTCATAAACCCGTGGTTGGAATCTTCCTTGTTCAATGCATGATGTACTGGTTGGGGTGAATGAAGAGGTACTTCCATCTGGCTACCCAAGGCATTTCCTGTTTGACCAGTGACACGACGCAGCACTGGTTCTGGATCTATCTCGTGGCTCTGATTCGAGTGGTGTTGGTGATGAAGATTGGGTTGATTTTGGTGATTTTGGTGATCATAGGAATGGGTCAGTGCAGGCGACGTCAACGACTCGCCCGATTCGTGTTTGCCTATGTGAAAGCCCAAAAACGACTTCCGTGCTGTGTTGTGGGACTGGTTGGAGGTGGAAGGTGTCAAATCATCGTCTCGAGACGACTGCTTAAAGTGGTTGAAAAGCTTGATTTTGTGTTTATCAGGCATTATAGATTAGAATGAATTGAACGAGGTTGAATATGGCTGACTTTCGATATGTTGATCTTCGATATGTGTTGACTTTCAATATGAGTTGTTGGTTGCTTCTGATTCGGTAAGCTCTGTTTATTTGCTCGTACTACTTCGTACTACTTCGTACTATTATTGATTACTGGTTATATCCGCTTAGTTGGTAGTCCACTCTTTCATGGATGTGCTTATGCGATGATATGTTCGGTTATCGCGATGTAATGTTATCTTGGTGACAGCTGCCACTTATCCCTCGGGTACACTACCCAATAGCTAGTGCTTAGTTAAATGCAATATTTCAAAACGGGACAACTACGCATACGTCTGCAAAGCCTAGAACTCTCAACACCGCGGAGATTCGTGTTGTTTGATACAATCGTGTTGCCTGCTTCCGAGGCTGTTGGGTGTTTCTTCCGCCAATAAACGGCTGCACAATTGCTGACTCGGCACGTGACCGAGCCCTTGGATGACTGAGAGGGGTGCTCCTAAAAGCCTAGCCCCGCTACAGCTACACTGAAAGGAAATGGGCCTACACTGAGGATAGAGCGTCTGCGGAGTAGGCCAGGTGTCGAACACCCCAAACGTTCACGAAGTGGAGCGCCAACAGGTTAGGGATACCTGTTATCACGTGACCACTGACTTATTGAGTGGTCTGCAGTTCCCGGAGCTGCACAGCAACCAAAATCCTTGATTTGATGTGGGCGGCCAAGCCAACAGCTCTGCTTTGGCTGCTTTTAGTGGCTTTTTGTTTAAGTCAGGAGCGTCGCGTCGTGCTGAATTGGTCAAGCAGTGGGCCCTCATGATAGCTGCGAAGTCTAGCAGTATGATCCAGGGATTCTCACGTGGTTTCTTTTAATGTGAACAGTTAAATAGGTTGCAAAATTGTCGTGGAAATCATTGCTGCGCTGAAACAGTCAACACTCTATTCGTACCCGCACTTGATCTTCTAAATGCCTTGTGTTGTGACCAAGTACTATTGGCTACATGATTGGGAATATGTAATTATTTTTAAAGTCATAGTCAATGGATTTATAATGCATTTAAGTGCTCAAGCCATTTTACTCTCATTTTAGACACAGGTTTGTAGTAGTAACCTAAGTAGTTTTCCAGGTAAAGATCTTACATCGAAGGCAATGTGCCTCATCACAACACTCAAGCAATGTTCCGAGCGTTCTACCTAGCATATGTGCGTCAAAGTTGATTATTCATACAGCCATGTCACTAACACTAGATGGTTCATCCAGATCACTGATATTAGTTTATTTTCACCTTGTCTAATTGTCAAAAGACGATTATGCTAATAGATTAAACATGCTTTGAGCAATGTTCTTTGCCAAGACCATTTCTGATTACCACCATACTAGTACTAATTTCATGTCTTGTAAGTGACTGTTTGATCAGTACTGTAATTTGTTACCGAGCTACACAATTTGGCTAGATGCTATTTGATAAGTCATCCAATACTCTATTCTATTACTACTCTACTGCTTCAACTATCCCCCACACTCTTGAAACTGGTGTGAACATCTAACGGCAGCGATCATATCTGAAAGAGCTGACTTTGCACTGATTCTACATACACTTTTACATTTTCGTTGCCTATTATCATATTGATGCGGACTACATAGTCGTTCTTCACATTGATGACTACATCGTCCTCAAATAGACGACTCCTTCGTCTTCATACTAATGACTTCTTCGTCTTCATACTGATAACTACTTCGTCTTCATACTAATGACTACTTCGTCCCATATTATTGACCACTAGTCGTCCTTGAGGGCAGTTCCCCTAATATGCTTCTGTCTCTCGGGCACAGCAGCCTTGGACCCCGGCTTGCTGTGCTTACGCTCGTTCTGCTCTCTCTTCTTCAAACTGTTAATTTCCACAGACTTAATTTCACGAGCCTTCTTAACTGCAGTAGGCAAGTGGCGGTGTCTTGAAATACGCTTGATTTCTGGCATGTGCTTGTAACGTTCCTTCAAGGCCGCATCGTATTCCAACTTGGTTCTTTGACGAGTGGACTTGACGCTGGCTCTTTCCGAGGCTTCGGTTCTCCACAACCGCACGTTGGTGTCATCGGACCCCGACACGATATACCTGGCATCGGTAGTGAACTTGACACTGAAAAGACGTTGCATACGCTTGGTATGGTATATGTCTCTAGAGTGGCCCTCGCGGGTGCGGAATATTCTGATGGTTTTGTCGTATGAACCAGTGACGATTTCTTCACCGGTGGGCGAGAAATCAAGGTCCATGATGGCAGCAACGTGGTCTTTGTAGACGTTGAACGATTTGTTCAAGTTTCTCATGTCCCAGAGATAGGCATTGTGGTCCTCTCCACCCGAAACAAAGTTGAATGCTTCCATGGGATTCCACGCCAAGGCATTGGTGCGAAGATTGGTGACCACTTTTTGAACGGGCGAGTTGGTTCTGGTGTCGTACAATACTATCAGATTGTCTGAACCAGCAGATGCTATGATGTTGGTTTCTGTTTTGTTGAACTTGACGGCATGCACGTTGTCGGCACCCCACGATAAGTCACTGATATATCTGGATCTTTGCATGTCCCATAATTGGATCGAAGCTCCTCCGGTGACAAATGTGTCGTCGTCACGATGGTGGTCTATTCCTTTGAAGGCGTGTTCACCCAAGAAGGTCTTGACCAACGCACCACGATCGCTACTATTCTGGTAAAGCTGGTCATCGCTGATATTATGGTCGAACTCGTCGGTGTTGACCGACCATAATTTGATGGTTTTGTCGTCTCCACACGACAACATATTGCTGGTGTTGGGAGTAACCACAAGGCCACTTACCATACCATAGTGGGCCTTGAAACTAGCGGTTTCTTTTCTGGATGTCATGTTCCAGTACTTGATCACACCGTCTCCAGATCCGGTAGCCATTTGGTTAGTGGTTGAGAAGTTCTTGGCTATAGTGTATACACCGTCTCTGTGACCGTCCCCAAGCTGACCCACAAATGGCTGGGCAAACATACGCTCCATCTTGGTGGCCGTAAGTGCCTGGGTATATTCTCTAGCTCTTTCGAAAGGGTGTAATGCTGGGTTAAGGTTTCTGGGCAATGCTGATTCTTGGGTATTCCGCACGGGAATGTACGTATCTGACGATCTACTAATTGTTTTAATCTTCATATTCACACTTCAATTCTCTGTTCGAAGGGGGATTCCCTAGGTTGTAGTACTCTTTGAGACTAGTTTTGTACGCGGAGTGTCTATGGACTAATGCTTCGTTCTGTCTTGCGATGCTCATCGTAAAAATTATTATAGAGGGTCGTGCAAACTACAAAACACCGTCAACTCGAAAGCGTAGAGGACAACTAACTAAACTAACAAAAGGCCGTATGAAGTTCATAAATCTTCTCTACACCATCTGTGTTAAACTATTCTTGTTAAACTATTCTTGTAATTAGTATATTAGTAGAGAACAATAAATGACAAGACCCAGTCTTTCAAAACAGGCTTTATACAGCAGATTCACCCTAAACACCAGTCCTGCTAATGTTTGGACAGTTTTCACTGGATCCAGTTAAGATTAAGTCTTCTTTCTATAGTATTAGTGCAATTTTGTAATAGTAGCATGGGTTGGTAATGGGGTCGAATGAAGGAATCTATGCAAGTAATTTCTATAATGTAATATCCAATACTAACCCAACATCATCTACATTGGGTTTTGAGATGTCTTCCAAGAACGGTAACAAGTCCAAGAGTTCATTATCGTGAGTGTCACTGAACCAACTCGAAATGGGAATGGAATGCTGTGGATGGAAAATGTATGATGCAGGCGAATTATCAATAATTATAGAGTCGGCCAAAGGACGGCCGATTTGGGACAAGTTTTTGATGAAGTTTCCTTGGTAGTTGTAGCACGAGTCACGGAAAAGACGGTGATGCACAGATCTCGACACATCTAGCTTGTCCAACAACGGGTCACCGTATTTGGCAACAGATGCTGTAAACACCACCACTTCGTACCATTTGCCCACTTTCCTCAAAAACTCGTCGACTCCAGGTCTTTTTATCACGTAAACATGGTGCACCTGATTATCTATTTCGACGGGAATCACAAAATCAGCCGTCCTCAAGTACTTGAACGACGAATGAACTAGTGTTTCGTCCAAGTCCAATATAAGACACTTCTTGTTGCCGAACTTTTTGTCTTTGTGACCCAACAAGAACCCTGTCTCTGGATTGAAAGCCTGTCCTTCCTGGAGTTTGGTGAGGTCTAAGTAAGATTCTTCATCCAAATCCTCGTCGTAGTCGTCTTCGTCCGTATCCAAGGGAGCGTCGTCATGTTCAGTTACAGCCGATTCTTTGCACAACGGGTGTTTGGACTCGGTAGGGGTGTTGTTTGACTCGTCGTTGGTATTTGTGATGGTATCAGTCTCGTTTATTGAGTTATCCTCGTCAAGTAAGTCCTTTTTGGAGGCGTTTGGGAAGGTATTATCAGCTTTTGTGGCCACGGAATGGGCCTTTTGGTTTTGTTCAGATGTAGGTTCTAACTCAGTGCCTTGATCTTTATCTCTATTAGTTTGGTTGTTGCTTTTTCTTGGTCGGTTCCTTGAAGCGCCGTTGCGGTTGGCGGTATCGGTTCTGTACGCGCTACTAGCCTTTTTGGACGCAGACGAACGCTCAGTCGACTTATCGTTGGCGTCATCCCTGCTATCGACAGAACAGCATAATAAGGACGATATTAATTTATCCATGGCGCCGTTTGGTGAATCCTGTTCTGGCGGTTACTGGCAGTTTGAAAGGATGAAATTTTGGGAGTGTTTAGGATCAGCGACCAATCGTGTGTGGAAACGCGTTGAAAGTGGATAGATACCAGAATTCCACGGCAAGGAAACGTATTTTGACGGATATTGAACGAACTATCGATGAAGAAAGTGTTTTGTTCACGTTGAAAACAAATACTCCCTGTTCGTTTTTCAGAAAAGTTGGTCGTGCGCTGGCCTCAATGAGTAAAGAGCAAAGGCGGTGGGGATGGAGCAAGGGAACGAGCGAGAGAGAAGCCAGACAAAAGAAGCCAGGGAAGTCGGGATAGTTAGAGACGTGGTATACTAATATATTGTGGTGGGACTAACTGTTAATAGAAGTGTAGATTATAGAAGTGTAGATGTGAAAAAGCTGAGTGTGTCTACTTATGCATAGTGAGGCTTTACGGGCTGGCTTTACCATAGGTGGCAGTCGGGTAATGCGGCCCCGAACGGTATGGCACGAAAATACTTTGCTGCCGGCTAACATCGGGACGAGGCGAATTTAGAGAGTACATGATTGTAGGCAGGCGCCAGAAACTGCGGGGTCCAACAGGAAATGCGACGGTTGTGTGTGGTCGGGCGCTATGCACCCTTGACACCATGACTCATCGCAGGGACTCAAAATCGCAGTGCGGTGGTCTTTTTGGGAAGTGAGACATCGCTAAATAGCCGAATTGCGCGCCGATAAAGCTCAGTTCGACCAAATAGGAGTGAGGTTGTACACGAAAGAAAGATACGTCAATGAAGATGAGGCAATGATGACTAGTGAAGTCTCTTCTGCGTTACGAGAATCTGTAGTGTCAGAATCTGTAGTGTCAGATCCATGCGACGACTCGGATCGGTTCACGGTTGCATCTTTGTGCGACAAAACTAGCTCAGTCGGATAAAGATGAGGCGATAGTAGCAAGATACAGATAAAGGTAAATAGAAATAGAGGCAAAGAGAATATGGGAGACCGCTCGTGATTGGTCAATTAATTATACACATTGATTCTTGTACATTGATTGTGCTGTCTCGGTACGAGCATATTCTGCACGCTATTCATGCACTGAGCGCTCGCCGTGGGCGTAGTGGGACTGATCGCACTGGGTCGTGTATGTAGACTTTAGTTTGTAAGCAAAGAAGCTGGAGTAAGATGGTGATGGTATAGAGAATGGCCGAACCGCAGATCGCAAGGTTCATCAACGAGTTTCTTCCGCGGCTTCCCGATGACATTCTCTTGAGAGTGGTCAATTATCTCAATTTCGACTACATCACTGAGTTTGTCTTGCAGCACCCGCAGATCCGCAAGGTGGTGATAGAAGAGTACTTTGCCAAGGAAGTTCATTTTGTCATATCACCGACCCGAAGACCGTATGTGAGCACGTTGCTGCCGTTTAGAAGAAAGTACGTTACGTTCAAAAGTCAGTTTGAAATCACCCAGTTCCTTGAAGACCACCCCGATATAAATGCTGCAAAGATATTGTTGGTGAGCGGAGGAGATTTCCAGTCTATGAAAGAAATCTTGGAGAAGTTTGGGCCCAGGTTTACTGAACATGGCCTGTTACTAGACATAACCTTGGACGATATCCAGATACAGGCTAGTGATATGGAGCTTCTCCTTTCTTTCCCCAACTTGTACCGGCTTCATCTTACGGGCGTCGATCTCAGTCACGTCAAAAAATATCTCTCCACCTCGCCGGCTTTTACTTCCCATCCTGGCTTGCAACAACTTATCATTTTGGGGCATTCCTGGAACAAATGGTCTACCATCATGTTTCCGCCCAACATCAGGCACCTCGATGTATCATGGAACAATTATACTGATCCTACTACTATCAACCTACAGGAATCTATTAGAGAGCTCTACTTGAATAATTGTGGGGTCACCAGCTCGTCGCTCCTTGAAATCAAATGGCCGTCTCAGTTGCAAACTTTGATGCTTACCTACAATAGCATAGACAATTTTGATGTGTCGATATTGCCGCAGTCGCTAGAAATTATTGACTTGTCACACAACAAAATCAAAAGCTTTGAGACGTCTTCAGTGGCATGGCCGCCCAAACTCAAAACCATCTCTTTGTCAAACAACCATATAGGTGACGCAGGAATAAACCAGCTTGCATCACTAAAGTGGCCTGCGACCTTGACGGGCCTTTCTCTAGAAAACAACAATTTTACCGAGGTGGGCATCTTGCAATTCTTGCCAGCCAGTTTGGTATTTCTTGATCTCTCTTTCACCGAGATATCATCGCTAGTCGATAAGGTTTCTACCGACTATATAGAGTTTCCTCCCTCGCTCCAGTACTTGCGGCTCTCGGGATGTGCCAAGCTCAAGTTTGAAAACAAACAGTCTCGGTTCAAGTTCCCGCCGTGCCTCTATGAGCTCGATATGACGTCCAGCTCATTCAGGCTCAGTGAGCTTGTATTTCCGTCGTCCATTTGCAAGTTGGCGTTATCAGGGTGCGAAATTGACGATTTGGGGACTTACGAAAATGGCGATGCGAAAGAACCTGTTTTGTGGAGCCAGCTCGAGAACCTAGTCGATCTTGATTTGTTTGGAAACCACATAACCAGTCTCGACAACTGGATACCACCCAAATCGATTCGGGAGTTGAACTTGTCACGAAATATGTTGATGGAGATTGGCCCTTCTGCACCTGTATTCAACCAGCAATATGCCAGTGTGACCGATTCGCTCAGGTCGCTCAACTTGCAAAGCTGCGGCTTACGCACCATTGATCAAGATATATACATACCGCAGTACGTAGAGTCGGTACAGTTGGGAGGTAACGCATTAGGCGAGTTGGTGATACCAGCCGGTCTAGGCAGGCACAAAAGTCTCTACTATTTGGATCTTAGTAGCAGCAAGATCACGTCGATTGGGTTTCGTGCCAAGGGTTTGGCGTCCAAGCTCCGCACTCTAGACTTGTCTGATAATTATGTAATGAAGCAGAACGGCAGAACGCCGCGAGAGGCGTTAGGGCCGTTTTACGATGCGTTAGAGGCGGGATTTGGAGTGAAGGTCCAGACGCGTAAGTTCCATATTAATGGCATTCATAAGTTTTAGAATATAGACAATATCAGGCAAGTAGTTAAGGTGTAACTAGGAGACCAACAAAGAAGGGTAGATGTAGGTATGTGACGGTTTGCGACGTGACGAGTCGCATGGAGGACGCGAAACAGTGCGTAGACAACGATCTGTCACTGAGATATGTAGCAGAGTGGAGAGATAGTAGGAGTGGTGTAGTGCGTAGTGTAGTAAGTAGTGTAGTAAGTAGTGTAGTAAGTAGTGTTAGCGTAATAAGGATTAGTGTTAGTGTAGTAGGAGAGTTGGTGAGTAAGGTTATTGCTAGCGGCTGTGCCTGAAAATAAGCGTCAATGCCACAATGTTGCGACGCGCAACTCGCCTCTCCCGCTAATTGTCAAGCTAATTATTTTGCTTTTGTTCGCTGTCGCTATTTTTTCGTTCTATTGTTCAGCCAGATCCACTAACGCTTCCGCATTGGGCGAAATTCAACCAGCCTCCAGACGTGTCGTGCTGGTAGAGTACAAGAATCCAGCAAATTCACATCTGCCAAAACTATACCATCGCAAGTTTACAAGGAGATCAAATGACTCCTCAGACACCGCCCCCCGTGAGAAGAGGCCCCAAGACCTCGAGACTTCCTGTCACCCCACTAAAGAATGGGTTGATGACGCCGCAAACTTCGTGCAAGAAACTTGCCGACCCATTTCCGTTGGGCACATGTTTGGAAGGGTCTGGTGCAAATCATGATGATGCTGTATTCAAAACACCTTCGTCCATACTAAAGAAACCGGTCGTCAACTTGAAGTCTGCCATTCCTACCGCCAATTCTACATCCAAGTCGAGCCTTTTGACACCAGAGTTCACCCCTCAAAGGTCTCCCAATAGATCAGCACGCAAGCGCAAGGTCTTGCCTGACGATATATTCAAGCATGCCACCAACACCATCTCAAAAGTCAACGACCGCCTTTCATTCGGGCTCCTTCTTCCCATGCCATCTACAGTGGGTTCAGGCCGTAAAACACAAACATCCAAGGGAGCGCGTCTCTTGAGTCCTGCAAACGACGCCAAAAGTTCCTTTGTCCACGACGACATAGCCCTTGAAGAGGTAGATGAGGTCTTTAATGATGAAATCACAAAGGAGGTTTCAAAGGACGAAAAGGATGAAGTCAAAAAGGAATTGCAGCCAAGTTTAAAAGAACCCATTACTCCTGCCAAACAGCTCATTGACGACGAGCTCGTGAGCCACTGGCATGGTAAGTCGTTCCACAACTACTCTTCTGATGAAGAAGACGATCTTTTCTTGAGCGACGATGAGCTGTTGGCCCAAATGAAAAAGGTGCAGCCCAAAATAGTCAATCCGTTTATAACGTCTGCTACGCCCCTAGTCAAGACTAGAAAAGACACCAATCCGTTCAGAGACCCGTTCTCTTCGCCCACATCTGACAAAGTCAACTACAGAACACACATGGAATACATCAATAATAGAAGCGGCGACAAGCGGTTGGTCAAGTTGACTGCGAGCCAGTCCAAAATCCTTCCAAAGAAGCTCGACTTTCTGAATGTGTGAGGGTCCTAGAACGACATAAACGTATATTCATGAGCAGGTCTTCGTGAAGAGTCGCATAAGTAGTTTAGTAAAAGTATCACCACCCTCTTCGAGTGGTTCTATAGTAGGAGTTTCAATAGCATTTGACATTAGTTTCAGTAATGAAATGTAGCAGGAAATAGAGTACGTTAGAAGAGCCTAGAGTTTCATTGTGGCTCGGTCCGTTTAGCTAAACCCAATGATAGCCATTTGGCTGCGAAATAGACTAAGAAGATACATTTTCTGAGAAACCCAATATGTACGAGAGACAACCGAGAACGGATGAAGTACAGAGGAAGAATGAAATTTATGTAGGCACCACTAAGAGTACTGACATCTCCTGGGTAGAAAGCTTAATGTCTCATTCTTCAAAAGGTAGCGAGGCATTGCGCGCTCCTCTCTAATTGTTCTCGCTATTCTCTGCGAACCTTCCCTATTTGTTCTGGCTATTTTTCATCGCGCTCATCAAGCAACTCCCATAACCAGACAACTTCACTATACCACTAGTACAACTTCGTAATTAACCACAGTGCATAAGATTGATAATGTCTTTACCTGGCTTTGGCTCTAACGAAGAACACACAGCTGCTTCACTCACCGAGATTGACATTCCGGGTGGGTCAGAATGGAGAATCGAAGTGCCGTTTAGAATCCACTTCAAATTCAAAGTTATTCTGGGTGTGGGTGAAATATTCGGCACAGAGCTTCCGCTCAACACCGAGCTCCAGTTCTGCGGTGTCAAGTACGCCATCTACGCCCCCCTTGCCGAAGGTTGCAAGATTCAGTACACCACCAGTGCCAACAAAGAAAACATGACCAACGAAGAAGACGCCATAGTAGAGTACCTCAGTGAAGAAACAACAATGAAACAGTACACAAACTTGCATTTGGCATTGGAGGGATTGCGTCAGCAGGTTTCCGACAACAACCTTCTTCAGCCCAAGCAGCTTCGCAACGGTCCTCGAGTTTTGATACTTGGTGGAAAATATAGCGGAAAGACCAGTTTGGCCAAAATATTGTGCTCGTATGCCAACAAAATGGAAAGCACCCCTGTTCTAGTGAACTTGAATCCTCGTGACGGCGTTTTTGGCTTGCCTGGCTCCATTACTGCCACCACTGTAAGCGACTCGTTCGACTTGGAATGTGCTGGTGGATGGGGGTTTACCACCACTTCAGGTAGTTTACTCCATAACCCGAAGCAGCCAGTGGTAAAGAACTTTGGATTCGCCGACGTGGCTGAAAATGTGGATTTGTACAAGTACCAAGCATCCAAACTTGGGCTCACGGTGATGTCGCGAGTCGAAGAAGATCTCAAAGTAAAGTCTGCTGGAGTGATTATTGATACTCCTCCGCTCACTATCAAGGACTCCAGTATCATCGAAAACATAATATCAGACTTTGAAGTTAATATTATTGTTGTTATAGGCAACGAAAGACTCACTATAGACTTGAAAAAGAAGCTCAAGCACAAACTCTCGACGTCCCAGTTGGAAATTGTAAAGGTCCCCAAAAGCGGAGGAGTTGTGGAAGTTGATGAGAGCTTTATTCGTAGGGTTCAGGAAGAAACCATCAAGGAGTATTTCCATGGTAATTACAAAACACGGTTGTCCCCTTTCAAAACCGAGCTCGAGGTCCGTGACTACACCATCTACAAGGGCATACTAAGTCTGGATTTGGCCTCGGCCCTTGCGTTTTTGCCTGCTGGTGACAGTTATACTGCAGATCACGAGGCTGATGAGTCGGGCGACAAGAAAGAAGATACTTTGGACAAGTACTACTCGTTGTTGGCGGAGCCCAGTCCTTCGAATTTGGACAATTCCATCTTGGCCGTCACCCAATTGCCTCAGAAAAATATGCTGGCCAAGGAATTGCTCAACGCCAGTGTGTTGGGATATGTTCATATCTCAAAGTATGATGACACCAAAGGCAAGTTAAAGGTCCTCATGCCGTTTCCCGGTGCTTTTCCTCGTAACGTTTTGATATCCACCAACATTGGATTCTCTGACTAGACATCTATTCATAGAATAGATATCAGATAGATATCTACTAGTAGATACAGCTGTAAAATAGTATAGATCTTTCAAGTATATTCATATCCAAGTAATGAAGAAGTAGAGCTACTGTTAATTGAGTGCTTGATCCAGAAGTATATACATGTTTAATTGATTACTATTCTTTACATTCAACTACCGCTGATAAAGTGCATTATACATTAAACTATCATATCAATGAATTAATTTTTTGATGCCTATGTTAACTAATCGTCAGGGCTATAAAGGTGTTTTGTCATCATGTATTCATTATTAGTCAAAAGGTACAGGTTTGGATCTTTGAAGTCTCATACTTTCGGAGGCAGCAATGGCGCTAGGTATCTTGATTCCACAGCAGTCTCCCCATGTATTGGCCACATGAACATGCCCGCAATCGTCTTCTTCATGAGCATGTTCACTGATTCCTTCTGGACTTGGAATGGTTTTGCCAAACATAAAATGCTGGATGATAGGAAGCTTTCCCAAGACTTCAGCCTTGTACATTTTAATCATACCATCTTTGATCTTCTGCCAAGACCGGGCCAGCGAAATATCATCCAACATGGGCGAGTGCCATCTCAAACTAAGCTTTTGTTCTTGGCTCTTGGGAAGGGTTTTGATATTGTTGATGAAGTAGATGCATTCCAAGTACATGTACTTGTCGTGGTACATCTCCACCAATTCGTCGTTATGAATCAGTTTTGGTTTCATGTGAGGATGGCCGGCCAACTGCGCTGAGCCAAAGAGAAAAGGAAGAAAATGGTAGTCGTCCAAGCCCCATACTCCGTGAGAGCCTGCAGGCTCGAGCCAATATATCTTTTGAAGCTGTCTCATCACAGCTATATACTTGGTGAATACCTTGATCGTAATGCAGGCGTAATCTTGCTCACCTATGAGGTTGTGTACATCAAGACAGAGAAGAAATGAGATGAAATTGAGTTCGTGGCCCGACCCATAGTCTATACGAGTACGATTTCCCCATGATTCCACAAAGTATGTAGCCAACTCTTCAATGAATGCTGGTTCGGTTTCGGGGGGCACTATTGCAGCCATCATATCTTTGGCTTGCGATGCCAAGTCATCGTAAAAGTCACGGAACTCGGCCTTGCCGAAACGAGACACATCTTTCTCCAACACAACAGGGTGGGCTTTGATTATGGCTTCAACCTTGCTTAGGATATCAAGAAGAGCCTTGGATGTGGGTGAAACATGTACATTTGCGTCGTTGGTCAAGTTTAGGGCCAGATCCTGGAGGCGCTGGACGAAGTCAAGCACCATATTGTACGCAGGCGAACCTATCCATTTCTCCAAGTCCTCTGCCGTAGTCACTCTTCTTGTGGGTATAGACATTTATTGATTAATTAAGTGAGTCAAGCAGGTATTATATTGGAATTGCTTTCACTGCTATTCCTAGCGAGAGATAGAGTCGCGCTGTGAAAATAGTTCTAGCGAGAGATAGTGAGAGTCGCAGTGAAAAATGCCCTAGCGGGAGCAATGCACTGAAAAGTTCAGCTGCGAAATTCCAGCTTCGTCTTAGCTTGGCCATGTCTTCTGTAACCAAAGGCTTGGGCTTTTATACGGTTCCGTCGAGCAAAAGTCGGTTTTTGGCAAGTGTCAAAGAATCACAAATCTTATCTTCACTTCTTCGTTCAGACTCCTTATCCACAGATACCCTCAATGCTCCCTCCACGCTTCCGTTGAGTCTTAAGCCAAAAGCTGAAATATTCAAGCAAACAAAGGAGGAAAACCCAGATGCAACAACGGTGTCGCTCAAATTCAAGCAGACGTTTGCTTACGCCAAGTCGTTGATCGGATTCTACAAATCAGGCGTTCGTAATGTCTGGAATAACCACAAAGAAATGAAGCAGTTGATGAAAGATAAGTACAAGCTCGCCAAACACATTGATTCCCATGGAAACGATGTGGAAATTCGTATTCCAGGGTTCACTAAGTTGACCCAGGAAATGAGCCAGGCCATATATCTCAGCCAGGTCGAGCACAAGGCCAGAAATCAAGCGACCGAGGGCGATGTCAAACACGAGTTAGCAACTGCATCTGTGGACCGAGGACTCTTTGGCTTAACAAGATCCGAGTACCAGCTTATCAAAAGGACGCCCTCTGACTTCTATAGAATCCCGTTTTTTGCTGTGATCTTTTTTATCTTCATGGAAACCACTCCCATCGTGTGCTACGCCATACCCGAAATCACCCCTCTGACTTGTGTTTTGCCATCAATGTTGCCAAAAATATGGAACTATCAAGCCGTTAAGCAATTGCGCGATTTGAGACAGACACCGGACCTTGATTTGGTCGACGAAGCTTCCAAAAACGCCTATAACTTGCCTCTTGAACAAGTCAGGCTACTCTGCAAGTCCTTAAGATTGACTTCCAAGTACGTTCCATCGTTTGCTTACCCGGAATCGTGGTTGCGCAACAAATTACAGGAATACTACAACTATTTGCGAGTAGATAACTATTATCTTGCAGGACTCAATGGAGATGGCAACATCTGGAACTTGTCACATCAGGAGCTTCAACGGGCAGCATTGGAACGGAACTTGATATTGGACCTTAAGGAAGGCTCCAAGCATTTTGACCAGATCACTGACGAGGCCACGAAAGCAGTAGAGGAGGAGAAATACTTTAATGATTTGAAAGTCAAGTTGTTTCAGTTCATCGTAGACTTTGATTCTTATAATGTTGGATACTTGGGAGTTGCCCATTTGGGTCTTGAGAAGCCGGCCAAAGTATTAGAATGGAAAGAATAAATTGTTCATAGTAAAACAAATCAGTAAATAGTATTCAAACAATGTATATATATATCCTAGGCTCGTTTGAACAGCTTCGTTGAGTTGGGTTTCTACATGTTTACTGCTAGGTGCATACGCATACATTCTTTTGTAAAATAATACGTCAAATTCGCATTCAGTACTTAGTACTATCTCTATATATCGTCATTATTAGTATTTCCACGGGTTCTGGGGTATGGTTTGGGAAACCTTTAAGTGAGCCCTCTTGAAGCTGCCATTCTGAGGACCGATGTCAGCTTCGTGCAGTTTTTGATGCTTAAGCTGAGAATTGAAATTACCTCCGTTACCTGTAACATTCGAGGCCGACTTATTTATCATGCTGGACATGGCCCCACCGGGTCCGTACGTATCGACTATGGGTCTGGGCTTGAGCTTGATGTCGCTTTCATCTTGGGCAATCACCCCGGGCTCGTTACTTCCTGTCAGTCTTTCGCCCCGGTTGAACAACCCAGTTGCATCCTGAATGACTACTTCGAACCCCATGGTTTCTCGAGACTTGTCATCAATGAAGAAATAGACGGTGTCTCCATTAAATATTTGGATTTTTCTGCCCTTTCCAATCATCGAGTCGTTGACACTACAAGAGTTGGTGCTGACGTCTAACAACCATATGTCGTCAAGACAATGCGCCGGGCTCTCGTAGATGGAGTTTCCGGTCACCGGATGTCTCTTTTTGCTAAACAAGCAGTGGATCTTGGACATTCTATCGTCATTAATGAATGTATTACAAACCTCGTTACGGCCCACCGAGTACGGGTTGATGCCCTGTCTCAAGTGGATGGGGTGCTGCAACATCGAGTTGGGCAATGGCTTAAGGGTAATGAAAGTGTCTGATGGAGTAGAAGGCTTGGAACGTTTTGATTTTAATGGGGAAATGTCATCGGCAGAGTGTTTTCTGCTGACTTCCTCTGGTTTAAGCGGGGTGGATTCGTTGAGAATATCATGTTGTTTTCCTTGAGAATTGATATCGATGCTAGGTCTTCTTTCAGAATGAGATGAATTTTCCAAGAATTGCGATGGCTGTGAGAAGTTGGGTGGCTGTGAGGGAGGAAGTTGTGATTGTGGCAACGGGACCACTCTCTTGGGGATCTTGAAATCGTTCTTTTGGCCTTTGGTTTTACGATTTCGTTCGCTATCCAATGGCCTCATCATGATTTCTTCATCTATTTTGCTGATGGAATCAATTGGCACACCATTATCAATTTTTCTTGACTGCTGTGATTGGGACTGACTCAAGCTTAAAGACTTTTCCTGGTGAGAATCTTCACTAAATACGCTCTTGATCCACTTGTGCTGCAAGGCTTCGTCAGCGGTGATTCTTAGTCTAGGATTTACTTGTAAGCAGCACTCTAAAAAGTCTCTTCCATCTTGGGATATCTCGTAAGAATTGAGTGGAGACTCATGGTACTCGCCTAGTTTTATCTTCAGAAACATCTGTGCTTGTGTTTTACCGTTGAACGGCAAGTGGGATGTCAAAAGCACGTAAACTAAGCAGCCAAGTGACCAAATGTCCACCAACGAAGAATAGTTATTTTTGTCAGCCAGCTGAGAAGCCTCGTACTTTCCGGTAATTACCTCGGGAGCCACGTAAGCTAGAGTGCCACAGAATGTTTTCATGAACGTGGAGTTGTCACTGAATTTGGCAAGCCCAAAGTCGGTGATTTTGACTAGAATGGGGTCATCTTGCATGATTAAGATATTGTCAGGTTTGAGGTCTCGGTGTGAAATCCCGAGCTTGTGTACATAAGATATACCCTCCAAGATCTGCTTGGTTATTACCTGGGTGGCATCTTCTCCTATAGCCCCGTTTGCAGCCACGAAGTCCATCAAGTCTCCTCCGGGCACAAGCTCCATGATTATGTAATAATTATCGAGGTCCTCGTAGAATCCCTTGAGGCTTACGATATTTGGATGATCGAGTTTTCGCAAGATCGAGAGCTCTCTATCTACACCCACAAGTCCATTGGCAGCGCCTCCACCAGTAGTATTGAGGGCCTTTCTTCGGTTAATGATTTTAACAGCATACGAGTTTCCGGTAGATCTTTCAATCGCTTTCTTGACCGTCGCAAACGCGCCCTGCCCGATAGTCTCGTTCTTTATCACGTAGTCTTTATAGATGCCTTGGTCTTTCAATACAGACGCATTTGAGCTAGACGAGGTGAACTTGGCGGGGTTATAGAACTCAGAAAACAATACTACGAACCTCACAACATCTTTGGGCACACCTACACCGACCGCTATCTCGTCTCCTTGGTTGAGTATGTAATTGGACCCCTTTACCAACCGGATATGGTTAAGATGGGTGCCGTTGGTTGAGGTGTCCTGGATCCACACAGAATTGTCTGAAATATTGAGCCATACCTTGAAATGCTTGTTAGAAAGACGCGAAGACGATCCAAGAGTGAAATCACTCTCCAAACTGCGTCCTATCACCCATGTCTTCTTGCCGTTTTCCGCCTTCTTGTCGTGGGTAAGATCAAAGGCAGTGTAGGGTCCCTGGGTACAAATTAGTCGACATATCCGATTCTTGTCGGTCTTCTCCTGGGTCTGAGTGACTGCCGACTGCTGGGTCGGCTGCGTCTGAGTCGGCTGCGTGAATTCCATCCCCTAGTGAATTACAACAGTGTTCATAGTGATTTTTCAGACGCGTTAAATCGTCTGGTAGTCGGTCACGTGGAATATGATGGACCCTGACAAGGTGAACAGTTACGAACACTACGAGGCTACCGGGTGATCTGGCTTCTATGAAAGCTGAAACAGCGGAAAAGTCACTGGCTGCAGTCTTGCCACTTCTCAACTAAACTTGACCAATGTAAAAAAATAGAAAGCTACGGGCCCCATTTAAAAGTGTATGGAGTCTTCGATGATGAAATGGCTGTACAGACGAAAGTAGAGAGTAGAGTATAGATGAGGCAAGTAATTACAGCTTATTCTTCAGTTCTCATTCAAGTCAGTCATATTCTAATCTCTTTCTACTATCCTGGTCTAGTTTATTGGCCAGTATCCTGGGAACAAGAAATGAATCTTTTCCAAGACTTCCTTCTTAATACCAGCAGGAGCAGTACTAAGGGAGTACTTCATTGAGCCTTCCAAATCTTTACCCAAGTGCTGGCCCTTTTCACTGATTACATCGATCAATTCAGCAGCAACACTACATGCATTGGCAGAGTTGGCCTTTAAGTTGCCAACCACAGTCTCAACAGTTACAGGTTCTTCGTTCTCATTCCATGAATCGTAGTCAGTGGACATACAGATCATTTGGTAAGCGATTTCGGCTTCTCTGGCCAACTTGGCTTCTGGCAAAACAGACATGTTGATCACAGAACCGCCCCACGAACGGTACAATTTGGATTCAGCACGGGTACTGAATTGAGGACCTTCCATACAGATGACAGTCAAGTCTTCGTTGCCGTTGTCAGCACCTTTGGTGTGGAATGTTGGGGTGACACCCTCCTTGTCTAAAGCAGTCAAAAATCCGGTTTTAGGAATGGCTTCGGAGATCAACTTGTTGAGCTGGAGATCAAATGGCTCGCCAAACATGGCGTGTGCAACGAATCCCTTTTCGAAAAAGGTGGCTGGACGGTTACCTTTGGTTCTGTCGATGATTTGAGTGGGCAAAACGAAATCCCTAGGCTTAATTTCCTGTTGTAACGAGCCGACGGCCGAAAAGGCAATAATGGCCTTGACACCCAAGCTTTTGAGCGCGGCAATGTTGGCTCTGGCGGGAACTTCGGTTGGTAACGTGTCGTGTGACTGTCCGTGTCTGGCCAAAAAAGCTACTGGAAAACCCTTTTCAGTCAAACTGATGGTAATTGGAGATGATGGATGGCCCCATGGTGTAGAAACAACCAATCTAGCTACAGGCTTCAAGTTAGGCAAGTCGTATAAACCGGTGCCTCCGATGATGGCCAAAGTGACTTTGCCATCGTAGGTTTGGGGCAATTGTGCCAAATCGATCTTTTCTCTGTGTACCGACATCTTTAAGTTTCTAGGAATCCTGTCAATTGGAAGTCTGATTCGTACCATTACTCTTTATATCTCATCGTTCTGCCCACATGGTCGCATGAGACATTTCACGTGACGTCTATTAGAGAACCACATTTGGCATGCAGGAAAATCCTTGATCCACCAGCTTAGAAGAGCCAAGCAGCGTTGCTCAATCAAGGACAAACTTTCGACTGATCAACATCCTGGCGCTATATGTAAAGCCTTGGGCTGGTAGCTGATCCTTGAAGTGTGATAGCAATAATCTTCATGGATTTATACCGTTCTAGAGTAAGCCGGCTTAGCCAAATCTATGAGTGCAGCCTTTTAAAAATTCTGGGAAGAGATTCAGTTTGCTTCTCACCAGTATCAATAGCCTGAAAGAACGGAAGTGCCAGTCGTCCTGGCATTCGCAGCCAACTGTATGTGTAGATTCACTTGACGCGCGCTCATCGCCATTGCCGGTGCTGCTAACGCGGGAGTCAGTGCAGCAGGTGCGTTCCCGTGCGAGTCACCTGACTCGTGACCATAAAATCTTCGACTTGTACTGGCGGCGCCACTATCATACCACACACCCATGCTCAAGTATATCGCAACAAACACCTTGCGAACTACCGAGACGTGTTCGCATGGTCTTTTCAAAAGCTCGGTGAGGAGCATATCGTCCAAACCTCCGAAAGATTCCGACGATATTGCGGGCCAGACCAAAAAACGGATCTCGGTCTACCCCAAGAGTAAGCTGACCAAATCAAACGCCAGCTCCACCACAAACACAACCCATCCCTCTACGTTACAGACACTCAAATCTTCCCGTTCTCAAAAAGGTGACGACAGATCAAAAGGCTTGCTTAGGTCCAAGAGACAAGCAAGAAAGATCGAAGACGCCCATCAAATAAACAATATTGGCGTCAACAAAGTCCAACCTAAACCTAGTTTCATCCCATTCACAGATTTCCCCAAAGCACCAGAAAGTATTTTGAATAAGTCGCTGAAGGAGCTTTATACCAGTATTGACCTCCCTGAACTATACGAGCAAGCCGGAAGTTTCCACAATAAACAGAAGCATTATGTGGACTTTGCCATAGATGACAAGTACATCAAGTCCAAAGTAAGGAACCAAATCACCGAAAAAGACCGTTCTGTCGTGGCTGAACTTGACAAGTTTGCCAGGTCGGGAGAAGACGAAGAATCCAATCAAACCCAATTAAAACTCATCAAACTTTACTACGATCAAAGCACCAATACCTTGCAGCCACTTCCCGAGCATTATCTCAAGAAGTCGTTACTGGGAATGATAAACATGAACAAGTCTCTTGATGATATCGACGACGAGTATTTATGGGATTTGATCCCCAGAGAAAAGCTTTTTGGAGTTCTGCCCTTTGAGCCCAAAATCGAGCCTGATGGGTTCAAGAAGTGGGAGCAAATGATGATCGAGAAAGAGCGTAAGGCCCAAAGCATAAAGGAAGAAGATACTCGTCAATACCGCGACTTTGAACAATCATTATCGGACTCCAAGTCGTTCTACAAGAAAGCCGGCAGCCGTAGAAAGGTGGACAGAAAATTGGTCAAGAGATACAAGAAATTGAAGGAAGAGGGTAAGATACCCACTGACCTGAAGAAAAATGGCTCGGCCACTGGCGAGGACAGTTTCAGTATTAACGATGTATTTGATGATTTTTTATGATAGCATGAATAGAGAGCATTTGTGCATGAGGACTAGCAGAGAAAGACTAGTCATATATAAGATAAAATAAACTATAAAGAAAAATACAATAATAAAGCTAGTAGGGTATATAAAAGCTATTCATAACTGATATGAATACAAAAAATGGCATATTAAAAGGGGCGGTTTGGGGCTAATACGATTTTGCAGGCACGCTAAATACGCTTCGAGAACTTAATTTTAGGGAAAATTCGTAAATTAATTGCAAATTACACAAAACGATGGATATCAATACATGATAGTTAACGGCCGATTGAAAATACTACAGTACCTCATTTAAGTTACCTCTTGTTATCATTGTTAAGTGATATTACTATGTATTACATTTTTTGTGAACTAAACGAGTGTATGTACTTGGTAATAATTAAATCAAGTGTCTCCAGGACTACTCTTTGATAACCAACTCGACATCGCCATATCCAAAACGATGCTTGTTTTCTTCGTAGACCACCTTCAACTCGTCAATGTACAACTTGTGATAATGGTGCAAAAGCTCAGGAGGGCATTTGGTCTTCACAGACGACTTTTTGGGAGCCAGCTCCAGTTTAAACAAGTTTGTAAATGATCTGGAGCGCGAAATATCCTTCCCGTTTGGCTTTTCTTCAGGAGCACTATCAAATTCCGGGTGTTTGGCTTTATACTCCGCTAAACAGTTGGCAGGAATGTGAATGGGCTTACCGAAACAGATATTAATAGGGTTTCTGTAGGGCACAATACCAAAGTCATAGATAAATACCCCACGCGCACTGAAGAATGGCAATGTGAAGTTGAAGGTCGCTTTCATCCACTGCTGAAACGTTTCGCCCCATGAGCCGTGTTTGGGGATATTCAACTTGTAGATGTCTACCTCACCAAATGCAAATACGGGAACTAAAGAGACGTTTCCGAGCTCAATGGCCAACTTCACAAAGCCCTTACGTTTGTTCAAGACTAGCTGGATCTGTCTTTGCAGCGAAGAATTAGAAGACCTTCCTTTTCTTTCTTCTTTGTTGTCTTCAGTTTCGACGTCTTCTTGGTTCTCTTGGCTCTCTTCGCCTTGATATCCATAGCCTACCGTATAGGATTTCGTTACCAGGCTATTCAATAGAGACTCCTGAGCACCTCCTACAACTAGACATATGGAGTTATCGCCGTTATTGATCAAACTCTTGATGTTTTTGCCTGAAGCACTGGTCAAGCCAAGGCCCATGAGATAGTCTCTGTAGAAAGGCAATGTGAATTGAGTGGTTAGGGTGAGGGGAAATATGTTGCCAAGACCAGGGAACAACCGTTCGCCTTTAGAGGGATCGTGAAAGAGAGGTTTTAGGAATTTGGCTAGAGGCTCAAAAGGTTCGTTCCGAAGGGCATTGGTAGCAAAAGTCCCCATGGCACCCATAGATATCACCCCATGTGGGTGGTACCCAAAAATATAGCGCGGACCCGTCGATACTTTCTTGAATCTGACAGGCTTATTATTGACCTTGGCAGTTCTGGTGGTTTCGGCCGGAGGCGGAGGCGGCGGAGAATGGGAGTCTGTGTCGTTTAGACGTTTAGAAAGACCCAATTTCTTGAATATTATGTCTATGAGGGTACGAGAGTTTTCGGAAATCAAGTCCTCTTCGTCGTCTGCCGTCTCATCGCCATCTTCAACCACCACCTCTGTAAACGTGGGCTCCAATTCACAAGTCTTGTGGACTCTAATGGGAAAGTAGTTGACAAACCATTCCCACACAATGAGGTTTTTCATCCAGTTTCGGGTTCTGTATGCCGCCTTTCCGTTTGTAGGGGTGTGCAAGTCGAAGCCGTACCACCATATGAAGTATGGCAAGATGATGGTAAGCCAAAGAATCCATCCAAGGGACAAAATGGCCAAAAATGCACATACAAACACTGGGATCGAGATGATGTGCCAGATCACCCCGAATGTCTCCAATCGGTGCTGAATGGGTGTGTTCAACGGGGCAACATGGAGCAACTTCTTCTTGGAGCGCGTGGGGGTCGAGGACCTGGAAGACCCGGAATCGGACGACAGAGATTGCTTTCTCTTTCTTAACTCTTGGTCCTCCATGCTAGCAAAAAGCTATAGATGTGAGTATCAAAAGCTATGTAATTGTGAGAAAGCTAATATAATATCAAGTTTGTAATTAGAGAGTGGTATAAATGTGAGTTGCTACAATTTCCCAAATCAGAAAGTGTGAGGGGTGGAGTGATTGGAGTGGTGGAGCAGGGCGGGGGAATTGAGGGTTGGAGAGGTCCGATTCAGGGGTCCTAGACCAGAAAGAAACAGCGAGTAAATGACGTAGTAATTGAAGAGGTAATTAAGCATGTAGAAGTAATTGAAGTAAGTAATTGGCTGGACTGCCTTGGTGGTCCCATCATGTTTGCGCGGTGCATCACCAGATTAGCTGTAAGCGAATGGTTAGTAGAGCAAACAATTGACGCCTTTTTTCACGGGCGCATTACAAGCATAGATGCGTTTGTTCCCCAAGATATGGAATTAGGTTTAGTCCAGATGATGTGGATTGCATAAATAATACTACATGTATTGTGAACACGTTCACACACTCACACCCACTCACAAACTTCTTAGTGAGTAAGTGTAGGATCTACAGTACGTTGTTTAGTCCAATTATGTAGCTACCTCTTGAAGTTTGTCTCAATTGGCAGTGGTGCCTTCTTGCCATTGGTGCTTGTGCTCATTGGTGCTAACTCATTGGTGCTTGTGCTCACTGGTGCTTGTGCTCATTGGTACTTGTACTCATTGGTGGTTCTTCTCTTGGTGATCACCTCCACATTTGACGCTCGCTTTGTGCACGCGCGAAATTCAACTCATGCTCAACCTTAAACTCATCAATTATCCTTTGAGGACAATGTCTACCGATTATGGTCAAAAGACTCATTACGTGATAGCGCCGAAGCGCAGAAGAGTGGGGTCTCCTCGTGAAACTCCGCTTGTACAGCTCCTCGATGGCCAGGAACCACCTCAAAATGTCCTCCAGCGTTACAAGCTTTATCAGGCTGTATGGAACCACCAATTGGACAAGATCCATGCCATTTTGAACAGCTCCAATACCGAGATATTCGGCAGTCTTACCAGGTTCATCAACACCCCTTCAACCCAACAAACACTGCATGTAAAATTACCCATTGGGCTCCTTCAGCTAAGCTCCAACACCGCCAATAATCTTCGAGTGCTCACCGAATTTAATAGATACTTGGGGACACAGACTAGATATGAGTATAGAGCTATCAGTTTGTCGTCAAAGACATGTACAAATATCAAGTCGACATTAAGAGATATCGTCAAGCAGTTTCTTCAGTATGACAGAGAGATAGAAAATGAGGATGCGAAAGACGAAGAGGACGAAAAAGATGAGAATGATGAAAAAGATGAGAAAGCGGATGAAAAAGATGAGAAAGAGGATGACCTCGATGGTTTTGATGAACTTTCAGAAGAGTTTAGTGCTCAAGGAAGGGTCAACTACGATCTCGATATCATATATGACTATTGTACCAAATACTATAAAGACAAGAACAACCTCAAAATCGTCATCATTGTTGAAGACGTCGGTTCTATTAACAATCATGTACTTAACCAACTAGTCAAAATCCTACACTCCTACTCCATAAAACTCCCTTTGAAGGTCATTATGGCCGTTTCCTCCAATAACATCAGCAGCTGGATTAATGGCAACTTCAACAACGAAAATAGGATTTTGATAGACGGCTACAAATTCAAAGGCAACGACAACAAGGCGTTGGGCCACATGATCTTGAACGATCTCTTTTTATCTCCTCAGGTATCACTGGAAGACCCGCTTATGCTCGATCCGCTCTTGACATCGATAATTCTTAACCGGTTCGAAAACTCCAATAATTCCATCGATGCCTTGATATCTGAAATCAAACTCAGCTACATGATCCACTTCTACCATCTGCCTCTACTGGGCTTGCTTGAGACTCTCAATGACTCAGAGCCACCGGCATGGATGCTTCCGTCTCTTCGTAAACTAGCCTCGTTCAAAAGACACATCGAGACCAAATTAAATAAATCGCTAGAGCCCGAAGACAAGATCGAAATCAGAGGGTTGCTTCTTTCTGACGAGAGGCTTTCTCAGCTCTTTGTTCAGACCAAAAACGATTTCAGAACCTACAAATTATCAGTGATAAACGTCATCAATGTGGTGTACAAACTACAGCAGTTGAAGCCGAAAGGGTTCAAGCAGAAATTCGAATTGTACAAGCTTATTGTAGGCCGCAAGCTCGTCAATTCAACATACCTCAGCAACATTATTAACAGCATAAGAGACATGCCCGAACCCCGTATTTTCGAGGTCCTGGAAGAGTTGGCAGGGACAATTACTGCCAGCATTGAATCAGCAAACGACAGTTTTCTGGCTTCATTGCTCAACTCTATACACAAACTCAAGTATAACACATCTATTGAGTCCCTCCGCACCTCTTTTATCGATAGTCTCCACCAGTTTTTTGGCAATCCGCTTCTCAGCAAGTCTATCGAAGGGTTTGTATTCTTTGAAGTATTTACTATGAACGGCAACTCATCAAAAAGTGCCAAAGAGGTACCGATCTTTGAAGAAAAGTACGAGAACTTGATGATCAAATTGGTACGGCCCAATCTCAGAGCCACCTTGGAAGTGACTCTCGAGGACTGCAAGGTATACTTGGCCGCCAAAAGTGGTCCAACTATGACACCCGTGATCAACCTGCTTTTTCGCGTATACAAAGAGGCTCCGGTGCTAATCAATATCTACGACTTTTATGTTGCATTCCGTCAATCTTTAGACAAAGCCACCATTGCCAATTGGATGAACTCTGTTTATCCTGAGGTGCAATTGGAAAAGGAGTGGGATTCCATTACCTACTCATGGTTTATTCAATCATGTTTCGAATTGATGATGATTGGTTTGCTCAAGGAGAAGCCCAAGGGTGATTTCTTGGAGAAAGCATTATGGAAGGGTGTATAACTAATAGACAAAACTAATAGACAAAACTTCACAGACACTAGAAGTCTCCAATACACACACGCAGATAGTATTGTGTAAAGGGTGTATACCTCCCTATGCTAACCGGAAACGTGTCTCCGGTAGACATTTTGCGTACCCGTCAGATCCGCGATATAGCCCTTGCTGTGTAGTCCCCTTAATGGGACCATTTGGTGAAGAATAAGCTCCACACAGTTGACATTATACTCTTTGTCTCTTGTCTTCAGTCATGATGTAATTCATCTTTTGTAAATATCATTCATCTCACTAATGGGCTCGGTTGGTTGCGGTTTGGGCAAGTCTGCCACCAGCTTATAATACCGGTGACTAACTGTCCCCAGCACAATCAATAGAAGCAAGAGCGACGCCACGATAGTCATGATGATTTTCCGCTGAGTCTTGAACATCCTATTGGATATTTCGGTCGAATTGGCAATCATGGTGCAGTAAATTTGGTATAAAGTGATCGCTTTTTTGTTTGCCTTATTTTTCCTATCAAATAATTCGTATAATATAAAGGAATTAGTGCATACAAACTACTACTCAGTGCTACAAAATTAACAGGAGACTTCACATTTCGTCACTTGATTCGATTGTATCATGCAGCCTTTGAATGCTACATGGAGTTGATCAGGATTTACGGCCAGCTTCTCTGTTAAAAGTATTTATTTCTCTATATTTTTCAGCACTATTACGGGAATTAGTGCCTCAGATTAGCTCGAACCATGTAGATTAGTACAAGACTACCAAGATTATAAAGTAGATAACAGTAATAATCTCGAAGCTAAACATTGTTTCACATTAAAAGTTTAGAATTTCATGTAAATCAGTATTTTAAGCTATAAATACTTCTGCAGAAATAGTTCTGATAAATAGTTCTGAGAAATAGTTTCAGTTTTTTGTCGTACATAGTTTATTAACGATAGTCTATAAAATAGGGTATACCAGTACCACAGTTTAACACCAGAAGGAATAGACTCTTCTGTAGAATGGTAACGAAGCAATGTATGCTTTCTCTTCGGCGATTTCTTGCTTGAGCAAGTCCAAGTCCAATTCTCTTCTACCGGTATCAATATCAATGTCCTTGGCTCTGATGTAGAATTTCCAGTTTCTGGTCCACAATTTATGGCCAACGTAGAAAACAAGCACCACTGGGAAACCCAAGTAGGATTCGAAGAAGTCAGAGGCATCTGGAGGGCTGCCGAGTGGGAAAAGAGCAATCCAGAATTGGGCAATGAGAACAAGAATGTTCAAACCAAGACCATAAATGGCACCGTAAATACCCACTTGAGAAGTAAAGGTAATTTCAGAGGTGTCTCTGCCTTGTACATAAAGAGCTCTTCTGAATCTGAGCAAGGCAAGGTTAATGGAACCCCAGGTGAAAATGGACGATAAACCGGAAAGTGCCAACAACCAGTTGAAAACATCTCCCGATTTGTTGGATGCGGTGACGAAACAAAGCAATCCAACAATACATTGAATCAAAATACCAGCCATTGGTCTACCTTGCTTATCAATGTAGCCCAAGAACTTTGGACCTTGGCCGGAAGCAGCCAAAGCAGCCAACGTTCTGGAAGAACCGAAAACCGAAGAGTTACCAACAGAAAGAACAGATATCATAATGACCACGTTCATGACAGATGGCAATCCACTGATACCTGCGTTTTTGATCGAGATAACGAATGGAGAAGCAGAGGCATCAACAGACGATGCAGAAATCAAGGATGGGTCGTTGTAAGGAACCAATAAACCGACCAAGGTCAAAGAAATAACGTAGAACAAGGTGATTCTCCAGAAAACTTGTTTGGTGGCTTTTGGCAAAGACTTTCTTGGGTTGGCGGTTTCGGCAGCGGCAAGACCAACCAACTCGGTACCACTAAAGGCAAAGGCAGCAGTGACGAAAACAGAACAAACACCCTTGAAACTGTGCGCAAATGCACCGGGATGCTGGTAGTATCTTCCTCCGATGTAACCACCCTTAGGGCCACCACCGCAAACAAGCACAATACCCAAGATAATGTAACCAGTGACGGCCAAGACCTTGATGATGGAAAACACAAACTCTGCTTCACCGTAACCCTTGACTCCGAAAAGATTGATGGCCACAATCAACACATAAAAGATCACCACTAGCGCCGCCGAATTTATACTTGAGTTCCAAAACTTGATCGTAATTGCAGCAGCCACCAATTCTAGCGGTAACACCACTAGCCATTGCAAGGCGTAGTTCCAGGCCATGGAGAAACCCCACGAAGGATCAATGAAACGAGAGTTGTACGTAATAAACGCACCAGCAACAGGGAAAGTAATGGCCAATTCACCCAAAGACTGAACTGTACAGTACATCATAGAACCAATTAAGATATAAGCAATCAACACACCAGCGGGGCCTCCGGTTCTCAAAGAACTACCGGAACCAACAAACAAACCAGTACCAATGGAACCACCAATGGCAATCATCTGCAAGTGTCTATTTTTAAGGGAACGTGACAATGGCGAGTTTGCAGTCAAAACGGCAAGCTTTTCGACTTCAGTCATGTTTGGATCCACACCGTAGTCGGCGACATCGGCACGCTTGAATCCATCTTTGAACTTTGCCCAGCCGTGTAATTCGGGCTTGTTGTCTTGAGCTTCGAAGGCGTCTATGTGGACGCCTCCGTTCTTCTCAGTAGAGGAGCTGGTACTCCTAACGTAGTTTAATTCCTTCTCAGGCATTTTGGTCAGCTAGGCGAATAATTCTGATGGAACAAAAAAAAAGGCTGACGCCGGCCTATTTATCAGTCGTCGCAATCAGTAGCTGATAAATTTGCATCAGATCAAAAAATAAGCACTCGCAAAACGCCCTGCTGCAACCCAAAATGGTTTGGGTGACGTTTCTAGGCACATGAGTTATATGCACCTGTACTTTCTGCTACAACAATAGGTCTACGACGTTTGATCTGCGGTTAGGCATGGACCAACTCTTTCTTGGTGAGGTGGAAGATATGTGCATTGAGGACTGCAATCTCCTTAGTCTGTTATTGTCAATTAGACTCCTCTATCCCTCTTGTTGCTTCCCAATAAAGTGGACGAGGCTACGCATGCGTTATCAGCGATTTTGCGGCATTCCCAGACTTACGCAAAGTGCCTTATCGCTTTATTTTTATTTTTTTTCTTTTTGTTCCTCTGATAACAATAGCAAAAGTGCCGTACTGACCGACGTAAATTACTGAGCATCCCCAAGGCAATTTTTTCACTATCGGATCATATGCTCGCCTGCTTGACGTATGACCTTTTCTGCTGGTCCCTTGATAAATTATACACCTAGATATCTTTCTTCTTTCTTTTTTGTACCAATTTGTTTATCCGTCCAATAAGTCTTCCGCCTTTTGACGCTTTTGGTCTCGTCATGTGTGGCGCTCTATACAATACAGGATTCTAAGCCTTAAGTCACCTGACATTACACGAAGCGTGCAACTCCCCACACACACCTAACCCTTGTTGTGTGCCTCTTTTTAGACGCATTTTCGGCGTAACCTCGTATAATGCGTTAAGTGCCAGGACCAATCGCCGAACTTTGTGGTGTCGTTCGCGGCGTCGGTTATGCGGTTGCAAATTCACGGCGTTATATGCTCGACAGCATTATTAGCATGCCTTCCTAGGGCCCATCCGCATGTCCGTAATAGTTAGTTACACGCGCCAATCTGTCTAGTATTTTCATCTGTGGCGCAACTATTTTGATCTACAGCTAATTACATCTGATTGTTCTCGTATATTGATGGACTGATTATTTGGCAACTCTTGACCAGTCTTTGTACTCTACAACTCCATATTGAATTTCCTTGATCCAGGTTGCAAGGGTGGCAGTCAACTCACCAGCGGAGCCGTCGATAACTGGGATGTTGATGTTTTCGTTTTGATACTCGATGTTGTTGATAGGACACACAATGGCGGCGGTTCCACTACCAAAGGCCTCTACAACTTCGCCCTTGGCGGCTCTCTCCTTCACTTCGTGGATAGTGACCTTGCGCTCGTTGACGGACCACACCAGTGGGTCCAAACGCTCACGTGCGAGGGTCAACACGGAGTCACGTGTCACGCCCGGCAAGATGGTTCCATCCAATGGTGGAGACACTAACTCCTTCTTACCGTCCTTTTGGAAAACAAAGAAACAGTTCATGGCACCGACTTCGGTGATGTAGCCCTCTTCGCCGAAAAGCCACAAGTTTTGCGAGTGACCTCTTGTTGCTGCTTGTGCTTGTGGTTCGACGCACGAAACATAGTTGGCACCCAATTTGTAATGACCTACACCTTTTGGCCATGCTCTGACAGCATATTCGGTGGCTTCAAGAGAAACCGGCTTGAAACCATTGCCAAAGTATGGGCCGACTGGAGAAGCAATAAGGTACAACAAGGCTTTGTCTGGCTTGGAAATACCCAATGAGCTGGTGGTACCAATCAAGGTAGGACGCAAGTAGAGCGAGTAGCCACTTTCCTTAGGAATAAACTTTTCTTCCAATAACAAGAATTTTTCAAGCACCTTCAAGAATTCTTCACCGTCAAACTCTGGCAAAGAAGCTCTCTTGGCGGTACGGTTCATACGAGCCATATTCTGGTCAGGTCTGAACATTCTGACATTGTTATTTGCATCCTTGTATGCTTTCATACCTTCAAACAACTCAAATGAGTAGTGGAAAACAACAGTGGCAGGGTCAAGACTCAAGTTGTGGTAAGGGCTGATTTTTGGTGCTTCCCAACCTTTTTCGGCGGTCCACTCGACCTCGATCATGTGGTCAGTAAAGGTCTTACCAAAGACAAGCTGTTCATTTGGCAAAGGATCCTTGGACGTAGACGACTTCTCTATGGTGAGCTTGGATGAATCAAGCGACATGTTAATAATAATATTTGATGATGTGCTAGAACCTGGAGAATTAAATCACTTATATATAATTTTTCACTCCTAGCCAAATTCGGCTACCGGCGGCACCTCGCTTTATGCCGGAACCGGCTTATTAGTCATAGTGCGAACATAACCATTCATCGCGGGGAATACACATATACGTTACTCACACAACTGAAGCGGTGTTCACCAGAGGTGAGTCAAGTTCAGTTGTGCTCAGCTACGCTCGCTTTGTTAATCGTAGTGGTGGTCAAAATGAGGCAAAGAAAATTCTTCCGCGGAACTTTGTGGCGACTATTTGCAACCACGCGGATACCAACTCTCCAGCACTCATGAGTCTCATCGCCCTTGGAGAATGGCCTCTGCAGCTAAAAATGAAAACACTGAGTAGTTACTTTTTTAGAACCATGTTTGTCAGGGTCTAGTATACCACATGGAGCTACACCACTTTACAACGTCCTACTCTTCTTTTGTTAGACATTATGCATCGAATTTTTGCCTCTAATTTCTTTGTTATCTCGCTCTTTGGCCCACACTGTTTCTGCTAAACATTGCGCATCTGGTCTGTAATCTGATTGTTATCAGAGTCGCAATAGCTTGTCAATCCTGCGCTTGATTTTCCAGTGGCACATCAACCTCTCCATTGGATCTATTTTTCTTCATCTATTGCTTTATATTGGTACGATCGTATTATTTGTTTCTATCTACTTTTGATACTCGTCTGGATAGAAGATCAACCTCTCAACACCCTTGGCAGTCAACACCACCAATCTGATGACACCTCCCGACGAACCATCCCATTTAATAGCTTCGGATAATGCGGTCTTAATAAACTGCACACATTCGTCCTTTTCCATATTTGGCTTGTAGTTTTCGTTACACCACCCGTAAATAAAGGTCGATCCCGAACCAGCAATGGCATACTCTTGTTTATGTATGGATCCTCCAATTGGAATGGAGTACACGCTTCCTCCGTGCTTGTCGTCATATCCAGCACAAATAATACCGGCGGTCAAACTATCTTTGTTGTTGTAACAGATTTCCTGGAAAACATTGGCTGCTACTTCTGTGGTGGGCTTTTCGTCAAATGGCAATTGGGCTGCGTAGATCTGCATGTGGTACTTGACTATGTCTGCTACGGCCTGAGTGTCTGCTGCAGAGCCTGATCTACAACAATATATGGTATCGTGAATTTGGGTCAACTTATCGGTAACTCTGTTGGCGATGTAGGTCCCGGTGGTGGTACGCGAATCGGCTCCCAATATAACCCCGTCTTTGAAATTTACCGCCATAATGGAGGTCCCCAAATTGACCTCTCCCTTCTTTAAGTGATTGATATCCACAGAAATTCCGTTCATGTTGCTTAGCTCCAGTACTCACTAGCTGGCTCACTTCTTTTCGACTTGTCGCCACCAGGCCTAGCGCGTCACGTGGTGATGCTGGCACGTGAGCGGACCAAGCTAGTTCTGGGCACTTTTCGCTCTCTACGCGGCTCTGAATTACAGAAGGACTGTTTCAGGCTGGAAGGCACACACCATGACCCGTATGTTGATATATGCTGTGCAAGTGCTTATTTGGGTTAGTGCTACTCTAGCAGCATCCGTAGCCAAGGCTGCTCACAAGGCTGCTCCGGCAGATCCACTCGAATTGGAGGAGTTGGTGCCTGCGCTTACGCAGCAAGAGATCCAGTTTCTAGAAGGAGACCCACTTATCACCCACAAAATTGTGTTTCTGATGTCACAAAGGGGTGAAAGCATAGAACTGCTTGGAGACTTGAGTATAGGACTCTTTGGTACCACGGTTCCCAATACGGTCGAGAACTTCGTTCATCTTTCCAACATGACATATGGGTTTGGGTACCAAAACCTGATTTTCCACCGGGTTATAAAGAACTTCATGATACAAGGAGGTGACTTTGAGCACAGCAGGGGTACAGGAGGATATTCTATTTTCAACAAAGGAAGTTTTCCTGATGAAAACTTTCAGTTGAAGCACAGCAAACAAGGCAGACTTTCTATGGCCAACTCAGGCCCCAACACGAATGGGGCCCAGTTTTTCATTACCAATATCGAAAACTGCGACTGGTTGGACGGAAAACATGTAGTTTTTGGCCAGGTCATTGGAGGTTTTGATACCTTACACCGCGTATCTAGTGTCAAAACAGGAGCTCAGAACAAGCCTGTCGAAGATATAGTTATCAGCAACATTACTGTGACTCCGCTTGCCAAGTTAGCTAGAGAGGGCCTGGGTCCTGTGGCCGAACCGGTTCAGCCCATTAGTCCCCAAGAAACCCCGGTGTTTGTGGTTGAAAAGGAAGGAACTGGTTTCTACGTGTATTTCTTTATAGTATTATTGGTGGGAGGGTGTTTTTTCTACTACAATCATTGGTATCACAAGAAGCAGTATATTACTGATATCAAGGATTCTGCATATTTTTAGAATTAACCCACAATAGAATGTAGTAATTTATGAAAATAACTCACAATATGTAGTAATTCATGAAATTAACACGCTAAATAGAATGAGTGTAAGAGGTGCAGTCAATTTATAGACTTAGAATCCGAATATTTGCAACCATTGAGAATTCAGCACTATAGTCTATCAGTCTGGTCTAGCGTAGTATTACTCAAGCAGGTGTCTCGTACCTGAGCAGACTAGCTGGTTATAATCTAGTAATGACCACAATGGATCTCTACTGGGAGCATCTTCGCGCTCACTGCAGTTAGCTCAATACTATAGCAGCTACCAGATAATTTCGGTAAAAACTATCGAACTCTAATACACAGAACTTAAAGTCTTGACTGTTAATCAGTATATGGTACCTTTCACCATGCAGTATAATTCCAAAATTTATGGTACTTCTTATTACTCTTTGTGCGCAGAATTGAGACTTGACTATTTAATCCGCGCTGCCCATCATCTCCACTGAGTAGTGGCTACTATGTCTAAGAACACCAACTTCCCCATAGTTCTAGTCAAAAACTTGCCATATGGCACATCCTCGGAATCTCTATATGAGCTACTTGGAAGGTATGGCAACATCAGCCAGATCCGGGTGCCTGAGGCAGGCTCTTCGCTGGCAATGGGCACTTGTATAGTGGTATACAACAACATGGCCAATGCCAATAGAGCCGTGAGTGAGGTCAACGGGATCAATTTCCAGGGACGGTACTTGGTGGCGTCTTTATTTCAAGTTGATCCATCCCATATATCTTCAGAGGATTTGATACTGAGGAAGGCCCATATAGAAGAGTTGAAGAAAGAATATGGAGTGGAGTAAGACATAGACTAGATTCACTAATATTACACATATTCCACCACCTACAGTTACGAATAGCGAGTGCCAGTAAATGTGAGCTAACGTACTGTTCATCTACAGGTTTGGATGAATTCAACTACAAAATTCGTCATGGCCATCAGTTAGTCAACCGTTCGATGAAAAGCACATTGATGCAAGCATTGTTTTACCTGGAGACTAAGAAGACTGCAAACTACTTCAGTTTAGTCACGCTATGCTTGATTGCTACAAATATTTCATAAAGTACTATAGATAATATACTTGAAATATTATATCTTAAATACATCTTAAGAAAATTGATTACAAGTATTTCGTACAAGTCAATGATATCCAATGGTCTAGTACATCAATGATGTAAATTTTGATACTGAGTACGTCTTGAAGTATTGAGTGGTATAGTTATAACACCAAGAGTGGATTCTTTCTACAATACTACACACCAAGGCAAATAGTAGGGCTAGTCCTTTTCGTTATCCTTGGTTTATTAGGGCTATTGGTTAAAATACGTCTACGGGCATTTCTAGTTAATTGTATTATCTATACTACTTTCTCTTTTTGTCAATGGTAAGATCGACTAACCCCAACAAATAGTAACTGACCAAGCCTACAAACACAAATCCCGAGATCTTGGCGATCTTGTACCAGTAGCTAGCCTGGGTGTAACGGTATTTGATAAAAACATCGAGTCCGCTTATGGCATCCATGGTCTTGGCGTAGTGGAGAGTGACTTTGACGTGTCCTCCAGAAACATCCAAGTACGACAACTCGTTTTCGACCGTAATTGACTCATACTCAATTGGAGACGACACATCGATAAACTCAGCATGCTCAGGCAAGTAGAATTGCAAGTAGACGTTATTGTAAGAAACGTCTCTCAACGAGTTCACAATAGGTGCACGGGCAATGTAGGTATCAGCGGCGTCGTTGACCTTATGAATGAACTTGGACAACTGGTAGTTCCACCCCAAGGTGAAGTTGTAGTGCCAGCCTCCAAACACAGGGAACCTAGGAACCAAGACAAGATGGTCTTTGACAATCAGGTGGGTAGAAACAACACCCACCAAATCAGTATAGTAATAGTCGTCAAAGGTATTGTCAGAAGTGAATGGGAGCGTGAATTGAGTCGAGGCCCAGTGGACACTAGCATCGTAACGGCCCTTCATCCAGTCCACACGAGAAAATCCAGTGGACAATTCAGCCCCCTTGTTGGTCAATTCGTAGTACTCTTCTACGGGCAATTGTTCGACTTGCGAGGCAGGGATCCAGATAGACCGGTTCAAGTTCTCCACATACGTCAAAGCAAGATTGTGGTCGTAGTATAATCCCATAGGAGTGACAGTAAATGGCTCAAGGTCTTCCAAAAGTGGGCCGTAAACCAAGGCCTTGTTTTCCACACGAGGCTTCAATTCTGGAGTGTTGGCAGTAATTTTCACATCTTCATCAAGGAACAACTCCATTTCCTGTCCTTTACGAATGCCAGTGAACCCCAAAGTATAGTGCTTGGTCTTGTAGCCAGAGTAGGGAAACTTGTTCAATTGAAGAAGAACTTGCTGGGTATCCTGCATTTTGATTTTGGCTGGCAACGCTTGCAATGTATCAATATAGATGTAGTTGATCTGTAAAGTGGCGACCGAGTTTGGCGATACTGGCACCGGAAGTTGAACCCGGTAGAACTCATCCACCTTGACTGCATCAAGCTCAATTCTGTCAGATCCTTGGGTAATGCTGAACGAGATAGCAGCAACGTGTGGAATGGCACCGAATCCATCATTGACGCTAAAATAGTAGTCGCCAAGAGCCTTGGAGCCGACGTTTTTGATCTCAATCAAACACGACTCTTTAACGTACGACCTCAGAAGGTCGACGCTACGGTAGTAATTCACGTTTTCCCATGAGCCCAAGGCTTGCAGGTCGAGGGCATGGGCCACGTTGGCGACCGCAGCCACAACGAGCGCCATTGACGCTTTCATGACATTACCAAACTTCATTATGGTGGTTGATTAAACTAACGGTCGAATTTTCAGTTTTTGACAGCTAGCTGGAAGTCACGTGGGGATTGGCCCAGGGTACTCTGAAAAACAGGGATCGTACCGAGAAACACTCGTGGCACACCTCGTGGAGTGAGAAGTAGCGCGCGTACGTTCAATATGACCAGGAGCAGTTCTGGAAGCGCGTTTAGAAGGTAATGAGAAGAGTGGCCACCATTTCAGTACTTCTTCTCGTCATTGAACTGAACACTTATGGATACTGCATGTATTTGTGATTATTTCCATAAATATTCTACTACAAAATAATAATAGAATATTTTCTACACCTCTTACAGCCTTCAGACAGGCTCTTTACTTCCTCCCTCTTGCCCTCTTGCCTTCCTTTCGCCCCCTCGCCCCCTCGCCACCATCCTCTACTGCTCTCGCCACTCTACTCTCGCCTTCTACTGGCCTCGCCTATTGTACTACGACGTGCCTCTACCATTCCACCCTTACCCGCCCACCCAGCTTTTCGCGACTCCTCGCCAATTGCCGCCAGAGACTCTAGCAAAGTAGCAACTTGAATCGAGAAATTGGCAGGAATTTCATTGGAGATCTTGAAAAATAACACTCGTCGGTTTTGCTTATAGTATCGTGTGTGTTTGATTTATATACGTGTCAATCATGTCGTTTGAAGACCTTATTCCAGTGGTAAACAAGCTTCAAGATATTGTGACCACCACCCAGTTGTCTGATCTAGACTTGCCTATATTGGCGGTGGTAGGCTCACAATCGTGTGGAAAATCTTCGGTGTTGGAAAACATCGTTGGCAAAGACTTTTTACCAAGAGGAACTGGCATTGTCACCAGAAGACCGTTGGTGTTACAACTCATCAATATCAAGCCCGATGATCCCATTGTGACCTCAAAGAATGGACCACAAGAAAATGGCCACTCCACGCGCCGTTCCAGTAGACGTTCAGACGACAACCACATCGAAGTCACATCGAATTCGTCCGACGAAGACCATGAAATCAACTTGGAAGAACACTTGAGAAAACACGCCAACGGTGGGAAGTCGGAGCCTGCTACTGAGTGGGGTGAATTCTTGCACATTCCAGGCCGTCGTTTCTACAATTTCCATGATATTCGTAGGGAAATAGAGAACGAAACCCAAAGAATCGCCGGCCAAAATAAAGGTATCAGCAGATTGCCTATAAACTTGAAGATCTACTCTACCAAAGTGTTGAACCTTACATTGGTGGATTTGCCTGGTCTTACCAAAATTCCTATTGGCGACCAGCCTTCTGATATCGAAAGACAGACGCGTAACTTAATTTTGGAGTACGTTTCCAAGCCAAACTGTATCATTTTGGCGGTTTCTCCGGCAAATGTCGACTTGGTGAACTCGGAATCGTTGAAGTTGGCCAGACAAGTTGACCCCACCGGTAAGAGAACAGTGGGTATTTTGTCCAAACTCGACTTGATGGACCAGGGAACAAACGCCTTGGATATCTTGAAGGGCAACGTGTATCCTTTGAAGCTTGGGTTCATTGGTATTGTCAACCGCTCTCAACAAGATATAGCTGAGAGCAAGTCGCTTGAAGAGTCGTTGTTTGCAGAACAGCAGTTCTTTCAAAACCACCCCGCATACAGAACCATGTCAAGTAAGTGTGGAACCAGATATTTGGCCCAAACCCTCAATAAAATCTTGATGAACCATATCAGAGACAGATTGCCCGATATCAAGGCCAAGTTGAATACTTTAATGGGTCAGGCAGAGCAAGAATTGGCCAGCTATGGTGATATTCCTTCCAACCTTACCAACTCTAAAGAAGCTAGAGGCGCCATGGTGCTTACTTTGATGACCAAGTTTGCCAATAGCTTTGTATCTTCCATTGAAGGTACTTCGGTGACTGAACTCTCGACCAAGGAATTGTGTGGTGGAGCCCGTATTTACTATATTTATAACGAGGTTTTTGGATCCCAGTTGGCCTCAATCAACCCCACCCACAACTTGTCGATCCAAGATATTCGCACTGCAATCAGGAACTCCACCGGTCCCAGACCGTCGTTGTTTGTTCCCGAACTAGCTTTTGACTTATTGGTCAAGCCTCAGATCAAATTGTTGGAAGAACCAAGTCATAGATGTGTGGAGATGGTCTATGAAGAACTTATGAAGATTGTCCACAGTGTGTGTTCGTCCAGCATTGGAGTTGAGCTAAACAGATACCCAAGATTACAGAGTAAATTAATAGAAGTGGTGAGTGACTTGTTGAGAGAAAGATTGGGCCCTACCATTAAATACGTGGAATCGTTGATTGAAATCCACAAGGCTTACATCAACACCAACCATCCTAACTTTGTGGGCGCTGCCAAGGCCATGAGTGTAGTGGTTGAAGAACGCCAAAAGCAAAAAGAAAGTGAACTGAGAAGCAAGTTGAGATTAGCCAGTGAACGGATCTTGAACAAAAAGCACGGCTCTGCCATCGAAGAAGAAGAGGAAGAGTCTGAGCAAAAGAATTCTGATGAAGATATCAATTCTGTAGATGACGTCATCCAACCTGCCAAACAGAGAAGAAGCGACTCGAGCAAAACCACGTACTCCGTCAAGTCCGAATCCACCCCAAACCTCCCAAGCAGCACCCACGCTACCCAACACGAATCATACTTGAATTACTTCTTTGGAAAGGATCCAATCATCCATCAACAGCAATTGCAGGCCCAAGCTCAGTTGAATCCTACCCCCTTCAAATTCCCCCACCACCAAGAAGGCACCTTACAGTTTAACAGTCAGTTTGTAAACAACGGCGCCGCCATTAGCTCGCAGCCTAACTTGGAACACTTCAAGTCTTTGAGCGTAAGTGATCTGATTCAAGACGATGCTTCGTTTGATAGTGACGATACCATCAACGAATTGAGCGAACGTGAACAACTCGAGTGTGAATTGATCAGAAGATTGATTGTATCGTACTTTGGCATTGTAAGAGAAATGATCCAGGATCAAGTGCCCAAGTCCATCATGTGCTTGTTGGTGAACTACATCAAGCTGCACATTCAAAACAGATTGGTGGTCAAGCTTTACAACGAGTCTTTGTTTGACGATCTCTTGAAGGAAGACGAAGGTATTCAGGCCGAACGTGAAAAGTGTGTCGAATTGCTCAGAACCTACCGCGAAGCATCGCGCGTCATCAGCGATGTGGTGTAACTGCATATATATAGTCCAAATATTGTTCATAGTAAATTATTCATAAAGTACGCTAACAAAATAAGTACAATAACTGTAATCTGAAGTCAATAACTGACAATAAATTTTCTCAAGATGTTTAAGAATACTCATTTACTAAGAGATACTCTACTATACTAATATATACTCTTTCACCTCCCCTTGATAACCTGCTGTCTATACGTATTAAGATCAGACGGTTTTATGCTTTTTGTAAACTCCTGGTTATACTTCATGATATCTCCAAACTTGACTGTGGATGTGGACTCGGTGGCTTCGGCATTGTTGCTGTTCAAGTATTCGTAGATGGTATCTTTATCATTCATTGTGAGCAAATGCGGTTCCAAGCACTTCAATAATGATAAGCTCAAAGTGATCAACTTGATGGCTCTCTGGATATCTACACCAGACTGAAAAGAATAATCCGCATCTTCAATGTCCAATGTGGACCCACCGATCAAAAGGTTGTCGAACACTTTGAACCACAGGTCGAGATCCAAGAACCGGAGATCTATAAACAAGGTTAGCCACCAGTTCATAGTAATAAGCTCGATTTCAAGGCCTAGTTTGTGGAAATGCCGGGCTAATTGGGGACTGGTTTGCTCCAAGTATACTGATTTCATCACAAGCTGGTCTACCCGAATACTCAACAACGAATTGTAGAACGACTGGTCCACGAATGACAATGCCGAGTTGAACCTCGAGTGCAAATCGCTCGACAAATCGGCTCGTTTAACTTCTACTGGATACTTGGGGAGAATCACTTCTACCAAACCTACGAAGATCCAAAAGATATCTTCCTCGTCAAAGCCGTCTTGGGATTCCAAGCCGTTCTCCTTCACCAAAAGCAATAGCAAGTTGCCCACAATCTTGTTCATACCCTGGAGGTATCCTATTTCAGGTTTGTGGCCCACAAACGCATAGAGAATCCGCTGGAGCTTATAGTAATTGGGGCCAGGTTTGAGCTCTTTCAAGTTGTTGAAGTAGTAATTTCGAGGCAACGTTCTGTGGAGGTCCAAGTCGATTTGCTTAATATTATTCGAGATCGTCGAGTCCTTTGTAGCACTTACACTGTTCAATAGCTCCTGGTATACTCCATTGACTCGGAGGTTCTTGGCACCCGATAGTTGAAGCCAAAGACGGAACCGGTACTTGTGAGAAATACCATATTGGTTGATTAGCTGGACTAGCTTGCCATAGTGATTTGACTTGCGTCTCTTGCGCTTGTCGTTCCAGTTATCTAGCCGTACCAAATTGAGACCCTTTATTCCTATCATCATGTCTAGTCCTATATCACCACCTTCGTCTTTATTGAACATGATAAAGTCCTTTTGAATCTCTTTGTACAATGTTTCCCACTGTTGTTCGACCCGGTGGTTGTAAATATCGTGGATCTTGCCTATTTCCTTAAGCTGGCTAATAGTCTGGTGCTTGTCTTTGTTTCCTATAATGACCCCCGAACCTTCCAAAGTGTTTTCTTTATTTTCGTTCAAGCTAACACTATCAGGACTTGGCTCTTTGAACTCTTTTGGGGTACCTACTGGAGTGGACGAGCTGCTTCTAGTCCCCTCGAGGTCCGTGAAAAAGCCATACTTGTCAATATGGACTTCTTCTGGTCCTACAGACGCAGATTGACTTCTCCTAAGGTGGATGTCGTCCATCTCCACAGGTTCTTTTTCTTCTTTGGTGGGACGCACTGGAGATGATCTTGAATGGGGTCGCTTGCTGGGGCCACTGAGAAGAGTGGAATAGGACATGGACGACAGGGGAAAGTCCGAAGTCAAGTCCTCGCTGGAATGGAACCAGTTCCTTAACCAGCTTTTCCCACTATCTTCCGACACTCTTTCAGAATCTTTACTATCAGGTTTTTCAGATACTTCACTCTTTTTTGCTTTTTGTGGAGTCGTTTTCTTTGTATTGCCTAGATTATTGCTTATGTTTGTGGATGTCTCTATATGTTCACCCATAGCAGTGTTCAACATATTTTGAAGTGTTTCGTTCACCTCGTTCTGGCCGGTAGATCCTTCTTTCGGAGCCTCCATCTCGTTCATTTTGTGGTGTATCTCCAAAGCTGAAAGGTTTCCATACTCATTGCATATCCTCATGAGTTTCTGCTCATTGCTGAACTTCTCCTGTCGAAGAAGGATCAATTCGGACTCTTTACGGGCCAAGTCTACCGATAATTGCTTGACCAATAGGGTAAAGTCGCCGTGATACTTGACGTTTATAAGCCGCATGATCTGCTTCGATGTCATTTGATGCAAATTTCCTCCTAGTGAATCTATAAGAGCCAGTGGATCTTGTGATAACCCAGACTTGCTCTGGGAATTGGTATGTCGTCTGGTGATTGGTGATGGTGGTGCTTCCTGGATCAGTGAGCTCTCCAGGAGCCCAAATAAACACGAGCGCGGATCATTGTCGAGTGATGAAGTGTATGGAGAAGAGTCTTGGGGAAATAACAAACCGTTTCGCTTCTTGGGCATCCTTACCCTTTACCCTAGCGAGATAAGTTTGAAGTGATGGATTCGAACCGGGGTATGATGTCACGTGATAAACCCCGGAGTCCACCAGTACTTCTCCATCTACAAGTCCAAGATGCGAGCTATGGCTTTAGATGGCATTCGAGCAGTAGCAGGGTGTCTGGGGACTTGATTTGCAAAAAAAAATGGTAAATCTCTTTGTAAAGCGTGTCATCTTTATGCAAGGACAATGCTAATCTTCTCTGTATTGTTAAAATTGACAAGTGTACCATCCCGAAGGACAGTACGATTTTTCAAAAAAAAATGCGAACCATATTCTGACAAATCAACTTTAGAACTGTGAATAGTGTGAAGTATAGTCGAGAGGGAAGATATTTAGACTACACTTCTAGTATACGTCAAAATCTTACTGTACATATAGCTTCTATATTGAATTTGAGTTTCATCTATTCTCTATAGACCCGCCTACATTGTGCTATGCTGTTAGCTGGATCTATACAAGTAGCTTCTCCTAGTGGTTGCACTTACCAGTAAGCAATCCTTTTAGATAAGACTCTACTTTCTAAAGCAAGATTAGTCTTGCTCTTCGGTTTTCTCGTTATTGTTTAGTATCCTGTGCTTCAATAGCACAAGTCTGACCCTGTCCTGCACATACACGTCATTGACTCTTGTTGCAGGACTGCTGAATACCTCCATAGTTGAGGTATATTGCCTTGGATATGCCCTTTGTGATCGGCATTCTCCAATTTTGGAATGGAGAATCTCTCTAAAGACTTTGTCCTTTTCAGAGTTGGCTCTAGAACCAACTAAATTCAAGGATTGTCTTCGATATATGCTGATTTTCTTGAGAATGGATTCTTTTAGTTGGGTATTCCGTTTCACGTCTTGGTAGGTCTTTTGCTCTAATTTTCCAGTTGGGGTACTTTGATCGTTTTCTTCTGTATTGCTGGAAGAATTGGCAGTTTCTGCAAGTTTTTCCATTGATAGCCCTTCTCTCGGCAGATATATTTCTTTAATTTTTGGCATTTTTTGTGTGAAATCTTGCCTTTTCTGCGGGTCCAATGAAGAACACTCATGACTGTTATCTAAAACAATGCCTGGCGAACAAGAAGATTTGTTGTTGGGCTCACTTGAAAATATCAGGTCTTTATCCGAGAGTAGAAAAATGTCACTGACTCTGCTGGTATCATTTCCTTTTGAGTTTTCTAGATCAGAAATTCTTGGCTTGAAATTAATCCCTTTGTCCCGTAGAGATTTTCTTTTTTGTTTAATTCTTTTCAAATACTCCAAGGATCTGAGACATAAAGAAGAGTTTTGGTGACCAAGAACACATAAGCACTCAATTTGAGTGGTAAGCTGTCTGTCGAAAAACTTGAGGCTCTGGGGTGACCTCATGCTCAACCAATGGTCATAGCCTGACTTTGTGAACTTTTCTAAAAGAATAGTGGTGCCCTTGTATTGTACCTTGACCTCTGCAGTGTGAAGCCAAACGGAGGATAGAGGTTGAGATGCTGCACGCTTTAAGGTGTCGGAAGTCTTGGCCTTGCTTGACTTGTTAGACAGCATTTCTGAGTCGAGGTGCGCCCTTAAGGTTACTTTCAAGGCCAAGATCGTGAATGAAGGTTTAGTTGAGGAGCTATTTGTGAAGACATTATTTCGCAGCCAAAATAATGACACAAAATATTAATAGCGAATTAGTGAAATGGATCGAACTATAGTAGGCACGAGATACAGAGAAGGTTCGATCATTATAATTCAAATTTACGATAGATAAGTTATCGAAATCTAATATTCTACATCTGAGAATAGATAATCCAGTTTCATTCCCTATATTATCCACTCGAGTAACTGATGAAGATTTTTCAGTAGTGAAAAGGTTTTTCAGATTAATTGATGTAACGCCTTTTTACTTTCTTAACTTCTTAACTTTTGGTATCGCTCTAACTAGAAAAGAGGATGTTCATCGACTGCGTGATTGACACTGGTTTTGGACAATTCGTCAATACCAGACCTCGTGGTGCGAATCTTCATTTGTGCTCGGTAATCGGCGATCCGTGGTTACGAGAGTGTCAATGCACTCTATTGTCGCACTGACATTGTGTAACCCATCAAGACCAATAGAGGACACGCACGCAAATTGACGTACGAGAGGATTTGCATTTCTCGAACACAGCCCCATCACAAGGTATGACCAAAAATAACACCCAACCATAACATAAAGAACAACACAACTGGAACTGGAACCAAATTCTCTAGTACTCACGGTGCACGGCTGGACTCAACATTGGAATTGACATTCCAGGACGAGCCATCTTTTCGGACTTACTCGTGAGATCGGTGCCTCGCTATTTCTTGTGAGATCTGTGCCTCGCTACTTCTATTTCCTGATAAGTGTTTTCGCGTGGCCGCAAGGGGCATCGGTCGTGCAGCAAAACAAGCACGAAAACTCACCAAAAATAGTGCTAAAACAACGTTAACCGACATATTGTTGGACATAGCGATATAATTGATACTTGATATATTTATTAGCTTGATCTACTGATATTCAATACTTGATACTTGCGTTCTAGTCTGTCTACGCCAAGATGGCACGTTCCCATGTATTGAAGATAATAGCGGCAGCTATCAGTGTGTTTGTGATGTACTCATTGTTTCAACTCGCCCATCCAAACGTGATGTATGTCGATTCCAACACCAACGCTCCACAGCAGACCTCACCAATAGTACCTCAGAAGGCCCAGGCCCCTCCTATCAAAGATAACAAGTTGGAGGACCAACAAGCGCAGATCCAAATCACCGAAACCGAAGAAAGCAAGCCGATCAAGGCCACTTTTGTCACTTTGGCCCGAAACTCAGAGATGTACGAGTTGATCAAGTCGGTTCGCCGAGTAGAAGATAGGTTCAACCGCAAATTCAACTACGACTGGGTGTTTTTGAACGACGAGGAGTTTACCCAAGAGTTCATAGATCTCACTACGTCGATTGTTTCAGGTAAAACCAAGTACGGACTCATTCCAAAGGAACACTGGTCGTATCCTGACTGGATTGACCAGGAAAAGGCCGCCGCCAGCAGGAAAAAGATGGCGGACGAGGGGATCATTTACGCCGAATCGGAGAGTTACCGTCACATGTGTAGGTTCGAGAGTGGGTTTTTCTGGCAAAACCCGTTATTAGATGAGTATGACTGGTACTGGAGAGTGGAGCCCGGCATCCAGATCCACTGTGACTTGGATTACGACTTGTTCAAGTTTATGAGAGACCACAAGAAAACGTACGGGTTTACTATTTCTATCCACGAGTTTCTTGCCACCATTCCCACACTATGGGAACACACGCTCAAATTCATCGAAAAGAACCCTCAGTATGTGCACAAGGACAATTTGATGGACTTCATCTCCAATGACGGCGGAAAAACGTACAATTTATGTCATTTCTGGTCCAATTTTGAGATCGCCGACTTGAACTTTTGGAGATCCGATGCATACCGCGACTATTTCAACTACTTGGACAGCACCGGAGGCTTTTTCTACGAGAGATGGGGCGATGCCCCGGTGCATTCCATCGCGGCAGCTTTGTTCCTTCCAAAGGACAAGATCCACTACTTCGAGGACGTGGGCTACAACCACGGCGTGTACACCCAGTGTCCATTGAACAACGAGTTCAGATACAAGCACAAATGTCACTGTAATCCAAAAGACGACTTTACATTTAAGGGGTACTCGTGTGGCAACCGTTACTACGACGTAATGAAGTTGCAAAGACCAAAGGAATGGGACCAGTACACCGACTAATAGAATAAATAAGACAATACAACAAGACATACACTTCTCTGACACATTCTGCAGTAAATCTCGCTAAAATCACCCTGGCCTTGGCATTTTTACGAAGCCGCCCTTCGACGCATATTCCATGCGTGGCACGTGATGGGATCACTAGTTCCAAACGCGTCTATATTTAGCCATGTCTAGAAGTCAGGGGAGTGTGACGATAAGCAGAAGCAGCAAATAACACCAGCATCTGCTTTCCCAAACTACTGTAATTCTGCCCGACACCAGCTCTGCACCTGCCATACACTGCGGAGCATAGCCGACTCTCGTGCTCCATCCCCAAATTCTGCATAAAGCTTGGCCGTCACGTGTTTTCCATTTCTTTTCCCTCACCGTCGCGCCCAAATATAAATGAACAACATTTCGTAACTTTCTTCATTTCTGTATTGGAGGTCTTATCTTGATCATTTGATTATTTTTAGCTATGACGTCCAGATCGAACGCCCGTTTCGTCAGGTTCGGGGTGTTTGCCCTCATATTGATCGGTTGTGGTTACATTCTCTCCAGAGGATCGAACTACAACGTTGGAGCCCCAGCTGTCCAGCAAGTGGCCAATAACCAGCAACATTTGGCTCAGCCTGCTGCTCCCGCTGCTCCCGCTGCTCCAGCTAAACCTGATTCTGCCGCTCCAGCAGCTGATTCTGCCCCAGCAGCCCCCGCCGTGCCCGCTGCTGCCGTGCCAGGCAAGTCGTCCGAATCCAACGGGGAAGTGGGCCAAAAAGTCAAGGCTACTTTTGTTTCGCTTGCCCGTAACTCTGATTTGAACTCACTTTTGGATTCCATTAGACAGGTCGAAGACCGTTTCAACAAACAGTTCAAGTATGACTGGGTCTTTTTGAACGACAACGAGTTTGACCAGGAATTCATTGATTTCACCACCGCTTTGTGCAGTGGTACGACCAAGTACGGGCTTATTCCTAAGGAACATTGGTCGTTCCCTGAATGGATCGACCAGGAAAAAGCTGCTTTGGTTAGAGAAGAAATGAGAGAAAAGAAGATTATCTACGGTGACTCGATTCCTTACAGACACATGTGCAGATTCGAATCGGGATTCTTCTGGAGACACCCTCTTTTGGACGAGTACGAATACTACTGGAGAGTGGAGCCAGATATCAAGATCTACTGTGATATTGACTACGACATTTTCCAATGGATGAAAGACAATGGCAAGGACTATTCCTTCACCATTTCTCTTCCTGAATACAAAGAAACCATTCCTACTCTCTGGGACACCACCAAGAAGTTTATCACTGAAAACAAGCAGTATGTGGCCGAGAACAACTTGTTGGACTGGATCTCCTCTGACAAGGGTGAAACCTACAACGGATGTCATTTCTGGTCCAACTTTGAGATTGCCAACTTGAACTTCTGGCGTGGTGAAGCTTACAAGAAGTACTTTGAGTACTTGGACCAAGCCGGAGGGTTCTTTTACGAAAGATGGGGTGATGCTCCAGTCCATTCTATTGCCGTGGCCTTGTTTATGGACAAGGACAAGGTCCACTTTTTCGACGACGTTGGATACTTCCATGTGCCATTCCACAACTGTCCCGTTGACGACGAGGTCAGAAAGGCCAAGAACTGTAACTGTGATCCAAAGCAGGACTTCACTTGGAAGGGATACTCGTGTTCCAGTAAGTTTTACACTTTGACTGGCAAGAAGAGATTAAAGGGCTGGGAAAACTTTACCCAATAGTTTATAAGACTATAATACATACGTTGACTAAAAACAGTAACATAAACCTAACAACACTAACAACACTAACGTAACGCTAACATAAAGCTAACTTTCGCTAACACATCTATATTTCTCGTATATTCTTACACACTCATGGAAACAAACACCGATATCTTAAACCAGTATTTCTGATACGTCATCGATTTCGAAAATAAGTCAATATTTATTGACATATAATCACTCAGAGTAACACGTAACATATCATTCACTAAAGTCTGGGTGTTCACTACACAAATATCATACCGATCGCTCAATCACTTTCTACACTTAGCCGCTCTCTACCTCGCCGCTCTGTACCTAGCCGCTCTCTGTATATTCAAGTTCAGATATCATACCGATCACTAGCCGCTCTCTACCTAGCCGCTCTAAATCGCTCCTATATTCAAGCTTAGGCGCACCGGCAGGTGCGCCAAGTCCCGCTAGTTCTTGCCAGCTCCCCACTGGTTCATCTTAATGTGCATATATTGGCGAAGTTCCGCGTCTCGCATAATTTTCCGACCTCCAGGATGTGGGAGCCTGGCCAGGGTCCAGGACCGCGTTTCAGGCCAAAATTCTTCACTGTTACTACCAGGTAGCGAAGCACTGGCCTCATGACAGGAATTCTTCGAAGGAGAACTAAACGGCTGGAATACGACCATACTATGAAACAAACGAGGCGGAAGACTAGTAGCAGGGCCAGAGGTGTCCCGCAATACTCTAGTATTCTATACTCTATTTTATTTTATCGCAATGCGCATCCTCTAATGTGAGTAGATCCGTCAGGGCTAGCAACGTTGAAGCAGAGAGTCTAAAATAACTAATCGAAGATAGAGTATGTGGCATGGGTATGTATACGCTGGGTATTCTGGCGACATGCACAGGGATGAAGTGTATTCTCCATACATAGCTAAAACCGCTCGCTACATATTCTGTTACGACCATTTCACTCCTTCGCCATAAGCGCCGTCCTTCGCATAATCTGAAACACCCTTTGTGTCATCATTTTTAGCACCATCTATATGCATATATATTTACCCGATCGCCAGATCGCCCTCTCAGTAAATTTCCCCAAACCCTGATCTGTCTGTTGTGTGCTTGCACCACTAATCCACCCTCCAATCCTATAACTTTCCCGGCAACAATCACTACCACTTGGAGAAGAAGCGACGCTACATTTACAACATTTACACATTCACCACATTCACCACATTCACCACATTCCCACATTCACTACGATAGCCATTACAGGTAACATTATCATTTCATACCTCCGTCTTTGCACTACCATTGACTCGTACTTGTTTACCACCGCGAGTGACTAATTACTGGCTTTCTTCGCGTTCCGTTTGTTTTATTTTATCACTGCATCGTCTAAACTTGTATTTTCCGCCCAGGCACGCCTACGCTTTATTCATTTTAAGGCACCTACCACAATTTCGCTTCAGGCACATTTGTTTGAATTACTCGTCCGCGTGTTTGTTTATTCAGGAACCACTTCCACGTACCTTTGCGAGATCTCTTAGTCCTAGTCGGCCGTTAACAAAATTCGTAGAGGGATTTTCGTTGCTTATTTATCCAGCTTTTATTGGAAACTGGCTTGATACTCGTGGTAATGTCTATGGTGGAAATGGCCGTAAGCACACCTTCTCATATGGGATCCACGCTCAACTCGTCGTCTGCGCTGGATCCGGCAGTTCTGGCTACCCCAATAGAGTCTCCCGACCTTTCTTCTGCCAACCGGCCAAAAGATCCTGCTAATAAACACAGACCAAAGTCACTCAGTCTCTCCAAAGATAAAGACCCCAAATCCAACGTGGCAAGCTCGGAAAACGCAGACTTGGCTCTCCGAATCGTCAGCCCAGGAATTTCCATGCTCAACCAAGAGATGGAATCTACCGTCAAGATCTCTCACGAAATCGAGCTCCAGCAGAGAAACATCATTGCCGCAAGGGCGTCCTCTTCAGTACCCAACACCCCAGCAGTGCCTAACAGTGCCACAAACACTTCTACTAGTACTTCCACCACTTCTTCTTCTGCTACTTCTACTACTGCTGCCAGTGGTGTTTCTGGCTCTAAAAGTGGCAGTCCTAACATTTCCATCATTCCGTCCAAATCTCCCAAAAAGGTGCATAGTATTGATCTTGATAAGCTAGGGGCTCCAGCTGCTGCAAAACGGTTGAAAAGAGACAATATCCCCACACCTCTCACCATCAACTCAGCACCTCTTTCTTCAGGGCCCTCTTCGGCTTATTACAAGCCCATGGTCCAGTCGGCACCAATTGGACCCTCACGTATTCCAATTTCTGCCCGTGCTCCCCAGCGAAGAATCCCTTCGTTAGGCACCCACCATCCTCAAATACTGACTCCGGTCTATACTCGTCCTCCCCAGCTTCGTCCAGCAGCTGGTCATCCCCACCCTAATACGCCTGCTTATTACCAACAGTTTTACCCATCTCCGGTCCAAAGAAGACAATACAGACCAATGCCAAATACCCAAGTCATATACCTGACTCTCCCCCCATTTGGCCAACCCCATACTCCACCCCATCCACCTCCTCCACCCCAGGCTGCTACTCCATTCCGTAGAGTTCGAATGGTGGCTCCTCATACCACTACATCGCCGTATTTTCCCAGAGGCATCCGAAACCCACGCCCGGCACCGCAAAACTCGGCTCACGGCTTTCCTACGCCGTTAGCTTCTGCCAATACGACCAGTCATGGACCCTCTGGGAGCACTCAGCCCGGTGGTTCCGAGTCTAAACCGTTTTATGTGACCGATATTTACCAGGGAGATTTGATGAAAGTCGCTCCTTTACTGTCACAGCCACTTTCGGCCCAAAGAGAATTCTTCGAATACTCCACAACCAAGCCCACACCGGTGTCTTCAGCCTCAAGATCCCATAAAAACCTTATTGACGAAGACAGACTTCCGGTATCGGACGATGAGGTCAGAGAAATGCAAGAAAAGTACAGATTAAGTGCCAACGAGGGATCACGTCCTATGCGTGGTACTGGATACCCTCCTCAGTACCAATCACTGCACCCATATTTCCAAAGCCCTCTGGTAGCCAACACCAAACCTGGAGAAATCTTTGGCTCCATCAACTTGATGAACGAAAGCGTGTTCAATTTCAGAATATTCGACCAAAGTAGTGATAAAAAGACTGAAAAAGAGGTGGAAGATCATGCCATTGAAAAGGAGTTAGAGGACGAGCAAGAAGACAAAGATCAAGACAAAGAGGAGGTTGAGGATAAGAAGGAGGAGAACGAGGTAGAGTCTGATAAGTGTAAAGATACTACTAAAAGATCCACCTCACCAGAGTCCAACCTGGAGTGGTTGGCGAAGGAGAAGGAGAAGTTCATGAAAATCTGTGAAACCAGCTGGGATGAATTCATCAGTAGTAAACGCATGGCTTCTGCTTGGTAATCATCAAATACTTATATAGAGTCTCGCCATTGTGCAATTGGGTGGAAATCACGCTTGCTATGTTTGTACTATACGACTAATTTCTACTAATAATTTATTGTTTAATACCATTTCCAATACGATAATTGTAAACTTACACTTAGCAATCTCCAAAAGCCATGCTACACCATCTTCTACTTCAATTCATCTTAATTATATGATAATTAAAACTCTATATGTCTCAAATTGGTGTCTGATATGCAGGTCACTTACATACCCAAATAAAGCGTACAGAGAAATGAGCTTTTGTTAGCTCTGTTGAGGTGAGACGACTCGTAGAAGGTACCGCATCGACGACGGATCTTGCTGGGCGAACAATTGGGTAGCAGCACCGAAACAGTCTGAATCAAGTGGCAGTCGTGTTCGGTCACGTGATATGTATCACCCGACTTTTGCTGGAGGCGAAAATTTCCAGTCAGCCAAGTAAGGCAAAGAACTATTTAGGTGCTGGACATTGTCTGAATAAAACTTTGCATAAACATAGGTTCTAGTACGTCGTCCTGGTAAATAGTTGAGGATGTTGTCTAGAACGTTGCTAAGAGCGCCGATACTTCGGGGAATAAGCTCCAGATACTCTATACAGCCGAGAATTTATGCTCGAACTTTCACTTCTTATAACCGATTGAAGTTCAGAACAGGTTTGACTTTAGCCCAAGAGAATAACAATAAAAGAGATGAGAAACAACCTCAAGAGGACGAATCTAAGAAAGAACAGCCTGACGAACATAATGAAAAGAAACCCAAAAAGTCTATGGGGAAGGAAGAAAGAGATATCAGAGAAGAAATAAAGAAAAATATCAAGAAAAAGAACCCAAATATCAACTTGAACAACATCAAAGTATACCAGCTTGACAACAAGACAGTGGCCAAGTTCTTTGTGGGATCGACATTGCTCTCAATTTTCCTTATGGTATACTTTCTTAGCAAAAAAGGTGAAGGAAATGAGCTTTCGTTTCAAGATTTTAAGATCAATTATCTCGAAAAAGGCTTAGTTACCAAACTCACTGTGATCAACAAGTTTGCCGTGGAAGCCGAGTTGATTCGTGGAGCCGTCTCCGACCAAACGTTCCAGTCCCAAAACGGCAATCCTGCTGTAGTTTTCACGATTGGATCGGTTGAGTTTTTCGAAGATGAAATGAAAGCCACTCAAGATAAGTTGGGAATTCCGGTCGAAGAAAGATTGCCGATCTCGTATGAAGAAAGAGGATCCTGGTTGAACTACGTCATTCCGATCTTGCCTACAGTGCTATTGATTGGAGGGTTGTGGTACTTGACCATGAGAAGAGCAGGCCAAGCTGGCGGTGCCGGTGGAGCTGGTGGCCCTGGAGGAATCTTCAAGATCGGAAAATCAAAAGCCAAGTTATTCAACCAAGAAACCGATGTGAAAATCAAGTTCAAAGATGTAGCAGGATGTGAGGAGTCCAAAGAAGAAATCATGGAGTTTGTCAAGTTTTTGCAAGACCCCAAAAAGTACGAAAAGTTGGGTGCCAAAATCCCTAGAGGGGCCATTTTATCGGGTCCTCCTGGTACTGGTAAGACCTTATTGGCCAAAGCAACTGCAGGTGAAGCCGGAGTTCCCTTTTTGTCTGTTTCTGGATCTGAATTCGTGGAGATGTTTGTAGGTGTCGGAGCTTCGAGAGTTCGTGATTTGTTCAAATCTGCTAGAGACATGGCTCCTGCCATTATATTCGTGGATGAAATCGATGCCATTGGTAAAGAAAGAGGAAATGGTAAGATGGGAGGTAACGACGAGAGAGAAAATACCTTGAACCAGCTTTTGGTGGAAATGGATGGGTTTGAAGGATCGGACCATGTAGTGGTTTTGGCCGGTACAAATCGTCCTGATATCCTCGACAAAGCCCTTTTGAGACCAGGAAGATTCGATAGACATATTTCTATTGATATCCCTGATGTTGAAGGCCGTAAGCAAATCTTCCAAGTCCACTTATCGAAATTGACGTTGGCGTGTGACGAAGAAATCAAGGCAAACCAAAAAGACCTTGACTTCAACAAGTACCAGGAACTCAAAACCGAAGCCATTGAGAACTTGGCCGGCAGATTAAGTGCTCTCACTCCCGGCTTTGCTGGTGCAGACATTGCCAACTGTTGTAATGAAGGTGCTTTAATTGCAGCTCGTGAAGACGCCACGTCGGTGGAAACTCACCACTTTGAACAAGCCATAGAAAGAGTGGTTGCTGGGTTAGAAAAGAAGAGTAGAATCTTGAGCCCCGAGGAAAAGAAAACCGTTGCCTACCACGAAGCCGGCCATGCTATTTGTGGATGGTTTTTGGAATATGCCGATCCATTAGTCAAAGTATCCATCATTCCAAGAGGCCAAGGTGCTTTGGGTTATGCCCAGTATCTTCCCAAAGACCAATACTTGGTTTCTGAAGCCCAATTCAAGCACAGAATGATCATGACCTTGGGCGGAAGAGTCAGTGAAGAATTGCATTTCGAAACTGTCACCAGTGGTGCTTCGGATGATTTCAAGAAAATCACCCAAATGGCTCAACAGATGGTCTTAAAGTTGGGTATGTCCGACGCTGTAGGCAGCATTTATTATGATTCAGGTGACGACGGCAGCGGGTTCAAAGTCCATAATAACTATTCTCAAAACACCGCCAGATTAATTGATTACGAAGTAAAGAGATTTATCGACGAAGCTTACGATGCATGCCACAAATTGTTGACTGAGAAGATCGAGTTGGTTGACAAGGTAGCTGAAGAGTTGTTTGCCAAGGAGGTTTTAACGAGAGAAGATATGATAAGATTGGTCGGCCCTAGACCGTTCCCTGAGAGAAACGACGCCTTTGACAAGTATATTAAAGGCAACGATGCTTTCAAGGGCAAGCCTAAATGATTGGTTCTCCAGTAATTGTAAATAGAAGTCATGTAATGAATAGACCATTATGTATCCACTTATGTATCAAACTAGTAGTCAAAGTCTACGAGAATTGTCATATTATTTAGGAAGATATATTACAATATATTACAAGGCTAAAAATGGTGGGTTGAGAAGGATTCGTCAAGAATCCTTTGAACGGACACAGTAGCGAGGAAGTGGACTTATGGCTAGATGTTCAACCGTCATTAACTCAAAATCAGCTGCAATGGGTTGAGTATTAATGTACTTAATCATTGAAAAAGTCATTCAATTCATCGTCAGCTTTCAGACTGTATTCCACTTCGTAATTGCTGGAATTCCAGAGATTGGGTATATCTCGCACGGTAACTTGCCTTCGTGGTGGAGAAGGAGAAGCATATGGCAACAACTGCGGTATACTCGTGGCTTTCACTGGGGAGGGTTCTTTCGGGTTTTCGTCTATATTTTCTTTTTCTATTACATTTTCACTGTCTTCTTCCGAGTCCTCGAGCTCCATTTCTAAGCCACTGTCATCACTAAACAACTCGTCAATGCTATCACCAATAGGCTCATCTCTGCGAATATCACTATACCTGTCACGAACAGGGCTGATCGTAGTGGCCACGTTGTCTTGGCTGGGATCCAAATGGTGGCCCTGTGCTATAAAATGGTCTCTCCACTCCATGTACCCTCCATCTGTCATATAGCCACATCCAAGTAACGGGCATACAAGTACCTGCTTCTTGTACGAGCACAAATTGCTCTCTTGGTGCTTTTTAAGCTCGCCCGCCGACAAGAAGAAACGTCTACATTTCTGGTCTCGGTTGCCGAGATTACAATAAAATGGCTGGCCATCTTTTGATAATGCTAGCGGAGGAACTGCAAACTTTGCTGGGAACTGCGTGTTGAGATCGTGTGCTGATTTGGCGGAAACTTGTATCACTTTTCCGCTAACTGGGTATCCCAATGAATGAAGCGCATCACTATGCTTTTCAAGAAGATGGTTCTGGTACAACGCCTTATTACCTGTGGTGTAGAAGCACTCAAAGGCACAGTGAAATATGCCAGGGTCTGGTGTTTCGACAAAGTCCGTGAGAATCAGGTACTCCTCCTCAAACGCGTCATGCACATCCACTGTACTAGTGATGTCTTTTGTTTCTCCTCTATCTCTTCCTACTTCCCTTTCTCTTTCTCTTACTTCGCCAAAAACAAGCTTTTTACCTCGCACTAGAGGCACTAAAGGCTCCTTCTCTTTAGGCTCTTTTTCTTTTCGCTCTTTCTCGGATTTCTTTATAGGCGAATCATCTTCAGATGTGTACGGTATTTTTCCTTTGGTGGGGGACTCGTCAAGAATAGAATTCCCTCGTACAGGACTCAATGAAAGCTTGCTTCGTTTAGTTGGAGAAGGGTTCAACAACAAATTATCCTCTAAACTAACAGAACTAGGTCGTTTGGGCAAAAGATCATCCACCGAATCTGACGACAGATTGTGGAAAAGTTGCATTTGTTTTAGGCGTAGTTTCTGTTGAAGTTTCTTCTCTTTGAGTCTCCTTTCTCGTACACGTCTCTCCTTCTCGCCATCGTAGTCCGCAGACCATATGTTGTTTAAATGAGTAGATCCCCTAGAATCATGGCGGGCTAGTGATCTCAAATGCCCGTTATCGATGGTTATCTGGCCGGTGTTCAAGTCGATTTCGTCACTGGCAACGTTGTCGTCGATCCTGGAGTACTTGTCGAGGATTTCTTCCCACCTGGTCCTGAACTTCTGGGTATTTTCCTGCTTGAGTCTCTCTATCTTGTGCGCAAAGTCTCCATCGTCGTGGTACAAATTGTCGGGCCCATCCGAAAACTCGTCGCTGGATTCGTCAATGGAAATCAGTTTTGTTTTGAAGGGTAGCGAGACGTCTGGCGAGTCATATGATAGATTTGGGATGTTTTCCATACTGCGACGGCATCGGTGTAACGGTTAGTGAGTGTACGCGATCGATAAAGATGACATTTCCAGTGCGAGTCTTTTATTATATACCGAGACGCGGTCCGCCCTATCGCAGTACTTTAGCGAGAATATCGCCGCGCTGTCTCCCTAATAACTACACAATATCACCAATAAACTACTACCACTACATGTTCTAATATTCTTTATACGGGTTCTTCGATTTCTGTTTCTCTATTTACATGGTCTATTCACAGATTACTCGTTGTTGACAGTGCCCGTCCGCTTGTTATTATTCTTGTTCTCCCAGCACTCTCGAAACGCCTGCATTTCTCCCATACACTTTCGCCAGTCTCCAGTATCCGCGTGGCAGAGCTGAAGCTTGAGGTTCTCTTCGTGACACCCGGTTTGGATGATTCTCTGGTCCCATTCGTCGGGTTCGTCGTCGTCGGCTGGGCTTGGCGTATAACTTGGCTTCATATCTGGTTTACTAAATCTCCAACTTTTTCACTCGCTATAAAATCTGGGACTGTATAAAACCACGAGTACAACTGCAAGGCAGAATAGTATAAGAGATATGTGAGGGCAGAATAGAATAAGAGGTATATAAGGGCAGAATAAGAAGTAAGAGATTTATGAGGCAGAATAGACGTATAAGAAGTTTATAAGGGTAGAAGACGTATAACAGGCTTACATGAAAAGGACGTAACTGGTATAATGTATAACCGGCTTACATTATAAAGATCCCTACATTTGGTCTTTTGACTTCTATTACTAGTTAATGTACATGATCATTAGAAACCAAACCCTCCCTTGGAGTAGGCCATGGGTTTGATATCAGGGTGCGGAACAGCTGCAAACGTTTCGATCTGCAAGTTCCATGGACAATTGGTTTCTTCGACGGTCTTGTAGCCTTCCCCGTCGTCGTTAGCCTTGTTGTAGGCTGGGTTTTCCGTAAAGTGAACCACACCTCCCAAATTGCCGGTGGAGTCACAGTAGTTGGGGGCACTGAACACCGTGATAAGACGCCCGTTGTGCTCACTCTCCACACCTTCCATTCTGACCTCGTGCGATCTCAACACCTTTCTGATTTTGTTGTTGATGCAGAACTTTTCAGTGACATCTGGCCCGAATTGCATGCCAATACCTCTCTTGGAAGGAGATCTGCCGGGCGTAGGCTGAGGGTCTGTCCACAAGAGTTCCATGGCAATACCCTCACGTGGAGGCTGGGTGGATCCCGAAGATGGGAATCGATTGAACTTTTTGATGTCTTGCAATGTGATGTCGTCGTTGGAGAACAATCCTCCGTGCATGCACAAGTACGATCTGTTGATCAAGGTGGCCAAAGGCAATGCTCCAAACGACTCAGAAAACACCTCAAAGATCTTCTTGGAGTACTTGTGTTCACATTCATCGGTAAACCCGTACGTTTTGTTCATGTCGTTGGTCTCGTGATTACCACGGTTGATGTAAACTGACTTTGGATATATGATCTTGAGCACATAGAGATACAACGCAACTTCACACGACCACGAGCCACGGTCCACAAAGTCTCCGTTGAACAAGTAAACGTGGTCTTCGGAAACATGCCCGAATTTCTGGAACAAGTTTAAGACGTCGTAGAACTGGCCATGGGTATCACCTACTACAGTCAATTTCTTACCGTTTTGCAATATAATTTCGTCTTCTCTGGACTCAAGTTCAAGCTGAGAATGTGGCAACACCACCTCCACCATCGACGACTCCTTGTGGAACAATTCATTAACCTTGGCTACGATAGCAAATACGTGTTTCTTCGGCAATTTGCCTCCATCTTTGAAAAGCTGGATCATATACTTAAGATAGTTGAGATCAAGACCTTCAATGTCGATTTTCACCTCGGTGGCGTTTGTCTCCTCATTCTTGACCTTTTCAGCGTGGATCTTCAACTCAGGGCCTTCCCAAGACTTCTCGATTTGGATTCCTTCATAGTCAATAGTGCTGATCACAGAGACCTTATCGTCGCTAGCAATTGCTCTTTCAAAGGCTTGACGCTTCAAATAGTTGGTACACTGCTTCAAGTTCTCGGCCGTGAGCTTGTCGTTGGGTAAGGTTTTTAAGATGATCTTGAAATTGGCTTGGGCTTCTTTGTGCTTCAAGATGGCCATTAACGAAACACCTTTACGATAATATGCCTTCATGAACTTGGGATCTTTCGAAATTGCCTCGTCACAGTCGAGAATTGCTAACCCATAATTCTCCAATTTGATGTGGACTTGGGCTCGATTCGAGTAGAAAATAGCATTGGATGGGTCGATTTCTATGGCTTTGGTGTACGACTCGATGGCTTCGGTGTACTTTTGCTCTTTTAAGAAGGCATTTCCTTCATCCTTGAACTTCAACGCCTCTTGTGCCGACATCTTCCGCTTCTTTTACTCCTATCTACTTCTCACTTTCACACACGGCGAAATTTTTATGAAATCTATGTGTCACGTGAGAAGTATATCTGAAAAAACTAATCATACAGTGACACAAGCAAAGATCTTACTAGGCGGTGCTTGTCCGTCATTGAGTTGTCATTAAGTGTCTATCGCTTACAATGACTTCTCATGGAATTATCCTTCTGTCGGCTACTGCTCTACATTAATTAACTAGAATGATTTTAACATAAAAACAAAGAAATAGAATTAACCAATGATCCTTAAACCGGAGGCCGGAACACCAATGGCAGTGATTCCCGTAATCTTACATGTTTTGCCCTTATTTATTGGAGTGTACTTGGCTCCAACCAACTCTTCGGTCACAAACTTACTGCCCTTGTAGATCGGAGTGTAAGATTCGGCACAGATATCGAACTCCGCATATGGATCAAAGTCGATTTCGATTTCATCGGACGAAATCGAATCGGCTCTGTTTTTTAACTTTTGTGCTTGTTCGGCTCTGGCTCCAGTCGAAACAATCTTCAAAAGCTCGCCGGCAAAGTACGAAGCACTGGCAAAGTTTCTGTTTTTGAATGTTTGGGTCATGGCCACCTGTAATGCGTTCACCCTGTGGGGGTTCTGGAGTTTTGTTCTGGTGAAATAAGCTGCCAACTCCAAGTTTCTCTTGACGTTGGAAGGATCCAAGGATCTACGTTCCAATTCGATCGACAACCCAAGAATGTACTCACGACACATTATCAAGATGTCTTTACACTTGGACTCCTGTTCTTCGTCGTCGACGGTTATAACAGCAATGGAGTAGATTATGCTTCTGAATGTTTCAATGGCTTTTGGCAACTCGTTTTCCTTGAAGTATTTGAATCCGAGCTGCAACTTTTCTTCCAAGGTATCAAAGCCAGGAATCAAAGGCTTGAACTTCGAAGGATTGTCTTCGTCATTATCGGCTCTTATATAGTCTTTCATAGCTGGCAAATCGTCAATACCTGGTAATTGTAACTTGGAGGCCTGGTATATTTCAAGGAATCTTGGACGTAACGGCTCAAAGTTCACTACTCCCAATTGTTTGTGTAATAATGAAGCGGCCTGTTCTATGGAGCCTGCAGCCACGTAGCTAGCTGGGGTTTTGGCGTTGGCAAGCCAGTATCCGATTTCACCGTCATTGCCTACAATTCCAGGGGCTTGGACGTCTTGGGCTTCCTGGAAATCGTCTCCCATGTCCAACTCATCGTCCAAATCCCAGGCTCCACCGTCGACTTCTTCATCCAAATCTTCAACCAAATCGTCCGCTTCATCGTAACCATTAGCTTCAATGGTTTTAACGCCATCAGTTCCTTCATCTTCGATAGTGGAATCCTCAATTTGGCCGGTCTTCAAAGCATTTTCAAAGAACGAAGTCGAGGATTCTCTTAATGGCCAGTTGGAAATAGGCGAACTGGTAGGCTGGGCCAATTCAATTGGGGTACCTATTTCACCTAATTCTACATCTTCTTCTTCCACACCTGCCTTGGCCAAGATCTCTTGGGCCAATTCTTCCAAGCCATTGGACTTGGCCAAAGTGTAGGCCAAAGGCAACATACCACCTTGGATACAAACCTGACATCTCTTCTTGATATCGTTGTTGTAAAAGGTATTTTGGATCAAACTGGACCAGTCGCCTCTGTGCTCTGAAATGGTGGCCATCTTCAGCAATCTTTCTGAATCTCCTTTAATCAAGTAAAGGAATGACAACTTGTCGAACAAGTGTAACTGTTGGTAGACAAACTCAACCACATCGATGTTACCCTGATTCAAAGCTTCTTCGCCCAACTTCTCCCAGATTTTAGGGTTATTCAAAATCTTGGCTTGTTCAAAGGCTACAGTCAAGTTGCTGCACTCCAAAGCCAATTCAAACCTGGTTTCAGGATCTTGAACAAACTGCAATGCAACTTCAGGGTACCCTTTCTTTTGTAAGTAAGCAATAATATTCTGACCCACCAAGTTGGAGTTCTTGATAATTCTCAAAACTTCGCCAAAGTTTTTGTTGACCAACGACTTCTTGAATCTATATTCAGTAGGGTCGATCTTGGTCACTTCCACCTGGCCGGCTCTGTTTAAGCAGTAGACTTGGTTGTGAACGATCTTGGTGATGTAAAGGGTGTTTTCCAAGGTCTTGATGATCCCGTTGTCACCGTTCAAAAGAGTATATTTGATGTGGTTCAAGGTGGAATACAACAAGACACCCGAATCGTCCCAAGCAGCACTCTTGATTCTAATGGTTTCGTGCATCGAGGTGATAAGGTTCAAGTCTTTGTCGGTAATGGTGATGGTATGTTTGGATAAAAACGCCAAGTATTGACCATCAAGCGACCACGACACGTACTTGACGTTATTGGCGCTCAACTCCGATAACTCCTTTCTTTGCTGGACATCGTAGTTGATGACCGAGTTGCTCTTGACCAACAAAATACGGCCCGAGCCTCCGTACAACACGTCGTTGACTGACGAGTCCAACTGCACGGTTTTGGTGACGTTGTTGGACAAGTCCTTGACGTACAAGGTCTTGGAGCTTTTGATGAAGGTGACGAATCTGTTTCTGGAAATATAAGCTGCAAATTTACCCTCACCTTGCTTAATATCGGTGGGTTCAATAGCACCCGTAACATGTTTAGGCAAAGAAATAAGCGCATAACCGCCGTTTTCTCCTTCTCCGTGAGTCACCAAGATACTATGGTCCGACTGGTTATACGACAAGGTTCTCATGAACGACCAGGTTTTGCCAATTTTCTTCAAACTCAACATAGGCAACGAATTTTCTTGTTTTTGGAAGTCGTAAGATTGGAGTTGTTTAGAAGAGTTGACGTAGAAGAGCTTGTTCTGGAAGATCGAATGGGCTGGACGTTCTCTTTCCAACTTAAACACCATCACCCCACTATCATGACAAGTAGCAAATAAGTTCATCGAAGGGTGGGAGGTGATCAACCAGAACCGGTCGTGTTCTCTGCGGAATTGCTTGATAGGCACTCTCTTGTTGAGGTCCCATACTCTGATAGTTTTGTCGTCAGATACAGAAAGAATCAAGTCTTGTTGAGGGTGGAATACAGCACTCAAGACGTTACCGGTGTGGCCTCTGCAAGTATCGACTTCCCAAGCTTTAGAGTCGCTCATTCTCCACAACTTAACCACTCTATCGTCACCAGCAGACACAATAAGCGGTAAAGTAGGGTGGAAAGTGGCCCAGTTGACGCCCTTATCGTGCCCCTCCAACACATACTTGACGATGGCATTAACGTTACCAAAGATATCCTGTTGAGGCAATTGCTGTCTTTGCAATTGGTCTTCAAAGGAACGGGTAGCTGAAGTAGGTGCCGAGTGCTTTTTGCGCAACCCCGAAATGTCCCAGACACGGACAGTCTGATCCAAAGATGCGGACACAATCAAGTCGTCGGTAGGATGGAATTGTGCCGACATAACATAGTGGTTGTGGCCAGTCAAGCAGGCGATTTCCTGACGGTTCTGCCAGTTCCAGATCCGAATGGTCTGATCGTCGGAACACGAAATAATCCACGGCAATTCGTTGTGGAAACTGACTGTTCTGATGTAATCCAAGTGGCCATTGAGAGTGAAAATACACTTTCTGGTATTCAAACTCCATACTTTGATGGAGTAATCATCTCCTCCGGACACAAACAAAGGCTGCGTTGGGTGGAAGTTCACACATCTGACCGGTCCAACGTGGTCCTCAAACCGATCGATCAACGTCCCCATACGGTAGTCCCATAATTGTATGGTAGAAGAGTGTAGCGAGACCAAGACCCAAGGACGTTTGGGATGGAACGCCACCCCTTTAGCCCTCGAGGACTTGGACTCGAATTTGGTTAACATCTTCATTGTATGATTGATTGTACTAGTGTATTGGTGTTGTTGGCCTTTTGAAAAATGATTCGTGGACGGACGATTGGTCACGTGGCGCCTTGCGACAAAATGTCCAGTATCAAGACTAGGATGACGCGTGAAGAGTGAGTAGAGGAGTAGAGGAGTAGAGTGAGTAGAGTAGAGTAGAGTAGAGTAGGGTATTAATTTCTATCTATAATCTAGAGATAGATGGATCATTTCTGTGTATCTATAGTCTAAGAGATAGATTGACTAGTGGTACGAAATATGTTTATATAAGTTTTGTTGTTGCTGTTTGCAACCAACTGCTGATCCATGGTGGAGAATATGATAGACGATCAGGACCGTGATGTTGTTCAAATGATTTGTGGCGAGCAGCATCATGTTTTTTAATTTCGCACTGTACCTGCCAATGCACATCCACGGTGCACAAATGCGACGCATCAAAAGATCGAAGGAGGCTCAACATAGCCCGCGCTTGGTTCTATTTGGAAGCACACTGGCATGATCCAGACGGTCAAACAGGTACTTGTAGAGATACCTAATCATCACTCATCTAAATTCATTAACCACTGGCAGTAAGTCAAAACTTTCATATTATGTTGTATGTAATGTTCACTCTACAGGTGATAAGATACTCTTTCATTTACATGATATACTTTTATTCGCAGTGTCCAGTCTGTTTATATGAAGAGGGAAATGAAACCAAGACTGAATGCACCAGCAAGTCCGGTCAACAAGTTGGCAGAGATGCTGACAGATCCAGCAGCAGCTTTGGAGGAGCTGGAGCTAGAGCCCGACGAGCTTGAGGAGCTTCCGAATTGGGCAAACGAATCATCACCAGATCCACTAGAGGTGGAGTCGGAGGTCGAGGTAGAAGTGCCGGTAGACTTGGAGTCTGAGTCGGTAGTCTTTGAACCCTTCGAGGTTTTCGACGACGAGCCAGACGACGAGCCAGAGGAGGAAGACTTGCTTGAAGACTTGGACTTGCTAGAACTGGAAGAGGTGTCTTCGTTCTTAGGGTCGAATCCAGTGGCATCGTCGTCACCCAACCAGGTCTTCTTCGAGGTAAGATAAATGTTGTCAGACCAACCATCGGTGCTGTTGTAAGCATAAGCCTCGAGCGACGAGTTCACGGTACCCAAACTGGAAGGCAAGTCGTAGGCTTTGACGGTGACGTTTCTGAGGTATGCGTAGAAGTATCCGGTGTCCTTGATGTCGTCAGAGTCCCAGTCGATCTCACCACCGGCCCATTCGATGGTACCTTTGGCAGACGTGGAGTTACCAGCTGGCCAAAGAGACATTTGGATTCTCGATGGGGTTTGTGGGTAAGCGTAGTTGCCCGAGGTCTCGTTGTAGGTGTCGGACTTTTTGAGCACTCTGAAACTCTGGTCGTCGATGGCCCAGGTGATCTGTTCTTCGGTCCAGTCAATCGAGTAGATGTGGTAGTTTTCAAACGTGTTGGTGGTGTTTCCCACCTTGGCGTTGGTATAGTTCAAATTACCCTGAGAGTAGAAATTCGATTGGACGCCGGTCAAGTCGTAGCCCACGAATTCAAAATCGATTTCATCCTCGACGTCCGAGTACAAAATGAACGAGGTGACCACACCCTGGGTACGCGACGATTTGATGGCAGCCTCGATCTTACCGTACCACAAGTAGTGCGACGACGAGATGACGGAACCACCCGAGTACTTTGGCATTTCCATGAGGATAGCATCGTCGTGCATATCGATGTACCCGGAGTACAACCAATCGGATTTAGACGCGTTACCCAAGTAGCTTGTTTGGAGGGTCAACTGGTCGGTGTCGGTGAAACTGGTGGAGAACGACCCCATTCTAGGCATAGGCATGCATGAAGTCAAGTTGTATGAGTTCTTGATGTTACACCCACTGACACAGTACGATCCGGTACCGCATTCACCGTACTGAGAACAGCATGGAAGGTCTTCAGGACACTGATTTCCAGAACTACACGTCACAGTTGCCAGCGCGCAGCTAGCTAAGAACAAGGTTGGTAGCAAAGTCTTCCAGTGCATGGTAACTTATGTATATTAAATCCTAATTGTACATGGATCCGGGAAGTCATTTGAGTTATATATTTAAATCAGTCGAGAGTGAAAAATACCAAAAAAGGACTTAAAATAACAAACAAAAGAAATTTATGCAGGCGATCGAAAATAATTCAACTTGGCATCGCCACGCTACCGCAGTAGAGCCATCATGGGTTACGCGAGCATCGCCACTACCGCAGTGGCTGCGGCTAGCACCCCTAGCAGCTAGCATCTGTGCTGGCTTAGGCATTGTCCATCCCTTACCCCACCTAACACTTCCAAACATCCACCATTCCCACTGTAACTGCACTGAAACCCACTCAACACTTTTAATTTGCGCGAAAGCAATTCCAAAAATAGCTCGTATGAATATACTTTGTGATTACATGCATACTGATGATACTTAGTTTTTACAATTATGAATCGATACGCGCCGAACACTAGAGATTCCACTTTACACTAGACATTCACAACATTGTAGCATTCCAGTACTTCCCCAGTACTTCGCCGGCTATTGAGCCCTGTCAACCGTATATTGTGTTATTGGATCGAGTCGCGTTTGTTTCGTTTTTGTGTCTATTGTATTATACTCACTACTACGAGTTAGAGAAGAAGTTATACATATTTGGCTGGTATGTTGACGGGTTGTCGTAAATTAGACTGGATGCGTCCCCGCTTGGTCTTGGCGCGTTGTCTTGGATCCCGTTCGGGCCTGATCGTCTCTTGGGAGGTAAGGCGGGCGCGACGGGCCCTTCGTTCGAAGCAGCCCCACGCACGTCGCCGTAATTCTGCGCGGCTCCATATGCCTCATTCCCGAAGTTTTGCGACTGCGGTGTCGCGTAATTATGTGCTAATTGCGGTGGGCGCGTTATCTGCTTGCCTGCTTCCTCGTATATTTTTTGCTGAAGCCCGGCGCTATAGCCTGTCAACTGTTGGTAGAATTCAACGCCTCGGCCTAGTCCTATGGTGTACTGTTTCCACGGACCCTCGTAGAACTCGACGATCTTGTGGTGCTGGTCGCGCACCACCTGGTCGGTGAAGGACTTCGAGTGCTGGATTTGTTTGACCTCGGGGTTTCTCGTCAACATCTCCCATTCGCCGTTCAATTCTCTCAACAATCCCTTTTGCTTCTCAATCAACTTGTCCAACTCCACATTGTAAACTTCAAATTTCTTCATTTCCTCGGGGAAAATCACTTCTTTGATCTCGCTCGTACTCTTAACGCGGCTGTTTAAAATAAGTATATCCGCAATATCATCGCCATGGATCTCTTTTTTGAGGGCTTCGATTAGCTTGATTTTGTTGCTCTTGATTGTATTCAAGTCATGGAGAATGTCCTCCACTTTTTTGATTTTCAGCTGGATCTCTCCGTTGGTATTGGCAGGAGCGCTGTCGTCAATATCAAGTAGACTTATCTCTTCAACCAAGTTTTTAGGCTTAGCCAGTTCGCCACCAACCTCAAATAATCGGCCAAATTCGGCTGACTTGGGTCCCTTTCCCAACGCATTGTACAACGGTCCGTTGCTTTCGTTTACCAAGCCAAATAACCGGTTATCGGAATTGGTAGCGTCGTACAAAGCCTTCTTCACTTTAATAAGATCGTCTTTGAACTTGCGGAGCTTTTCTGGATCTGAGCCGCTTCCGGCTCTGGCCAAAGTTGCTTCGCTCTCACTAATTTGGTCGAAGATTTGCTTTCTAGACTGAACAATCCTGTCCCGATTAATGACATCTGCATTGTATTTACTGGCAACTTCATTGGCAATACTGATTAATTTGGGGTCAATGTCGGCCCCATTGGTGGCTGCCACATTGTAATCATCATTGGAACGCATCAACTCCTTTAGAGTCACCAATGATTTGGGCATCTTCAAATACTCCAATACCGATGCCAATTCTTCATTGGAAACATCGACCAAGTCGATTTCATTTCTCAAGAATTGCGATTTCTCTTCCGAATAAAAACTGAGGAGCTCGTGGATATTTATAGGGATGACGTTCTTCAAGAAGTGATTGTAATTGTAGTCGTTTATCTCTTGAAACTGGTCTATTTCGTTCATGGAGATGATCTTGGTGCTGTCCATAGCTTTTATATCGGGCAAAGTTACCAACGAAGGAATGATATCATGGTAAATCAAATCGTTGTCCTTATTTAAATCGCCCAATTTAATAGCCACGGTATCTTTTTGGCCCTTGTAATTTTCCAACAATTCATAGGCATCTCCTGAACTTCCTGCCGAGCTGGCCTTTGTGTTGATAGTCTTGAGGGTTTGGCTTTCAATTTCATTCAAAATATCGGCGGATTTCTGTAAATAAGCCAATGCCTGGCCGTACTTTCTCAGAGCTTCCAAGTTTAAGCCATTGAAATAGTATGCCAAAGACTTGTAATAGAGCATTTTCAACTGAAGAATAGCTATCCAAGTTTCGTCAATCTCAGCATCTACTTTGCTATTAGACTCAAAAACCTCTCCTTCTTCGTCTTCAGGACTCTCCCATATGTCACTACTAGGTACTTCATCCTCATCACTATCTTTTGATTCACTCGCACCCAAAGCTTCGATGTCATTTTCAAGATTCGTGGTCATCTTGAGACACTCTTCATAATGTGAAGATGCACTTCTACACAACTTGGAGATCAACGAGTTCTTCTTCTGTTCCAAGTCTCCACTGATAACTTTCATTACAAAGATTTCCTGTGACTGGGCCAAAAGAAGCTTGACCAAAAACTTGATTGTGGACTGGCTGAGGTCGTATGATGGTGCATGCAAGAAGTTTTCTTGAATAAACTGATATACACCAGCAGCCTGCTGCAAATGCTTGATGGACTCTCCGATCAAGGTGTCTGGATTCGACTCAGCAGACAGACCTTTTTGGGATTCTTCGTACTTGAAAACAGCAAACTTCGATAATAGCGACCCCAAGTTGAAAAGAACATTGGCTTTTTCGTATGGCAACGCATTTTGCTTGTGGGAAACGCCTTGTTGAAACACATCACACCAGTCGAAAACAATCTTTTTGCTTCTATTTACAGTGGCAAATGGAATCCGTAAGTCTAGAAGCTCGATCTGGCTATAGTATTTGCAATACAATTTTATGCCTGTTTTATTGGCAACCGCTCCACGAAGATCTTGCCGCAACTTGTTGAAAGAAGTCAAATCTTCCTGGTAATCCGAGGTATTTCCATATACTGAAAGAAGGTACTTGTTCAATGGCTTGGTCCAATTGACCTCCTCTGTCTTTTTAGTAGGAATTGATACCAAGTACGTCTTCATTGTTGATTGCCACTATCTTTATCTGGGGGTTGTTCATTTTGTCTCACGTTGTATTTTTATTAGACACGACCAAATATTAGCTTAATATAGAAAACGCCTGATGCCCAGAGTACTTCCTGAGCTGAGTAGTGAGTGTCTTGTTAGTGCAGTTTGATAGAATTGTCTTGATTGCTGTTTGGTGGTACTGACCTGGTGGTATGTGAATATTGGTGTCTTGGTTAGTATTGATTTTGTATTAATTTTGCACCCATTTCAGGAAAAGAGATATCTATGTGTGCTTATCGCTGTCTCGATCAACGAAATAGAGGTTATCTTAAAGTCTACTAAGTACCTAGAGTGCTGTTTGTGCTAATCTAGTGGTGTCTCTATTTTGTTGTCTTATATTGGCATACTGTCTTACCCATTTCATAATATCATATATACCGTTAATGGTTAGTCCTTGAGATATCCTCCCTCTTTGCAAAGAGAGTAAAATATGGTGTTCGTATTCTCAAGTAGACTCGTCGGAGTATCAAACTCTTTTACCTCTCCATCGCCCAATACCAACACTCTGTCACTATCCAACACTGTTTCCAACCTATGGGCTATGGTCAAAATAGTCTTGTGTTTGAACTCAGACCGGATAGTCTGCTGTATAATTTTGTCAGTCTGGGCATCTACAGCTGCAGTTGCTTCATCCAAAACCAAAACCTGCGACGGATTGAGCAATGACCTAGCAAGAGAAAGCAACTGCTTTTGGCCAGCAGAAAGGTTGGATCCACCTTCGAGCACCTGTGCCGAAAGACCAAAGTCATAGAGATCCTCCTCCTCTTCGTTCTCTCCCTCTTCATTCTCTCCCTCTTCATCTTCTTCGTCATCCTCTTCCTCAGTCTTCTTTTTGGTTTTCATTCCCTCAACATGCTCCTTCAAACTTGCAAGCTCCAATACCTTCCACAACTGCTCATCGGTGAACTCGCCAAACGGGTCCAAGTTTTGTCTGATGGAACCTTCGATCGCATGGGAATCTTGTGGTATAATATTCAACCGGTGTCTCAATTCAAACAACCCAATTTGGCTGGTATCAACGCCGTCGATCTCGATATGGCCACCAGTAGCCTCGATAATTCGAAAGAGTGCTAGTGAAAGAGTAGATTTTCCTGCTCCCGTCCGTCCCACTATTCCGATTTTCTCGCCGGCTTTGATTTCTATGGAGATGTTCTTCAAAACAGGATCAAGGTTGGCCCGGTACTTGGTGGTATAATCAACAAACTTGATCTCTCCTCTGTCGGGCCAGGTAGGCGGAAGGGTATGTTTAGTTTTGGGGTGTGCTTCGGAAGGTAAATCGCAATATTCATTGATTCTTTCCACCGAAACAGACTTGTTTTCTATGGATGCCCAGTATCTGATAATTTCATTCAACGTGGTGGATATCGTCAACGAGCTGACCATCACAAAACCCACCAATCCAGGCGAAAACTGGTATGAAGTCCCCAAGGTCAAAAGAACAAAGAGCGACACTGCAAACGAATTGAGTCCGGATATAAGCAGCAACCGAGACGCCAACCACCGGTCGCAGAAGAACGCCATGATCGATACCTGGCAAAACTCGTCGATGTACTTTCTATTCTTGTGAACAAACCTTTCTTCATGGCCATGTGCCTTGATTGTATCTAATCCATTCAAGGACTCTTGCAAGTGCGATACAATAGGTGATTTGCAGGCACTCCTAATTCTTTTCAACTCTCGGGCTGCACAGATATAGTACTTTCGGACCTGGTTGTAGATGACCATCAACAACAAGATGACAACGATCATTTTTGGTATAGTTACCACAATGACCACCAACGAACCTATTGCTTCCATTGAGTAGTCGATAAAGCCCAGGAAAACCCATATGATCACGTCATCGATGGTGTTGATGTCATCCGAAAACCGGTTGATGATTCTTCCCACTGGGGTGGTTTCAAAAAACGACATCGGTGACCGGAGAACTGCCTTGATCATCGAGTCATGGAAGTGCCTCGAGCCACTGATCACGCAATAGTACCACAATATAAACGTTCCCAAGAAAGTAGCCAACGCACCGGAATACCCCAACGCCGCGTATATGAACAAGTAGTACCCGGGATGAACATTGTGGCCCGCTTGCAAGTTCTTCTCTGACCATGACTTTAAAAAGTAATGCGATAGGATTTCTAGCCCAACAAACGTTCCGTACATCAAAGCGTAGTTGATGATGTAGTAGAAGTTGCAGGCTTTGAAGTACGTGAGGTATACTGACAATTTTATGCTGCCTTTGGTGGTCACCTCGTCCGTGTGGCCAGTTCTCTGGTGTTCAACCGTCTCGTATTCGTGATCATACGAAACGAAACTGGCTCTTTTCACCGAACCTCTAGTCCTTACTCGTTCTAGATCGGGTCCTTCGGTCACCGCAAAGTCATTCTCGCTATCTATTTCTGTGGCTTGGGCTGACTTTCCGAATTCTTCTATCAATTCGGCCAAAGCACCCCCGTTGGCAACAACCTCCCCAAGGGTTCCTTGCTCCACAATAGCACCACCGTTCAACAAGTAGATATAGTCGGCCTTGTACAACACACTCACTGCATTGGTGGCCAAGATTATGGTCTTGCCAGCCAATATTCCCAGCGGGCTCAACACCTCGTGGAAGATCTTCTTCCCCACGTGAGCATCCACTGCCGATAAAACGTCGTCCAAAATATACACATCTGCTCTGGAGTACACGGCCCGAGCCAAGGCTATCCTAGCCTTCTGGCCCCCACTGACCGAAATCCCCTTTTCTCCCACAACAGTGTTCTCTCCGTCTGGTAATACGCTCAAATCTGCCAACAACTGACAGGCTGCAACCGTTTTCTCGTAAAACTGCGCGTCAAATTTGCACCCAAATAAAATGTTTTCTTTGACAGTGGCATTGGCCAACCAAGGGTTTTGGGAGCAGTACGCGGTTGAACCGTTGACTTCCACCCTGCCGTCTTTCAAAGGAATATCTCCCAACAAAGACTTTACGAGCGTGCTCTTGCCGCTTCCCACCTTCCCTACTATACACGTGAACTGACCCTTGTGGGCAGCAAAGTTTATACCTGACAATGCAACATTGTTGGATTCAAGGTCATTTTCCTCGTCTCCAATTGTTTCGGGAGTGCTCCACAAAAAGGTCCCATTGGATATTTTGACCGATACTTCGCCCTTGTGCAAATCGTGAAAGGTCTTGGTAACGACGTCAGATCGGGTTTCGGCCAACAAGAAAAGCTCCCTGATTCGTTTGAGCGATACGTTGATTTCTATCGAGTCGGAATACATGTACGGGATTTCCAACAAAGGCTCCGAAATGACCTCGAACAAGGTCAACGCCGGAAAAACGATCGACGGAATTAATGGTACACTGCCAAGATACGTGAATGCTATAAGCGAGACTGCTGCCACTGTTAAGGGTACACACATCCATGACAATGTCGATAACGCATTGAATATCCCGATTCGCTGGGCGAGAACCAACTCCAGACCGTTTCGAATCTCAAGCAATCTCTTCAATAGTGGCTGTTCCCAACTGAACAACTTTATACTTTTGATGGAGTTCAAGATCTCTGATGTCAACCTGATTCTCCGGTCTTTGATTTTCATCTTCTCTTCGTACATGCTGTTTACAGTGTTGCTTATCATGACACTGATTGGAATCATGAGCAAAGCCGTTGCAAATCCCGCGAGCGTTGACTTGCCTAGTAATTGGCTCAATGCAAGCATTGACAGGAAAAGCCTAATAGGCATTAGCACAAGATCTATACCAGTAATCAAAGCTCTGGCGACCGAATCTACGTCAACAGTAAGGTTGGTGATTATATCACCAGAAGCCTTCACCTTTCTGGAGTCAAGTGAGAGCTTCATTGATTTCTGATAGATCTTAGCTGTCAAGCTCGAGGTGGTCTTCTCGAGGAATCTGGTAAACATGGTGGCGAACTCGTTGTATAGAAAAATTCGAATTACGGTGGTCCCAAACATCAATGTTGCAATGGAAAAGCCGACAATAGCAGGACGGTCTTTCCCGCTATCTTGATCAGTGAAGAACTTTATGAATGCCTGCAACATGAAGGCTTGACTCAAATCGATTAACATTACGAGAATATCAGCTGCCATGCAGATCAAAATATCCAACCAGTGGATCTTGACAAGGATCAAGAAGAGAGAGAACTTAGGGAGTTTCCGTTGAGCTGACGTGGGAGTCTTTGTTCTTTCCAATACTCTCTGTCTGCGTTTTTCAGCTTTCTGCACCGCCGTGTTCCAGTAACGGTCAAACTTATCCTGGGTCACTGAGCTCTTGATATCAATCTCTGCACGAGGAACATCCTTAATGGTTATCTTATCGGCCTTGTAGGCGAACGCAATGAATGGATCTAACCACGAAAAGATCAACCACGAGTAAAAACCGTGGACAGACTCGATACTCCACCCACTCAAGTCCCAATACTGTTTCAATTCAATGCTGGGGGTATAGAACCAAACCTGGAGGATGGATATCAAAAGCGAGTTAACCCAAAGAAAGATCTCCAAAGCATAAATCACCGAGTATGAAGGCGAGTCTCTCAGTGGAGCCCACACTTTTTGAGCACCATACGTATCTTGGAGCAATACAGACAAGCTGAACAACAGGTGCAATGGCCAAAAGAGTGCAGTTGAGGCACAGTACACCGGAGATCTTAATGGCTCGATGATATTAAGCGGTAAAACCACTAATAGGATGCTGGAAAATATAGTTATGGCATTCGTACGAGCAAGTTCGTGCCAATTGGATCCAAAACCCAACAACACAAAATACAATATAACGTGCAATATAATTGCGTACAACTTGAAAAGTTGGAATATCCCGACGCTCTTTGCACCGAACGGCGAACCAAAAGAGTATTGGATCCTGAAAGGACCGTGTGAATTGGCAAACACCAAATGGGTGAGTTGGGCTACTCCCACTATGGCGATGAGTCCAGTTGAAATCGTACTGAACCCTGAAATGAAGCATGGAACTACACCACTTCCATAGGCCCCGAACGGACTTGCAATCGAGCTCCATAGCGTGCAATGGTCTCTCGGTAAAGCGCTGGTAACATCATGAAAAGTCATTGCCGTCTTTACTGGTAGCGCCGCCCCTGATATTTAGCTGCGAAAAAGTGACTCATTTGAGAGGGTAGAGCCGCACAACAGAGTGGATAGTAGCTCTATAAATAGAGCGGCTACACGGCATCATGTAAACATCAAGCTTGCAGTTGAAGTGTTTAAGTTTTTCACTCATGGAGCCCGGGACGATTGAAGACTGATTCGAGTTCAATGCTTAGTAGGTATCTGTTACGTAATCAAAATCCATTTGTTGCTGCAATTAATATTGTAAGCTAGAGATGGCTATTGCAGATGTGATTAGTATATCCAATGACTTTGGTAATCTAGTCGGAGTAGGCACGATTGATCTATTTAATCCTCCCAGCACGATCGAGATTGGCGGGGGATTGCCTGCTGAGGAGCTGCAGGCAGAACCGGTGTGGAGATGGTTTGACCTCAACGGCCTTGGTCTTGATACGAGCGAAGTCGTCTCCGATATGCAGTTTCTAATCAATTGGCGGTGCATCATGGCCACGTATCAGGTTCAGAAAGTGCTGGTGTCGGCCTCAGCCTACTTCGTGGTGTGCAAAGTACGCATCTATGTCATACCGTCGGATGTGCCAGGAGCACGGTATTTTGACGAATGGCGAAGTGGAAGACTGAGAAGCGCAGCAAGCACCACCAAAGTCAAGAAAATCTGGTCCAATTTGCTTGGATTATTGGACTACTCCAGCGAAGGATGGCATTGCACGAACAACCTCTCTCTGTTTTTGAGGCACCCCAGACTCGTTCTTGACTTTAAAAACGCCAAATATCCTCCCAAAAATGAAAACTTTCACATATCAAGATGGACATCTAACCAGGGCCATGTTTTAGCCGAATCTGCAACCGAACCCGGCCTCGACGGGAGTCTTATCCAGGCCATCTACGACCAAATTAAATCGCCTGACTTGTCCTCCTATGTAGACAAACCACGTCTTCCGGTATCCAGAAGCATTCCAACGGTGCAAGAGACCATAGGGCTCTTGGTAGGATCGCAAAGTGGCACCATTGCTGGAATCAAACTGATGTTGTATACCTTTCAGATAGCATCGTTGTGTAAAATGCTCGAAAAAGAGTCTATGCCAGCAAAGGCACTTGCACCCAACTTAATTCCGGTAAAATCTCCATGTGGCACGTCCAAATACTACTTTGATTTGCTCACCAATGGCTTTCTTTTGCAGCCAGACATGTACGATCTCCCACGAGGAGGAATTCTAGCAGAAAATATGGGCTTAGGAAAGACCCTTATATGTTTAAGCTTGATATGCTTGACCAACCACGAAGTTTCCAAGCCAGATAACATGCTCCTATACGAAGAATCCCAGCAAGTTACTTCTACTATTCCCCGATTGACTACTCTTTGTAGCCAGACAGTCACTACTTGTTCACTCCCGTGGAGATATTATAAAGACGATTTGCCGGAGACGGTGATAAAGACGCTTTTGGAGTCGCCGGGGTCATTCAAAATACCGTTAATAATGAACCACTACGAATCGTCGTTTGTTCTCCGAACCCGTCACGCCTCGACCAGAAATATGCCTGATACACCAACAGAAGGCACCAACTACAAAACTCTTCTTTTGACCAACAGCACATTAATCATAGTGCCTGACAATCTTCTCCATCAGTGGAACAACGAGATAAAGAAGCACATGTTCAAAGGCTATCTTCGCATACTTTGTGTTTCCACGCAGTTCAAGCACCCTTTCAGCCACGATTCCACGAAATACACCAATGAACTTCCTGACGCGAAAGCACTAGCGGCATTTGATTTGGTTCTAACGACCAACTCATATATTTCAAGATATGCAGGTGACTTGCTGGCGAGTCCGTTGACCAGCGTCTACTGGAAACGCATCATTATAGATGAAGGACATAGCTTGTCGTCCAAGGTGTCTCGAGTCAGTTTCTTGTGCAAATCAATGCACTGCGAGCGCAAATGGGCTGTGACAGGTACTCCTACGTCTGGTCTAACCAGGCTCCATATGGAACAAGACACCGAAGAGAAGTCTTCCAAGTATACTATAAAGAACAGCTTCAATGAAAGAGACGACTTGACCAAGTTAGGAACCATCATTGGCAATTTTCTCAAGATAGAGCCGTTTTTTTCGCAGCCAAAGTACTGGAATACCCATATGGTCAAGCCGTTGGAGCGCAGATTGTACGGATCCCAGTTGAAGCTCCTCAACTTGCTCCGGTCAATATTGGTCCGTCATAGTCTCCACGATATCGAGACGGAGCTCCAGCTTCCACCTTTGCACCACCAGGCGGTTTTTTTGAAGCCTTCGTACCACAATAAGCTTTCGATCAACTTGTTCACGGCGGTGTTGGCCGTGAATGCCGTTTCTTCAGAGAGAAAGGACATTGACTACATGTTTCATCCCAGCAATACCCCTCAACTTCGTAGGTTGGTTCTCAATCTCCAGAGAGCGACTTTCCATTGGACTGGTTTTGCCCAAGAAGACGTCGAATTGTTGATCGAAATCTGCGAAAAGGCTTTGAAGAAGCCCGAAAAGTACTCTGAATATGACCTCTACTTGTTGAAACACTCGTTGCATGTGTCCAGGTTTGCGTTGAAGAATCTACGGTGGAGAACGCTGGCGTTGTTGCACGAAATGAACTACTACGTCCAAGGCTTGCCCCAGGAATTTGTCCAGGAGTTCGGCATGGGGTCACTCGAAAACTCGGACGTGGCTGTATTTGGAGCGCCCCATCTACACCAGATCCAGGAGTTCTACTACAAAAACAGGTTTATGAACATGCGAGACTCGCAAGACTTGAAAGCCAAGTTAAGTGCGGTTTCCAAGCCGTTCTGGCAACAATACTGGAACGAAAATGCCAAAAGAAACGCTGAGAAGTTCAACAAAGTAGACGACCGAAAGACGTCAGTCAAGGAAGCCGTAGATACGCCTAGTCTCATTCGAAATTTTGAGGCCGAAAAGAGCCTGGTATCGGAGCCAGTCAAGAAAGAACTGGATGACGTGCGAGCCAGTGAGATCTTGGGAACTGCTTCAGCCAAGCTCTCGTATCTTTCTTCCAGGCTTCTAGAGCACCAGCGACACAAGATCAAGTCGTTGGTGTTCTTCGAGTTCGAGGATAGCGCCTACTATCTTACCGAGTTGTTGGATGTTCTCGGGGTCAACTACATTCTCTATGCAACCTTTATTAATGCCACCGATAGAGCCAATAACCTCACAGACTTTAGCTCGTACGATAGTGCCAGTTTGGGCGGAGTGACGCTCATCATGGACCTCAAGTTGGCATCGCATGGTCTAACCATAATTGCAGCCACCCACGTATATTTTATCAGCCCAGTGTGGAAAGCCTCGGTGGAAGCGCAGGCCATCAAGAGGTCTCACAGAATCGGACAGAAGAATAGCGTGTATGTCGAAACGTTGGTTCTACAAGGCACTTTGGAGGAAGAAATATACAACAGACGAAGCCACCATGACGATCAGGAGCAAGAGAAAGAGTCGCAGAACACCTACGTGATTGACGATATGGGCATGAGAGACTATATTTTGAGGCACAAGTTTTTGGAGCACGGCCCAAACGAAACAGAGTACTGTCCTTTTGAGGCCAGCACCTTTGGTGAAAGAGCGGAGACAACCAACAACGAAGACTTTTCGTTACTTCTGCACCAGGACCGGTTGGAAGAATCCATTCGGAAGTGGAAGGTGTATCTTTTCAACCAAGCGAACTTGGACAAGCTCAATGAAATCAAGGCCCGAAGAAAAGTGGCCCGAGAGCTCAACGTGGATGCTGTCGAATATGACGAGTCTGTGGTTGTGAAACCAAAACCTAAAGTTGAGGGTCCTGTTCGCAAAAAGGTTCGTTTCTGATAAGAAGATACTCACAAAGGGATACGGCCAGTTGTAAAGAATGGTACGCTTTCATAGTACTTTCGAAGGGTGCAATTGGCGAATGTATATACATCGCAATAATTCACAGAATAATACGTTATTAAAGAGGAGGCTGTATTACATATGATAATATTCAACTTGTTCATGGTCAAGTAGTGAAGTAATTATTCCTATAACTTTATTTTATTCATTTCAGTGCTATTTGTTCCTTAGTTGGTCCTCAATTGTAGATAGTTCTTTAATTGGGTAATGTACAGTGGTTTGTATTGATGGTATTGTTCGTACCATAGGCTTGAAATATTCTATAATACACTTCTATTCTGGCAGAGACTGCCAGTACTAGGCTATTTCTCTCACGATTATACTTCCATCCGTCGACGTAGACACAATTATATCTTCGGACGGATGATAATTCACATCCACAACACATCCCTGGTGGCCCAAATACTTGTTGACAATCTGCCTGGAGCCAAAGTCCCACGCGGTCACCGTGGTGTCTTCAGAACCCGATAAGATCTTTACGTTGTTAGTGCTAAAGCATGCCTTGACAAGCTGGTACTCTTTACCAGATGGGGCTCCTTCGTAGGTGTACGGATTCAATCTGCTTATCCCGTCGGGAACGTGCTCCATGGCGCTATGGGTCTTTACTGCACCGTCCATTGCCCTCGATAGAAGCACGGAGTCGTCGCTGTTGAGTGCTAGAGATGTGACGGAGTCGGCGTGGCCGCCGCTTTTCCAGAGCGGTTTGTCGAGAACACGAACGTCATACGCGTGTACAGTTGGATCTATACCGGCAAAGTACAAGGTGGTCTCTCTGTTGTTGAATATGGTGGCCAATACGGGATACTCCGTCTCGATCAGTCCCACGGTGGTCTTGACTCTGGTGTCCCATAGCCTGACGGATCCGTCATCTCCACCGCTTACTACGGTATTGCCAGACGCAGTAGCATCTACTTCGTTTACCGCGCCCTCTCCTGCTTGCAACCTTCGTATTCTCTGGCCACTCTCACCATCCCAAACTCCGATGGTGCTATCAGCAGAAGCACTAATGATGGTCGAGTCATCTTCGGCCCACCGCAACGAAGTCACGGCTGATTTGTGGCCTTGTAGCACACCGTAGTTGGGGCTCTCTTCGTGTTCGTCGGTCGGAAGTTTCCACAAGTTGATGTTTCTGTCTGCTCCTCCAGAGGCTATTTTGGTTCCATCGCCGTTGAATCTGGCCGATAATACGGGGCCCCGGTGGCCCTCTAGTATCACGGCTTCGTCGTATAAAGTTCTGCCTGCTCCTGAGCCGCCACCTCTGCTCACGACAAGCGATTTGGTGTCGCCATTCTCGCTCTTGAATCTTTTGCTCGACATTGCTTCTTCACTTGATTTCAGTCGCACCAAAATAAAGTTGACTAATGAAGATGAGTAAAAAGGAGTGAAGTTGAGTAGAAGGAGTGAAGATGAGTAAAAAGGAGTGAAGATGGTAGAAATCACGTCTATTGTTATAGATTCTACATATCTTATTCATAGAACCGTACATAATGTAGCTGCTAACTAGTTCATGCTTACCTCACTATTTCAACTCTCACTAATTTACTGTGTCTCACTATCACCGATTACTTACGAACTCTTTGAGTCTATTCTCTGATCGAGTCTGTTTTCATTTGAGTCTATTCATTAGTCTACTTCTACGTTGGATACATCCATATTCTTCTGTACTTGTATTAAGAGAGATACTCGTAGCTGCCGCCGTCGATTCTTTGGATGTACTGCTTTTCGATCAACTGGTCGATCACCCGCTTGATATCGATGATTTTGGCCTGGAATCTCGACGACGTTTGTGGCAACACCTCATTGATCAAATCATTGTGCTTGACCACCTTTCTGGACTTCATTATTCTGACTATACAAGCACTCAAGAAATTCTTTCTGGTTTCGTCGATCTCCTTGTTAGCTTCATCCTCTTCCTGTTTAGGCTCGGTATTCTTGATGACACTGATGAAATTGACCTTGAGCTTTTTGGACTTGTACTCTTCTACGATCGTCAAGTCGATGTCATCATTGGACAAGTCGCCTGGCCGTGATTGCTCAATTAACTTGTACTTGATCAAGGGCAATAAATGCGACTCAAATATGTTTCTGGACGCTCCTACTATCTCGTAGAGTTTGCCCACAGAGTAGGTGCTTTCTTTGTTGTAGGCAATCAAAATCATCAACTGAATGTTACTGACAGTGAATATGAACGGAGGCTTGCCTTTTTTGGATAAGTTGGCCTTGATTTCGGCTCTTCCGTGGTTCCACAACCACTTCAATTGTCTACCGTTGTGCTGAGAATTGTATGCTTTCACAATACTTTCGAACGGCTCGGTCAATTCGGTGGCTATGTTCAAGTTGTAGTCTTTAGAATGGTTGAATGGCCACATACTTTGGGCCAAAATCAATGGGTTGAAATCTTTGACAATCAGATTGTTCATGTTGAGCTTGGCTTTCAAGTCTTCGGACGATTTCATGTCGGAGAACATCTTGGTCATCTTAGAAGTGTATTCTATAGAATTTTCCTCTTGTAATCTTTGGATGATATACTCCTCGAGTTCTTCCGATTTACTGTTGCTGTTTATCAATCTCTTCGCAAGTTGACGACGGTAGAACTCTTCAAACGAGTCTTTGTCGTTGATAAACTTGAATATAATCATCAAGTTGTCGGCATTCATATCAATGATATCGGATTCTTTACTGTTGGATCTCAATAACAAATCCGAGTATTTGGCCAAAAGTTCGGGTGTTTTGCAGCCTGCTTTGGGGTTTGGAAGTGCAATAGGATTGTTATTGACAAAGTAACGACACGCACTGTCCAATGCTTTTATGAATCTTGGATCTTTATTGAATGCTTTGATGACAACCTCGTTGAACTGCAAGTAGATAGAGATTAAGGTGTTGATGTAGATTTTGGGGTCCACCGACGACAGAGCTCTTTTGGCCGGTCTGGTGGTGGTAGAGGCACCTGCAGCGGCCGCAGCGGCAGATTCCATGCCTATTCTCATATCTTCGATCTTCAATAGTGCTTGTTGTTTGATATAATTCTCCAAGGTGTCGGCCAAGGGATCGATGGTTTTGGGCACTCTGTACAATAACTTGTACATTCTTTGGATATGGTCGATTTCTCCTTGTTCCAACAACGTAAGGAACTGGTTGTACATTTCCTGGGAATGGTCTTCAATAAGCACTTTGTTAAGAGTCTCCAAAAGATACTTTTTGGTGTGATCCTCCAAGTAATTGTTGGAACGGGAGATTTCTTCTTGCAATCTCGATTCACACTTTTTCATATATTCAACCACGTTGTTTTCACTCAAAAACTTGGAGCTTTCATTACTATAATATGCGGCTGTCTGCTCCAAGAACGCCTTTTCAAAACTCATCACATAAACCACCAAGCTTGGTTTCTTTGAGTCCTGGGTCTCAAGGCCCAAGAAGACTAACGATTTGATGGCAATGGATATTAACGAGGTGTTGACGATCTGGTTATTTCTTTGCTTTTCAATCAAGTCCAAGATCTCGTCTATAAGGATCTTGGAGTTATCATTGAACATTTCCGATTTCCACTTGTTGAGAGCCAAAGTATTGACTTCGTGGATATCTTTGCGGCCGTCTGATCTTTCCTTTTGGACCCAGTAACGGTTCATATAGTCAAAGACATTGTGCAAGTAGCCGGTTCCGATGGTAAATCTGGTCCATTTGCGCACATAGAACTCGAGAAACGTATCCTTTGGATCTTTGGTGAGACCCCTGATAAACTGTGTCAAGTATTGGTCAAGTCTGGAGTAAATTTCGGCGCCTGCAAGCGAATAGGAGTTGGATTCGCCGGTGCTGGAAGAAAAGTTGTGGCTGTCGTTGTTGTTGCTTCTTCTTGATTTGTTAACACAGAAGTTGTAGATGGCGGTGTAACAGTTCATGTACATTTTGGAGGTGACGCCCTGGTCTTCCTGAGACCCAAGAATGAACTCAAGCCCGGGCTGGATGAAGTTCCATGTGGCGTCCAAATCGCTAGCTATCGGAAGGGACATAATGGGCTGAATGAGCTAGAGAATACAGTTAATTAAAACTGATGAGTTATAGTAGTGGATAATGGTGGATGGTTACCTGATTCAGTAAGTAGTTGGAGATGCTGGACCAAAGGGTGGAAGTGGGTAAAATGGTGTCAATTAGTTGTTACGAGTGGTTGTTTATTTGCTATATTGAGTGTGGATGCAATAATTGTTATAGAAGTACAATTAGAGCCTAGGCAGTCAACGGATCGTACGCTGTGGTTATCCTCTGGCGGTTTTGGCAGCGTTTGTCGCCGCCGCAAACATGGACTCGCACGACCAAATATGATGGATAGGTTGATTGAGCACTAACGAGCTCAATTGAACTAGTCATTGATGATGTCCAGTTGTTCTTCGATGTTTGAGCTATACTCAGTGTTGTGTGGTGTCGCTATACCTACTGGAGAGGTTATTATAACTACACCATCACAAATTTTCAGTATAAGACGAACTTGAATTGCTAGGTTACTGTTCTAATTGTCATACTAGCTATATTTTGTTATAATACTAGGTTGTTTCTAGTATTAGTCCGTCTAGATGAGTCTAGTTATTATTTGCTTAACCATTTGTTCTAATTGGTCAATCTGTAACTTCTTTTATGTTATTTTTGTACTTTTATTCTATTTATTGTTCTAGTTGGTTAGTTGTTACGGGGATCTCCCACATTCACACGATCAACCACTCTAATAATGCTGATTGTAAATGTCAACACCCACAAACAGAGCACAAGAAAGAGAAACGCAGCCAACGCCCGCTGGCGCCGGCAAATCGAACTAACTGTCGGATAAATTATGCCGATGAGCTGAAGCTGCGGATCGTCATCGCTCTGACACACCCACTCATCATCATAAAGAGTGTTGAAAGTGAGCGAAAGGTTGGCAGACGAAAAGATAATGAACAAAAGATCAAGCATAATAAGCTTCATTTTGCCTAGCGGGTCACGTAACCCCAATGGTTTCCCACTGTACTCGTCATACGCAATGTAAACAATATACGCTATAGCACAGCACTGTACTACCACGGCCATGATGGTACTGGGCTGCTGCTCCACCTTGGAATCGTCGTACAGCCTTCGTGAGAAGATAAAGATCGACGCTGCCAACGCCAATGCCGCCACAGAAAACACCAATATGAGAATACGGAGAAACAACGGTACTAACGGGTTCTGCACAAAAAGCCTTTTGAGCGTGGGAAGCACATCGGCCCGTTTTTCATCCGACATCCAGTAGCCGGCTTTTGAGCGTACTCGAGGCGAGTCGTCTTTGGGATGGTGTTTTTTAGGCGTGTGGAACCACTTGAATAGTCCGCCGCTATCGTCTCCTACAAATGTGTCATCGTCAGTCGAACTGGTGCCTAATAATGCCGATTTGAGTCTGTCGTCGCCGCCCCAGGCGCCATTGAGTTTTCGGTCTACATCGGCGTCCTGGTCGTATCTGACCTTGTCAGCGGTACAAGGAGTGGGATTTTGAACGGAGTGTAGAAAAGAGGACCAGTTGTTGTTCATGGAACTGACAAACAAGTCGTTTGCAAAGCTGTTGTACTGGTCGTCTTCTGTTTTGGTGGATGCTAGTTTGGGCTGGTTTTCGGAAGAAGCCACGTTAGTGTTGGTATTGACCAATTGGTCCTTGTAGTGTGCTTGGGACAATCTGTCAAGCACATATGGCGGCACGATGGTGGGCTTGTGGCCGTATGAAGATATGGCGGCCGCTTCGTTGATTTTGGGCGGTCTTTCCTGAGAGTAAGCCCCTCGGCTTCGTGCCTGGCTGGGGACCAGGTCCAGCCGTGGTCCTATAGGAGATGTGCTGGACATAATAAAAGGTTTTGTATGACTAGCGTGGTAGTTGTGTTGGTGCTGTTTTAGTTGACAGTTAGTTTCTGTGTTTAATTTTTGATGCGCAGACGACTAGCGAGGCGGAAGGAAGGAGAAGGAAGAGAAAATAGAACGGAGTGAGGTTGGTGCGAAGAACGAGGTGAGGTGCGAAGAACGAGGTGAGGTACGAAGAGTGTGCGGAAAGAGTGCGAAAGAAGCAAGTAGCAGAGCGGGAGCAGAGCGGAAGCAGAGCGGGAGCAGAGCAGGAAGCAGAGCGGTAGAGTGTAGTACGAGGACTTCGCCGGCGCGACTAGCATGGGGATAGCAATCGTGACTGCAAGTCCTCGAATTGACATGTTCCGGATTTTATCCTACTAACCCTACTTGTGTACAGTAGCCTTACACCTCAAGTCGTCACTATTCACTACTTTGTACGAACTGGTAAAGGATCTTTTTATTTTGCACCTTACCTTCTACAGAATAAGTCCATAATAATCCGTAGCTCAACATCACACCATTACACCACCCTATAACCTTCTCTGCCTAGCCGTTCTCGGCAGATTCCCCATCGCAATTGCTACCCCGGGCTCATGGTCTTGCATGCTAGCAATGTTATCGCGTCACGTGTGGATCGCTGACATCGCCACTGGCTAGTTGACAGTACCAGCAAGCAGTCAGGCTTGTATACAGTTAGCACCCAACCGTCTTTTCGACATCCTATCATTCTAGCGTTCCTTCTATTGGCATCTTGTGTACTTGTCAAAGTAAGCAGTTCATGTCCGTTTCCAAATACGCCCTCGGTGGGTTGAAGACTCATATTGCGCCGTCCTACAGGCTGCAAGTTGGCATATTGTCAAAACCCACTATTTTGCATACCCACCAAAACATTCAGTCGCGATTTCAGTCCACTTCTCCTTCTTCGACACCGACTTCTTCCGAAGTGACACCGACTTCTCCCGAACCACCTGTTACAATCCACGGCCAGTTCGAAGGGCTTCATATCATATCAATTCCGATAACAACCTCCAAATCGTATATTTCGTGTCACCGACCAGTTACTTCCGATCAGGCGCAAAAGTTTCCGTGGGTACATAAGGTGGAAAACAAAGCGATCGCCTTGGCACTGAAAGCATGGACCAAATTGTCCACGTCGAAATCATCTGTAAGCGTGAAAATCACCGAATATGTCAAAAAACTCTTGGACGCGATCCCCTACGAGGAAAACTGTGTCAAGTCTTTTCCGTCCCAAAAAATGATGATCAGAGACCTCAAACGGGCGTTGGAATCCAAAACATCCTTGGTGCAAACGGAAATTGATCACCTTTCTATTCCTTTGGAAGACATAAAGCCAATTCCAGTGTACCACCCGGGCTTTCAATCTAAAGAAGCCATCATAGAGCAGCTTGATTTGCTTCGGAATGCCGCCTACAGAACGCATAAGAAGTATGCTATCTTGTGCGCCATTGGTATTCCGCTCACGCTTCCGTTTGCGCTCGTGCCGGTTCTCCCCAACATCCCGGGATTCTACGTAGCTTATAGGCTTTACTGCAACGTTAAAGCATTGGTGGGCGTAAAACATTTGGATTACCTTTTGAAACAAGGTGACTACAGCCAATTGTCTTTTGCAACTATCCCCAGTTTGGACAAGGCATACTCCAAAAAAGGTGAGATTTTGCTCGACGAAAAAACCATCGACAACTTATGTGAACTCGGCTTGGGCCACTTGAAGGACGATCTCCACAAGGCCCTCAAACAGGAAACCGCAAAGCTCAAGGCCGCCCAAGACTCTGTAAATAGTCAGTAGCTGCAAAATGAAAATAGATCACGTGGTTAGAGTCGCGTGCCCCGCTCCGGGTAAATATATACCTGGCTGCCAATTTTATCGAGAAAGGGCAAGCGAGGTGGCTGTAGGGCTAAGCCCTAGAAGCTAATTTCGCACGTGCTGCGCGCCCTCCTTGTTCCCCTCTAGCAACTTTTTCAGTACTATGCAGGCCCCGTCATCCGTACACTGTGTCGACGACCGTCCACCATAGTCTTATAAATTTAATTGATGTGCCGTTTTTCCTACTGGTCTTTTTTCTTTAGACACTAATTATCACTCAAAATGAGAAATAAGTGGAGAAAGAAGAGAGTTAGAAGACTTAAGAGAAAGAGACGGAAGGTTAGAGCTAGATCCAAATAAGCGGACAGCTGTTTTAACCAAGGTCGAATCCACTCATTGACCACTAACGTTGGCAATTGAGGTGAAAATAATGTGGTGAGCAATCGCCTATGCTATAGTTGCTTTTGGTTGTTGACCGGTCGTTGATCAAGTCCGACGTTGGTTATTCATGAATTCCTAGTTCTTATCCAATCATCTCAGATGAATGTCCGTATATAAATAAATTTACAATGTATATTGTTAACAAAACTTACACTGTAGCCTGTACTAGCACTTGGTATGGAATTCGTTTTCCTTTTCATTGAGTTTTTTTTCGCCAACTTGCAGCGCACTTCCCGATGCGGCCACAATATAATTTGATGTGAATTTTAAAATGGCTGCAACACAAATAGCTGGTTTGGAGGTTTTGACACAATGAACGATAACGATCCAGTGTTGCCTCGTAGTGTGCCTATAGTCAAGCAGGAACAACATGTGAACACCGAGCCTCGCCCGGAAAAGCGCATCAAAAAGGCTCGGTCCCTCTCGTATCCTTTAAGACCAGTTTGCGATCCCAATAATGCTTCTCGTACTTGTACTATGCCCAATCATAGTACCGATGAGGAAGCAGAATGCACGTATAGTGCGAAAAGAGGCATTGCTTCTGTCAAGAAGCACCAGCTCAAGACTTACGGGCTGCATAGTGTTCCCACGCTACGGTGTCCAAGCCCACTAGATTTGCCAGAGTCTCCACTGCGCAAGAAGTGCTTACCACAAGAAATGCGTCCGATTTATAGTCGGGCACTGAATGAAGCGTCAACCAATAGATCAAGCTCTCAAAATGATAAAATCCACCCAGAACCAACCAACGAGACGCAAGTCAATCCGAAACATGCGTCTCCAATTTGCTCCAGTGACATTGAAAACTCAACTGATTTCTCCAGCGAAGCCTCCTCTCCATTTCCCAACTTCTCAACCTTAGACCAGGCACCCAATGAGCCATTGTACCTTGCGCCAGAACAAAACGTCTCGATTGTTCAGCGAATAGTCGAAACAAGAGAACAAATGGGGCTATTCAGTGAAATCGACTACTTTCAAGAACACATGGAGGAAAGAATGATAAGATGGAGACCTAGTGAATCACAGCAGAATAATGATATTACCATTGATGGGAGTCATCCGTTCCAAGTAAATGACTATAGTAGCAAGCGTCCAGGCTCGGCAATCACGGTCGTGAAGCAATGGTTCCGTAAGGAGACCATCTCAGAGACCCCGGGTCATCAAACTCCTCCCAAACCGTTCAATATGAACATATCTCACAACAATGCAAGCTACACTGAAATCTTGAGCTGTATCAATAATATCAATTTGCACCCAAATACCTCAAACTCAATTGTGCCTGCAACCACCAGCATTGAGCGAGCTCAAATAATCGTCACTGAACCAACTCCTCGTGCACTACCAGTGTCTGAGCTTAATTTTGACAAAGTGGATCTGTTTGCAAACATTCATGGTAGAGTCAACAACTTGTCTGAAGATATGGACCAATTTGAATTATGTAATATAATTAGTCGAACCCACCAGAGTTTAGCCCAGCTGTGTCAGACAATATGGGGATGCATAGGCTCGAGTTGCAATCAATACTACTAGTTTACCTGTCTACAGTCTAACAATATAAAGTAGGTCTAACTGTAATTTAAGATGCTATGACAATTAAAAGCTGAAGTAAATAGAAAAACTATCGACAAAGATGCCGCTTAAAAGATTCATTTGATAAGATTTTGTATTGTTTAATAAGAAAAGGATAAGAATTGAAGGCAGCAACTAACTCTCTTACTCGGAGGCTTCAGCAAAACCTTCAGAAATAGAAGTCAATAAAGTATCGAATTCCTTCTTACCTTCCTCTTGGCCTCTGCTTGGTTCAAAGAACTTGGCAGAAGAAACAGAGTGCTTGATGTCAGAGGTAGCTTCGGCTAATTTTGACCATTGAGCACCGTTTGCGACCGCCTTTTGGGCTTCATCGTAGTATGAAATGAAGGCTCTCATCATGTCGAAAGTCTTCCAGATAGGACAGAAAGCATCGTAAGTCGAGTAACCGTTTTGTTGTAAGAAATCTTCTTTGATCAAAGTAGCGACGTCCAAGACAATTTTATCGGAATCAGACAAGGCCGATTTACCAACCAATTGCACAACCTGTTCCAACTCTTCGGCATTGGACAAGATCTCCTTGATTTTGTCTCTCAAAGCTGGGAATTCGGGGTAGTTAGAGTCGTAGTATTTACCTAAAATGCTGGTGTACTTGGAGTAAGATACAGCAGTGTTGATCGAAGGGAAATGCTTTCTCTGGGCCAATTTCTTGTCCAAACCCCAGAAAACTTGGGTAATACCCAAAGTGGAGGTGGTGACGGGATCAGAGAAATCACCACCGGCTGGAGAAACGGCAGCCACAATCGAAACCGAACCGGTTCTTTCTGGAGATCCCAAGGCAATACCTTTACCGGCACGTTCGTAGAAAGAAGCCAATTTTGAACCCAAGTAAGCTGGGAAACCTTGATCGGCAGGCATTTCACCCAATCTACCGGAAATTTCTCTCAAAGCTTCGGCCCAACGCGAAGATGAGTCGGCAATCATGGAAACATCTTTACCTTGATCTCTAAAGTATTCAGCCAAGGTGATACCAGTGTAGATGGAGGCTTCTCTGGCAGCCACAGGCATGTTGGAGGTGTTGGCCACCAAAGTGGTACGTTTCATAATAGGTTCTTTTCTGCCTGAGATTTCGGTGTACAATTCGGGGAATTCCATCAAAACTTCGGCCATCTCGTTACCTCTTTCACCACAACCAACGTAAATAATGACGTCAGAGTTGGAGAACTTGGATAAAGATTGAGAGATGACGGTTTTACCACAGCCAAAAGCTCCAGGAATACAGGTAGTACCACCTTGAACACAAGGGAACAACGAGTCCAACACTCTCTGTCCGGTCAACAATGGGTAGTCTGCAGCCAATTTTTCTGAAACCGGTCTTGGGACTCTGACGGGCCAGGTGTGCATCATGGAATACGAGTGTTTCTTGCCTTCAAACTCAAGTTCCAACACCGTGTCTTCTACATTGTAAGAGCCCTTTTCGGCAATAGAAGTAATGGTTCCTCTAGCTCTTGGAGGCAACAAGATCTTGTGGTCGTCCAATAAGGAGTTTTCAAACACAGAGCCGAAAATGTCACCGCCGGTGATGTGATCACCGACCTTCAAAGAACCCGGCTGGAAGTCGTAATTGACGGTTCTGGACAAAGCAGGGGCGTCTATACCTCTTGGGATATAGATAGACTGCGATCTGTCCTTGATTTCCTTCAATGGTCTTTGGATACCGTCATAGATGGTTTCCATCAAACCAGGACCCAATTCGACCGACAATGGCTTACCGGTTCTCAAAACCGGGTCTCCCACAGTGACACCGGCAGTTTCTTCGTAGACTTGAATGGTGGCCTTGTCACCGTTGATACGAATGATTTCACCCACCAAAGTGTCGTGACCCACCTTGACCAATTCGTACATGGCACAACCAATCATGTTTTCGGCGACGATAACAGGACCAGAGACCGAAAAGACCTGACCATATTGGGACTCTTCTTGGTCTTCTAACGAAAGACGTTTGATTTCTTTACGAGCGTTTTCTAAAGCACCGGCCTGGGGTTAGTAAGAAAGCACTTAATTGACCAGCAAGAATGCGGCACCGAGGCGGAGACGCCGAGGAAATGTGATGATAAATCACCAATTCATCAATTAATCAATCGGTGCTCATCCATAGCTACTCTTGTGATGATTAGTACATACCATTGTATAGTTTAGTTATATTGGTACAAGCCCAGTGCTGTTTAATGAATGGTGATTATTCAATTCAACATTCGGCGGAGGCGTGCGCGGGAAAAGGTTACCCGCAAACGATAAGAAGATAGCCATAGGACAATCGCCAATCACCCATAACCACATGATAAATACTAGCTAGAGAAACACGGGTAATCCTTACAAGTGACAAATAGGTACGTCTTTACATTATCATCCTAGTATATATATGTTTATTACATTGGCTGGGCGGTGCTAAGTTGGGTTGCTCGCAGTCTCCCGCGGCTCCAGTCTCGCGGCTCCAGTCTCGCGGCTCTCTATAACTTTCCCCCGAGTTTTCTCGCTCTATCGTGAGCAATATCGCACATAGCGTTAAACGCCTCTAGACGCTCCAACCCAATATCATTGCGACGTATCCGTTGCTCCATGTTCTCCATCACCACCTGGCGGGACCTGCCGTTGACAAACACCACGTACCTCAATCCCGGAAACGTGGCTTCGTAGCGGTCGTTCAACTCTATCAATCTCTGGGTCTCCTCCGCGCTTCCCTGGAGCGATTTTTGTTCGCTGCTGGAGTGCAGCGAGAGCTTGTCCGCAGGGGCACTGGAAGAGCCACCCAACCTTGGATGTGCTGCTATGATCTTGGATATTCTGGGGTCTATGTCCTCGCCACTAGCGGCTCTTTTCTCGGCTTCGTGTAATAAATTAAGGAGCTCTTCTCTGACAAACTCAATCAATTGCTGGTACGAGTTGAACTGGTGGTCTTTTATGCGACTGGTGATAAATGTAGAGAGCGTTTCACATGGCTCAAAAAGATGGCCCAACGCTTCGGCCTGCTCTTCGTGGCTCAACTGAGAAAGTTTGCCCACAGGTGGCAATGAATATGACATGTTGAGAATAATAGGGCACTACACTAGCGGACACTACTACTTATAAATGAGTTGAGCAATTTCGGCGGATTCCGAAATTTTCAGCCGCACTGATAACAGACCTACTTGTTCGAGTTATACTATATTATACTATATTATGGTATATTAGAGTTATTATTATAGTATGTTAGAGTTATTATACCATATTATAGTATGTTAGAGCTATTATACTATGTTATAGTATATTATAGTTATTATAGTACGTTATACTAAGTATTGGTAAGCGAGATACGAGTAGTTACTCGGTAGAAGTAAAGGTAAGCATAGGTATAGAGACTATCAAACAGTACGATTTTTATTTATTTATGCAGATATTATAATGAGAAATTATGTGAAGTGTTCGAGTTGACGTAATCTTTGTAATTCCTTCTTGGATGGAGCACCCTTCTGGGCAATCAATGGATGTCTCCAGTGTTTAGTATAAGTGAACAAAACATCGGCCAACTTGTCGATGTCTTCGATGCCCAAATCCTTGAAAGTCTTTGCGTTTGGATCAATCACTTGGTTTATCAAGTGTCTTTCGATTTGGTCGGGGTTGGTCAACTTCCAGTAGGCAATCTGCTTCAATTGGGCGACAGCCTTGGCCAATGCCAATGGGATTTGGTAGTCGGCAAAGTTGTACGATAATGGACCAGCATATGAAAAGTTTTGGGTCACACCGTGGATCATCTGTCTGATTTGGTGGAAGGACATTTTCTCTTGTCCGTACAATTCGAAGGTTTGGCCTACAGTGGAGTCGTCGTAACCGATCTTTTCCAAGCCTCTGGCAACATCAAGAACGTGAATAGGGTAGATTTCTTTGGCATTCTTGTTAGGAGTCCACATCTTCAATTTTGGGCCCAAGTAGTTCAAGAGGTTGTCTTCTCTACCAAACATTGGCGCAGGTCTTACAATAGTGGAGTCTGGCATAATGTCACGAACAACTTGTTCACCAATACCTTTGGTGGCGTAGAAAACAGACTTGGAGTTTGGATCAGCATTGTATGAAGAAACATGGACAAATCTGGAAACACCGGCGTCCTTAGTGGCCTGGGCAATTCTTTCTGTAAGAGCGATATTGACGTCGGCCATCGTGAAGTTCTTGGTGTTGTAGTCTACACCAATACAGTTGTACACAATATCGGAATGGGCAACGGCATCTTGTATGGATTTCAAGTTTCTGGCGTCGATTTCCACAAAGTTGATGACGCCCAAATCTCCGGTGACTTTCAAAAATCTCTTTTTCATATCGTCTCTGAATGGAACCACAGTGGTGGTACCGTGACGTGCCAACTTGGACGTCAAGTATCTTCCCAAAAATCCACTAGCTCCAAACACAGTAGCGGTATATCCGGTTCTGGAAGAACGGCCACCTGGACCAACGGCGACGTTGACTTTACCATTTCTGGTGATGTTGATGTCTGACTCCAACACAGAGGTGTAGATGGATCTGGAAAACCCTTTAGTCACTGGCTTTGCTCTCAACATCGTTACTTAATGAGTTGTATTGGCCGATTTTTGATTTTCGTAATTGATTTTTTGGCGCTTCTGGTTGGATAGATTTTTGGGAATGCACGACCAAATTCTAAATAGTGCTAACAGTAGTGATAGTGAAGAAGAGTAATAGGCAGGATTATAGTGGCTTATGTAGGGCGGGGTGTGCTTGTTGCTTTCTTCTTGACAAGGTATAATTCAAAAGAATAAAAGTAGCTAGTGGCTCTAGCTAGTGGCTTTTTTTGTCTCTAAAACGAATATGTGCTCTCATTTCACTGCACCTCGGAGCTATTATGAATTAGCTATCCTGGCAGATAGCTCTGGAGTAGCTGTCTGATAGCTTTGGGATAAATCACAACTCTCTGTATCGGTACTGCCATAGAAGTCTTGTTTCTGTCAGGTACTACCTTAGTCTTAAGGCAATATGCCTTGCATGAGACATGACTGAGAATGAGGCTCCAAGCAGAATTAGGCGGTGTAAAGCTGGAGTATCGTTCTTGGTATCTATATTAAGATTGGCCTTTTTGAAGGACTCGTTCATTCCTATAATAAAGGTGTAGGCCGAGTAATGGTTCAGCACGGAAAGGCTTTCTCCAAACGTTCCTGAAAAAGCTCAATACTACAACAACTCAAATTGATTTGTGTACCACCTACATTTTCTCAGCAAATTTCATATAATAGCCTAGGAAGAGTATAGCTTACAGCTCTTGCTCATGTTGTGCATCTCAAATTTGGCTGCGAAAACGTAAAAAATTATTTATGTACAGATCATATTCTTCAATAAACAGAAGGATATAGAGATGTTAACGTGGACTACTTGTCCTTTTACGTTGATTCTGTTTTAGTCCGCAATACATTCAGTTCAAGCCCTTTTTGGCACAAGGTTCTGCCAGAAGTTTTGGGGCCAATACTAGGAAACCTTGCATTGCTAGGTTTTGGTGCCCTCGAACCATCTTATTTCTTGATCTTGTTTAAAAAAAGACTGGACTTTTATGTATGTATTGATACAGTTTAATGTACCTCATACTACATATAATTATCAGTATATTATTTACTTATTATTTACTTATTATTTGTATATTATTGGGGTATTTTTCAAGTATTTTTCAAGTATTTTTTAAATATTCTTTGAATATTCATTACGTACTATATTAATATTCTTTACATATTATTTATAACCAAATATGTGATTATAGTTATTACTTTACTCAAAATATTAGTGAAGTAGTTAATTAATGATTAATAAAACAGAGACATAGTACAGTTCTCCTATTGAAATTGATAAGAATAACGTAAAAGACCATATAGTTCAAAATATCCTAGATAAGAACTAATTAGTGACAAAGCTTAGCATGAAGCGCTTTCTGGCCCGCGAGATACAGAAACAGCAAACCCAAAAGTCAGTAAACCTGGCCCTGGCGACTATGAGATTGCAAGTAGTAGAAATGACCTGCACATAGGCAGTTGCAACTTTTCGCAACCTCAGTTTGGGTGCAAAATTCCGGCAGTGTAAGTATCGGGCACGACGTAGAAGCATCCAAGACTACCTTCATGTATACTGTATCAAGTATACGCGCACTGTATCATGTGTGAGCATACTGTATCATGTATATGTGTACTGTATCATGTATAGGCATACTGTATCGTGTATAAGCATACTGTATGATGTATAGGCATGTACCACCCTCTGTAGGTATACTGTACTATTTATAGGTATGTAGGAGGACGATAATTTGGTAAACTTCATAACAAGCGGGTATCTGAAACGAATAGTGAATATCTTGCACGTCCTCGCATGAGTGCGGGTATCTGGCGAAATGAGTGAGAATCCAATACTACCCTTTATAATATCAAGTGGGTAGTATCACCATTAATAAGTCTAGCACGTTTGCAGTATAGCGCTGCAGTCCTCATAAGGTTTTCAGTGGCTAGAGACTAATTGAGCTTACTATTTCGAAACGACGATTTCAACCATTACTAAAAGCTTGCAATCTAAGGCTATCAAAAATTATGAGGTAACAACAAATTTTCAATAAACTCGGATAAGGACTACATTATATGTCAGATGCGTGAGGTCCATAATTAGAAAAGCTAGCACTGCGTCATTAATGCATAAGTTATAATATGCAATAAATAAGAATACAAGAATACATTCAGTTTTTTATCATTGCAGAATTCTTCCAACAATTAATCAATATTTGATTTACAGATAAGTGATATCATGCTCGAATGAACCAGTTTGAAGCAGCCAACTTCATTAAATATCACCTGAGTTTTTCAATTAGTATGGCTAGTTTTTCAAAGAGAAACGGGTACTGTCGCTGTACTTCGCCTGGGCGAGATATGTAGTTATCTCCACTTTTCCAATACAAGAATCAACGATCAAGTGTTTTATTTCTACAGTAGCAACGGGTAAAAGAAAAACCTAGTAATTTTACGAAAGACTTTTATAGGAATGTTACATATGGGCTTAGGTAATAACAGTAATATCCGAAGTGCTGTAAGCATCCTTCGCAGCTTGAGCAATCAGAATGGTGTTTGCCGCGTAATCGTAGACGGTATAAGCGTTTCTAAGAAAAATATCACCCAAAATAACAGTGTCACCATACTGGCTGCAGTGAACGTCACGAAATTGGTATTGACCTGGGGTTCTAGTAGGGATCAAAAAGTCGGTGTATGGAACTTTGACTGTGTTTGAGGCAAATTCAAACTCGAAATATTCATTGGCCCATGATTCGTTGTAGTTAATAATATCCCCATCAGAGTCGTATGGTCCAAAGAGATTCTGGATTTTATCAGCAACAGCATTAGGGAAACAAGAAGTGGTGGTACCAGTGTCGAGATCAGCAGCTGCGGAATATTCGAAATCAGACCCGTCCGCAAAAATGATCCTATTGAGTTGAATAGAAGCCGCTTGAGGATCAGCAATTGGGTAGGCAGCCAAGTCTCCGACATATTTGGCATGGTCGATGCCTCCGAAAAGAATCACTCCGTTGGTATACTCATTGGTGAAAGAATCTACATCGATTGGTTCCTCCTGCAAATAAATAGAGAAAGCAGGCTTATTGATATAACCACCTTCAGCTAAAGCCCATGGCACGTTTGGGTAAGTTAAAAGTTGTGGGGGGTTGAACCAGTCTCCTGGGGTGGAAGTTGTAGCTGCTTCAAGAGCAACCGGCCCAAGTCCAAGAAGCGAAACATTATGATCCCAAGTTGCCACTCGATAGTTTTCAAGCGTGAAGAAATCTGTAGTAACTGTTTCATTATACAACGTTAAAGTAGAGCCCCAACCTGGGGCCAGAACTGAGCCCTGTGGAACTGCGGTTGAAGATTGGGACGGATTGTATTTGGTTTGATCGAAAACCACGTCCGAACTTCCAGTATCAATCAAAACTTGAACGGTCTGAGGCGGAGTACCAACCTGAATATTAGCAAAGTAGCCAATTTGATCGACATTGTCGAGTGGAAATTGAAAGTTGTCCCCTCTAGTAGTGAGGTTTCCCTTGGAAAGAGACGCAGTCTTGACCCGCTTGAATTGAAGCTCAAAGGTGCCATCGACGGACAGATTAGCGATGTTTGGAATCGTCAAAGCAGAAGTAAGTGAGACCAATGCCAACAAAGAGCTGGCTGAAATAGCTGAGAAGACGAAACCCATATTGATGTTGTAGTAAATAGTAAAATGTTCGAACCAGTGGATTTTTTGCTGGATTTATAGTCTGGAAAGCTGAAGCCAGGGCTTCGATCATTGGCAAGTTTCTTTGGACTGGAAACTGTGGGGCTGTTTGGGACATGAAGCTTAATTGGCAATTCCACAGTCTCTTAGCGGCCTCGTGCCACGGCGTTGAAGGTAGAAATTTCCGAAGTTCGCTATAATTTTGCAGCAGTTTGAGCAAATTAGATGCAGTATCTAATTAAAAAATATTTGGTTATTTTTCAATTTGACAGATTCATGCATTGTTCGTATTAGAAACGTGCCGTAAGTCGAGCCAATTGTGGGATTTTACGAGAGGAGTGTGGTTTTTAAGGCTCATTGTGGCATTGCGTTTCGCTTAAATTTCTTCCAACTACAACCCTTTATAATTATTGCGAGCTACGCAACATTAAATATTCCGAGCTTCAAATTTTCGGGCTCAACCAGAATTTCGCTGAAAAGTTATGCATCAATGCATTTTGACAGACTTGTGTAGTATATACCTCGAGTATCAACGCAAGTTTTGGCCAAACTTGATATGGTGGTTCAATTGTAACCGTTTGTCTTTGATAGAAAAGATTCATCTGATTTCTGAAAGACCCTGATCTAAAAATCTTGAACTACCCCTCATCTTTGAGTATGTGACTGAATGGATAAGACTAAATAAGACTCATATTCTAATGGATGGACTACTGAAATAAGGTGTTGATCACCCAATACTATACAGCTGCTGATCAACTTTACCCCTTTTGTTTCTAATTTCAATCAAGCTCAATTCCAAAGACTGACTGATGACATTCACATACCAGAGGTTGATATGACAGTGGAGACATATCACAACCATCTAAGTTATTCACTATTACCACTATTAGGCTAGCATTTCATTTACATTAGAAGAGTGGAGGAGCACCTTAGTTAGCTCAATCGAGGACAGTGTATATTATAAAAAGTACTAATGTAAAGCTTGAATAATCAATATTGATAACAGAGAATAGTAAACTAGAGGCAGCGGATTCAGCAAATTAGGAGAAAACAAGAAAAGAATCGACAAAAAGCGAGAAAACGAGCTAGATTCATAATGGAGCACAACGTAAGGTACCATACTAAGATGAGTAGTAGGTTAAGCAGTGGTGGGTACATTGGAATACCGGGTAGATTTTAACGCGTACCATGAATGAGTGGTCATAGAAAAAGACATAATAGTAGATTCTTTGGTGTGTGATTACAAAAAGTAATCAGGGGTCTTTCTCGTTACTGTAGGCTCGCCAGGTCTGACTGAAGGATCGTACTGTAAGAACTGTCTGTAATGTTGTTCGTCAACTTCCATGATGGCTGCTTGATTACCACATCTATAACAATAGTTTGGCGCCGAGAAAATCGTCACCACGGATTCCTGATGGGACCATGAAAAACCTTCCATTACTAGCTGATGGGCTCTGGCGATTAGACTCAAATCATTGGTATGGTTGAACTGTTCTGAAATATCTTGACCAAAAGTGAAACCTGCACCTCTTGGAGAAATACCCCAGCCACCTCTATCGTCAGGATCTGACCACAACAAATCACACATAGGGCCTTCATGGGGCACTTCTTGGATTCTATTCAATTCTCGGACCTGATCGATGGTTTCGATCATGGGTGACAATCCCCCGTGTAAACAAAACACCTTGTTATCCACTAATGCAGTGATTGGGAAATAATCAAACAAATCAGTGAACAATTTCCAGACTGTGGCCGAGCCGTATTTTCTTAAACATTCATCATAAAAACCGTACACTTGGGTGATTTGTCTCGATTCGTGGTTACCTCTCAATATGGTGATTCTATTGGGATATCTCACCTTCATACATACCAAATATGAGACGGTTTCTACAGAGTAATAGCCTCTGTCCACATAATCACCCATGAATAAGTAGTTTGTATCTGGACAAGGGCCTCCGATTTTGAACAACTCAATCAAATCATGGAACTGCCCATGAACATCTCCACATATTGTCACCGGCACTTGTACTGGTTGGACGTTATCTTCAAACTGCAACACATCAATGGCCATGTCGCACAATCTCTTGACGTCTGGCTCGCTTAAAGGTTCGCATTTGGACAATTTTTCGATCCATTGATCCAATTGATTGACCGAACTAAGGTTGAGATCGGCTTTTTTTGGAGAATTATTAGACTGATCGAAGCCAGCAGTGCCTCTTGGTTGTTGTTGTTGTTGTTCTTCAACGTCTTCCATTGGTACGTCTGTATCCAAATCCATGTTTATTTAGGTGTAGTTTCTTTTATTATGAAGGGGGGATGGAATGCAAGATGCTATGATGCTATGGGATAAATGGTTGTAGATGGATTGATTTGTAGAATTGGTGGACAAAGTTCTTTACGTGGGACAATTGTGGTTTGTCACTTCGCAATGTCAGTGGATGATAGATTGTGTTCGATAAAAACACTCCAGTCAATCCGGATATAGACAGTCGAGTTGGAAGTAACAGTCAAATTGACTTCTGGTGGCGATTGATGGATGTACCAGATATATTAACTTCCACTATTGGAATGTATACTTTGAAAAAGAACCGTAGGGAATCCTGCTTCGATCAATTTTAGACTGGTGGTTTTTTTTCGTGGTCGTTGTTGTCCAATTTTTGTGATGTTTTTGGGCGCTGGGGGAGGGAGAAATAGAGTACAAGCGAGAGTCCAAATTAGCGGATAAATAATCTAGAGACACAGGTCCTTAATTAGTATAGAGGGTGTGGAGAAATGTTGCTACGAATGTTTAGATGCGGAGTTGTGGTTCATATGAGTGCTCGCATTCACTAAGGAACCACCCCGAAAGTTGCATCTCGCTAATGACGGTGCCGCGAGTAGGGAGAGGTTAGTGGCAATCATAGAATTTTATGTGGGACGCTCCCTAGAGTGTGGATCGTATAATGTCGTCGAGTCGCGCACGGCCCGAACACGACTTGTGTCTAATCTACGTGGGGGCACTGCCAAAGCAACGTAGCCATGGCATAATCGGTAGGGACACTGGGCGCCGCAACTGATGCGGCCTGGGTGGCTCTGCGACATTAGCGCCTGTCCCGGTGTGCGCGTACCGCCTTTTCACCAGCGCCGCGCTACTCAGAGACGAATAAGATCAATCGATTATGGAAACATCCTAGCCAACGTAATACGTAGAGAAGGTTGGTATGGAATTCAGAAGATGTGACGTGGAATCCAGAAGACACGATATGGAATTCGTGCTGTCCACGTTTCTGGTATTAAGTGTATCAGCCTTCACCATGTTTCAGCTTACAGTCGTCTGACATTAAACCTCAATGGCTGCAAAATCTCCATCTCAATTAGGAACGCACTACAGAGCACCTTTCTTGGATTGTCGATACAGTTTTACAGTTTTGTAATGCGTCAATTCTACTCTATAATCTCTATATGTCATTAGTCTTGGGGTGGTCGTTCGGAGAGGGCGTATTGCCAGGTAAACCAGTGAAATTGGTCTCGAGCTGAAACAAGTTCGTCATGCTGGCCAGAGTGCTACCTATGAAATCGTCACTGATCTGATTGAACAAGTTGTACAAATTTTTGGTGCTCTCACTCATCAGTAATGAATCGAGTTCATTTTGGTTGTATACTTTGAGTCCAGAAGATATATTCTCTTGCGAATTCAAGTTCTGAGGGAACGGCTGGTTCGGTGGGTATGTATGGTTCTGCACCAATGGCTGCGAAATCTGAGGCTGGAGGTGAGTAATTAAGTGCGGCTGAGGATTCTGGAATTGCCCCGGTATTTGGTCTATTGGCTGCATAATTTGGTTCTGGTTCTGGCTCTGAAAGACTGGTGTTTGTTGCCGGGGAGGCAAGTTTTTATCCTCAATAGGCCCCGATACGACTGATGATGCCCCGGAACTTGAGCCACAAGATGGACTAGAAAATGCACCTTTCGATATCTTTTCGTTGCTATTAAGTCTGCCTAGGATGGGCCCGTGCTGGACCTTTGGCGTGATAGAAAAATATTCCTCCTCGTTACCATTGTAAAAAGGGTCCAACAAATCCGTATTTGGCTCGTTTGTGGGCCCAGAAAAGCCTGTTTGACCTACATTGATCCTTGGATCCAAATCGGTCATTATATCATAGTTTTCCACCATGGAGCCGGAATCTGCTGGGTCTGCCAAGGTTTTCTTGACCAGATCCAACTTTTTGCGGTTTTCATTCAAATTTACAAACCAGGTGCTTAGAACCTTGGTGGCTCTGATCAATTTGTTGATATTGTTGAAGAACGGGAACTGCTTTATAAGGTTGTCACTGAAATTTATCAACAATTCATTGTCATCGTCGGTTGGCAAGTAATTGAACTGTTCAAACTCTACAATATTATGCTTGGGCACTCTTGATTCTTTCGGTTCTTCCCGATTTTGCGTTCTCATCTCCAATAAAATTCTCAAAATGTGCAATAATGGCTGTAAAAGTTGGTAATTCGACATCTGGACTTTGAACAAGTTGGTATCGCTCTTGTCCAAGTGGAAATTAAGGTACTTGATGAGGAAAAAGAGCTCGTTCTTGGAGTCAATGAAGGTAAGAGGATTGATGAGCCAGAGCTTGAAAATCATTATACTCTTGATGATATCAAATATCGAGTCACTATTGGAAATCAGAAGAATTTTCTGCTTGAGAGAGTAGTACTTCTCGGGATTTCCCGGTGGAATCGCCTTACTTGTCATTTGGTCACTTGAAGCAATAATACCACCCTGTATCGTAAACTCTGTGGCAATATTAGTAGCAGTTGGATTTTCAGCGAGCTCCTGGGGCGCATCGTCCAACAATCTGGGTATGATATTAAAGTTGGTGTATTTACACAATCTGGAAAACATATTTGGGTTAATTTCGTCTTCGTGGTGAACGATTTGAATCAACCCAAATAGCACGTTTGAACTGAACGAGTTATTTATTTGACTAAGCATGTGCTTCAAAGTCTTTTTGGAGCTCAACTGAATCAAAATATCGTTGTTTCGAATTAAGTTTAGGTTATAATTGTTAGACGAGTAGATGAGGTAGAACCGTTCGTACGTAAACAAGATCTCAAAAAGCTCGTAAAGTTGAATAATGACGGCATTATCGGAGGTTTTGAGGTTAATTAATTGGTAGTACGATACGGCTTTCTTCAAGTTCATGAGTTTGTGATGTTCTTGTGCTTCGTTCCCGAAATTGTTGTCTAGATTGGACGAAGAGTTGAGGGTGTTTGTCAAGTTAAGAGTGTGATAGTAGTTGCACAAGTGGAGAGAGCTCAACGAAAGGTTATAGTAGATCTGGTACTGGTTTAGGTGGTTCAGATTGATGTTCTTGATATTTTTAAGGTTATTCTGTGGAATAATTGGAGGAACCAAGAAGTTCTTTTCGATCAAAGTGTTGATTTCCATACACTTGAAATGGCACAAGTTTTTGAAGTTCTTGAAATTACGAGAAAAGAGATGTTTTTTGGGATACTTTATAAATTCTCTGAACTTTTGTTTCTTTAGTTTGATAAGCATTTCGGCGATAATCAAGTTGATGGTCAAAACAAGTAGAAGTTTCGATAAGAAAACCGAATCGTCGTGGTGTTCAAGAAGGTTTATTTCGGAATTCAACGAGTTGGCCAGTTTGGAATCCTTTGAGAAGTTGGTAGTCAAAAAGTCTACCAATTCAGTATGGTTAATTAATAAAGACTGAACAGTTAAAGGTTTCATAAGCTCGAGAATAATGGGCTCTTCGGCTACTAAAGCGATGTTTTCAATCAAATTTGCTGGAGTAGGTTTGTAGTCGTGAGGTTCAGAGGAGATCCGGAAACGGGGCTCCACTCCCGGCGACGACCCGAAGGGCTCAGCTTCGTTTACCAAAGCTGGTGTGGTGGCAGGACTGACCTTGCTTTCGGACTTTTTGCGGTTGATGTCAATGACTTCGTTCAAGTTGGTGATACAGTCCATCGTTTTGTGGTGGAAGTTCTTTGGGCCACTCTTCTTGCGTCGCCTCACCATCGTACAGGCGATTTTGGTGGCCACACAGTGTTTACAGGGCCGATTAGTATCACACTTGACCTTCTTCAGAGCACAGGCATCACAAGCATATACCGTAGGCTTTTGTCTTTTGGGGGGGTTCAGCAGATGGTCCGATGAGTAGTTCAGCATCAGCGCAGAAGCAGGAATATGTGAAGGGTTTTCAGGACTATTGCTGGTTGTTCTTGAAGTAATAGGTCTGAAGTTGTGTGGCAGAATAGATATTTGGCTTGAAGATTGGCTGGAATAATTGGAATGTAGTGACTGCAACTGTGTGTTCAGCCTGGGATCAGAAGCTTGTAAGATCGAAGCGTTGATTCGATCATCATTCATGGTGTTTATTCCAATAGACTCAGGGTGATATTGTGTGTGATGATTTGGGTGTAAGCGATCGAAATGAGTCTAGGATAAATGTGGTTGTAAAATGATATAGTCTAATGATATCAATTTTGGTTGTAAAGTGATGAATCTCGGATGTTATCTTTTTGGTAGTGTGTAAAACTTTTCCAAAACACCTACCAACACGAGTGTCAAGTATACTAGCCGTACCAACAAAGCCAAGAACTGGTGGTGCCAAAATTTGCCAAGGCTTGATGTAAAAAAAACGGTAAATTTGGCTGTAAAATGATCAGCGGTAAAGACGGAATTAGGCTGTAGAGATAAAACGTGCGGAAAAGAAGTGTCACTAAAGTACGATGGTTTAGCAGGGAATAGTGAGTGCGTCTCACTAGTAGTCACTAGTCCGAGGTATAGATCAGGTCTTAAAGGGTAGCTTTCTCAATGGCTACGACCTAGTGGCTACGACTAGCTACCCAGTGGCTACGACTTGCTACGACCCAGTGACTATTTTGACCCCAGTGGCTTTTCGACCCCAGGCTTAGTTGTGCGTGCAGTCTGGCATCGCGCTATTGAGGCGGGGAACGATTGTTGTATTTCCCCGGAGGCGGGGCGGGCTGAAGAAGATTGGCTAATGAGATTACTAGATGTTACTAGATGAGATATACGGTTGGGTGTGTGGCAGCAGCCATAATTACTAGAGTTGTCTATGCAAGATGCCTGATTGGAGGAACCTTGATGACTGGAAGGATCTTCTTAGATCCCTAGACTTGAGCGTTTGCAGCATTGTGGGGAAGACCCGCGCGATTTATTCGCTTATATCCACTTCTCTACATCTCTACATCCCACATCCCTACATCCCTACATCCCACATCTCTACATCCCTACGTCCCACGTCCCTACATCTCTAAGTGGTCTATGCCTGCTTCTCCGTAAAGATTGATTATTTATTTATTCATAACAATGATCTCGCTAATTGTTGTCTAGATTTTATACTTTACTCACCACCAATCGATTGATGGAATTGTCCATAACGGTCGCACAAGATTTGATCTTCGGATGTCAGTGCGCAAAACCAAACGGTGTATTAGTCGACTGATTTACCATCGATTATGGCTCGGTATAGCTGCTGCTGCAGTGCCATATGTAGAAACACCTTGTACTTTTTCTGTAGCAAATCGCAATCGGTGCTGGTGGGAAATATCTTCTGTAGACGTTTTGCCTTGCACCGATTCAACGTGCCGATTATCACTTCCTGGTGGCTGGTGTCTGTCATGGCTAGTGCGCTGCCAATTGCTGCGATGGTGGCTGCTCCGCGGGCCACCACTACATCGTCTGGTATGTCGAGCGGCTTGACAATTTCCTTGCGCGTGACATCGGCCAATAGCTGCAAAAACCTGGTGTTCTTGCCCTGGGACCCACAAACCACGATTTCCAAAATCAGGCCTTCGTGCTCGACAATATCGATCAACTGTTTGGTCTGGAAGGCCAAGAACTCCAACGTAAGGTTGTACTCGATGGCCAAAATTACCAACTGCCCATGCTCTGCTCTCTCGGTGTGGACCCACGGTGTGGAGTTATCCCCTTGGATAATCATTTCTGACATTTTGAAGTCATTGTACGGACTACGATTACCGTAGACATCTCCATAGTAGAAATAGTACTTGATAAGTTGGTTCATCGAAGTGGAGTACTTCTTCTCCAACCTTTGGGTCAACTCTTCTACTTGCTCGAATTGCACCAGACCACTTAGATACTTATCAAATAGCCTTTGGAATAGGAGTCCGGTTGCAGGCTGACCGAACTCGTACATCTCAAACAGACTCTTCTCGAATAGTCCTTTGAAAGGACCCCATACTCCAGGTATCTCGTGGTTTGTCTGCAAAACCGGCATCACAAAACATGTAGAGGTTCCAGCGATCATCGACAAGCTAGTGGGAGCTCTATGTGTGGCAAAGAGCTGTTCTGGATGCGTGATGGTGCTGATCCATCCTGAGTAACAGTCTATGCAACCATTGATAACCTTCATGGGCTCGGATTTACTGGAAATGCTTGGGTGCAAATTTCCCAAATACGTGCCTATCGGTGGATATTCACCTCCAGGGGAAAGGTTTATACCGCTGTGACCTACTCTGACGTTGGCACTGATTCCAAACGCCTTCAATACCGAGTCGGACCACCCTTTAATGGAGCCGTCCATGGCCCGTGATCCTTCTCCAAATGGGCGCAAACATCTCTCGTCATAGGGACGAAGGGCGCGGCCCTCGAATTTAACGGTGTGCTTGCCCACAAGTAGCAAGTACGCAATCCAATCATGGAGCTCAAAGCATATGTACTCAGCTTCCCTACTGTACTCGTCGCTGACCCACTTGAGCTTGGGGATGCCAAGCTCGGGTATTAGTTTTCTACTGATGGCCAATTTTTCAAAGGTCTCACGAGCCAAGACCTGATTCAATTTGGCAGTTTGGGTCTCGGCTCGGCTATCCATCCACATTATTATATCCTGGTCGGCACCATTCTGACTGGTGTCTACGTTTTCAAGGTAAAAGGTATCTCCTACCTTGACTTTCTTCTGTACTACCATAGAGCATGTAGCGGTAACACATATCGCACCAACGTCCTTGGTATCTTGGGTCTCGAAATAATCTACAATGTTGCTCCAGATCTGCTGCGATGACTGGCTGACAAAACGACCCTCTGTGACTCTAGATATCTCCGAGACCACTTGCTTTGAAGGTGCCAATCCATCTTGCTCACTCTGGTATATTCTCATACATCCCGAACCAATGTCTATGCCTATTGTACTCATTAGTCTACTCGATCCGTAACAAGACTAAAACTCCCAGTTCAACCAACGAGATAGAGGCAGAGAGCATTCGTTTATGTTCCTGTATATACTTTTTGACCGTTATGCACCATGCAGTATGCGGGGCCAGATCGGGTCTAATGATGTTGATAAACACATCATATTGCTGTCATCGTATTGATGGAAGTTAATGGCGAATTGAGAACTACTAAAGTGATTCCGCCCCATACGAGCAGTCATTAACCTTCACGTGGTTTTGTTCCGTACATTCCGTCTCCGGTGTTGCGCTGGCTATCTATCTAGATCTAATTTATTGAGAGCAACAAATACACGTTCAACTCTGATCTATGATCCTTACCTTTATATCTGGTATTCCAAGAAGTGGTCTTCAACTCTAGATACCCATTGTGCTGTTGGCGCCGCTTCTTGGTCTGGGTTCGTGGCTGCAAAATAAGGGAAAATCACATTATTTCCACACCTGTTCAAGAATCCTCCGAATTACTAACATTGTGCACGTATTTTACCTGGGCTTATAAGGTGTATTGCGCCAATCCTTTCGCTGTTTAATCCATACTGTACAAATTTTTAATCTTCAACGGAGACTGTTAAAGGAAAAAAACCGCAAAAGCAGTTGAGCCTTCTATGAGAACATCCAGCAAACATTGTCGTCTTTTTTGAAATGCAACAAGACTACACTGTTATGCTAGTTGGAGAAGATTTCTCATTCGCTGTGTCGATAGCTCAGCAAAGAATGATCAAACCTGAAAACCTAATCGCAACTAGCTATGATTAGGCTCTGGCCCAAGCCAAATACCCCAGTAAAAGACCATCTCGACATATTGGCTACAAAGGGGTTCAGATGTATTTGAAATTCAGCAGCAAAAGAATTAAATAAGATAGACGAGGATATAGGCTAGCGATACAAATTGAGCAACGTAACCAGATATTTGCAGTAATCAATAATACGATATTCTCTGCACTCCTACCTGGGCATGCGTTTTGACAAATTCGGATACAGATCTTAACCAAGAAGATCTATCCGTACACAGGTACGATATCCAGTCAACATTTCACTTGGATCTAGAAACGTATCGGTAGTTGTTGCAATTGGGCAATTTATGGAAAATTATGGGTTATGAGCTGGGCTTTGCTTGAGAACGACTAACACGCGAAAGTCGATTATCAAGCCGACATATTGATGCCAATGAGTCCTCCAGTAGCAAATACGCAGTGTCCAGAATAGGTATGGAGAAGTTCTTTTTGCTGGTCAACGTGTAATTGGATATAGAAGGAAGGCTGGTATTAGATTCGATAACTGAAAAATATTCCGATTATTTTGAAAAATTTTTGTAAAATATTGAAATAAGCTGATTTTTACGAGATGAGTGGCGCATGGTAATTCGGCGAATGAAAAGTGAGACTCCTAAACATATCAAGTCCGTCACCGTGTTTTATTTTCTAACCATATTGAGGGTATTATCTCGGCGATCAATACACGCCATATTTTATTGCATTTATTATTTAGACTTTGAACGTGTTGGCTGACGAAGACACCCGAAGATCCCAAAACTACAGCGTACCAGCAGCTGATTCTTTATCGTATCTGTGAGGTCTGAACTGTAGCTACTCACCGGTAAAATCCCAAAACAAGTTCTTCTATCTAGTTTTACAGTTCGTAGTGATAGTCTTCAAACAGCTTTTATTTTAATAACAAGGTACAAAGTATCGTTGGACGATATGATAAGGAAGCGAAACATGTGAACTATACAAAGATAACGGAGGGATGGTTCAAAGTAGTAACGATTATTGATTAACTAAGGGTAGCCTTAGAACCAGACTGGCTGATCCATCCTTGGACGGTTTCTTCGCTCAAAGATGAGTCGAAGTCATCGCTAACCTCTAAGATGTGGATATCGGAACCGGTAAAGATGACAGCGGCCTTCATGGAGCCAGAAGTTGGTCTGGCAAAGTAGTCGGAGGAGCCACCACCACCTTGAGCAGAACCATTGTCTCCTTGACCGTCGTGTAAGTGAGAAACACACTTGTCGGAACCAGCACTCAAGACTTCAAACAAGTCAAATTCACCACAACCGGTCTTCCAACATGAACATGAAGCGCTACCGTATTGCAAGGTTCTTGGGATTTTGGCATTCAACAACCAGATGGCTGGCATGTCGTAGTTGTAGGTACTGGAACTAGAAGAAGAATCAGTAGGCATTTCAAATTCAAAAACAAAGATCTTGCTGGAACCACCGAAACCGTGGTAAGCTGGAATACCATCTCTGTAGTAACCACAGGCGTCACCCGAGCATTTGTTACCGGAGAAGATAACAAACTCTACGTCGGATTTGATGGTGGTGTCTTCCAAGGCAACGGCAGAAGAAGATCCCCCGGAAGCGTCGGAGTTGGCATAAGACAAGGAGTTTCCGAAGGCACTGGACCACACACCAGAACCAGAACCTCCATAGTAGTTTTGGAACACCACGTTGTCGGTACTGCCTGGAGTGTAGTAGGACTTTCTGACCCAAGATCCAGAAGCAACATCAGTAGATGTTGCCTGGCCACTAGAGGTAGTGGTTGGAGCAGATGAGGTCGAAAGAGATCTGTAAGCCTTATTTTCACCGGCCAAGTCGGTGCTGAGAGTAACGGCTTGGGATTCGGCTTGAGCACTACTGGAAGGAGTGACAGTAGAGCTGACCAGAGAAGTAACGGAGTTTCCGTTTGCGTCAACAAGAACGGTCTGCGTGACTTCAACTACTTGGGTAGCTCTCTTGTGCTTGTGGTGCTTGTGGAAGACGGATGAAGTACATTCTTCTTCGTCGTCTCTCTTGCTACTACTGGAAGGGTAGTAGACACCGAACTTTAATAATCTCAAAGGACCTCTGAAATGCACAGATAATTCTTCATCCAATGGTGCCAAGTTTCCTGAGATAGACTTGGACTTTTGAGTACATGTGCCACTGGATTCGTCCATGTAGGTGACATCTTGGTAGGATCCAGAGTAACCAACGCCTTCATAAATAACCTTGGTGGTTTCGGAACAGTACCAGTTGCCGCCATCGTCAGTGCATGTAGCTTTAACTGAAACAAATGTGGATAATATGGCCAAAAGGGCGGTATTTGTGAATCTCATTCTATGCTACTAGTTGATACCTATTTTTTACCTATTTTTTAATGAATGTTGTAAGGATTGTAATCTCAATGATCGATAGATAGATTGTATCTACAAATGTATGAGGGAAGTAAAAGGAATGACTTGGGTAGGATAAGGAGCGACAGATAACTATAAAATGTACAGAATTTAGCGGCCAGGAAATTCCACTTTTTTATAAAGGGCGGCGGTTGTTTACAAGGAGGTTCGTTTCAGTTTTGTGACACTGTTGTCTATATCTCGACCGCGCATCACCGCCTAAAACGAGGGCTATGCCTGCGATATCCGAGGACAGATGGGGTACATCAAGGTGGTGGAGAAGCGCGTGTCTCACGTGGGCAGTGTGGTCGGATTGGCAAAAAAAAAAGTCTCGGGGCAATTCCGGTTACTGGCTGCTGGCTTGCATGCATGGAGCGTGCTGCGCGTCCCAACTGGGCATTGTTGAAAGCTTGTCTAGCCGCAGCAGAAATACGTCGAGTATTATTTTTTTTTTTTTGATTCGGGCAGTGCGCCGTCGATCAAATGATGGGCATGGCACACAACTCTATTGGGGCGCATATCTTGCTGCTTGTCCAATTATGGTAGTAGCCAGGAATGTGCTGGTAGAGGCTCAGAGCTAATCACAGTTAGCCATTTATTAAGAGAATGGTTTGCTGAAATACCATTACTCGGGATATATATCCAAAGGGGTTATATAGCCTAATTCTTTTTGTATTTATTGACACCCTGCCCCCGCGTAACTAAACGACAAACAATCTTTCGTCCCTATATATTTTTTGTTCGTTTCCGCATAGGGGTAAATTGCGACTACTACACTTGGTGACGATGGCTGTTGTCAATTGTCTATAGTTTAATGTAGTTTATTTACATGCATATAATTATAGCATGTCCTACGTGCTATTATACAGAAGGCGAAGCGTCTATTCAACACAACCTCCTAGAACCCTCCTACCCCTTGTCCCTCCTAGTACCCTCCTTGTAGACGAACATTACGCGACTCCATCCCTGCTTATTATTGCGACTATAGTAAAACCAACCCTGAATATGTGGTCAGGCTTGGTCAGACTTGGTCAGAGTTCGACACTCTATGCTTAACATACCTCTACACTGCAGTTAGTCTAATGGGCTACATTTGTGTGAAGCGGTATGTTTCAAGCGAACACGTACTGTTGGTGTGGGAAACTCAATATTTCATTTTTCTCGCTAGAATTTAGACGAGAACAATATCAGTACTCGATATAGACACTACCCGCAGTGGGGTGAAAGTTTAAGCAGGGGTAGATCTGTGTAAGATGCTGCATGACTTAATATGCATACCGATATACCCAATACGTTTTGAGCCAAGTCCACAACTTACTGATTTCCTCGTACATACAGGCCCGAACTACACTGATACTTCCGGTCTCCAGTATTCCTAGACTTCTTTAGCCAGCCTCTGGTTATTAGTGTGTACGGCGTTTGATTTTCACATTTTGGTCCGCGCACGCTCACACAAAAGCATAATGCGAGTTCAACGGTCGAGGAGATGCAGCATGCGGCTATGACAGAAACGATAAGGTGAGTAGAAATACGTATTGAAAGAAGGAGCAGTGTTCGAATTGTTGCATCGTACAATAGGGTACCACAGTCGCATAAAGTTGATCCCAAGCTTTCTTGAAAATTAGCAAAGTATTGGTTTATTATAGACCAGAGATTAGCCATTGCAATGCTGAATATTTTTTTCGTCCTACATATTTCTGTTGATCGGACTTATGAACGAGATGATGTTCGGTTCAAGTCTAGATCAAATATGCATCTCATTTACATGACTTGCATAACGGCTGCTAATTTCAAACGTATGCACTGTTTGATTGCCGGGATCTGCGATACGGCTTGTCTTCCTATTTCCGAATGAGTTGAATAATGATCTTGCTAAAAAACCGAGATCTGAATGCCAGGGCGAGAACCAACCAAGAGTTTCTTTTTAGTTGGTCCAGACTAGCTGAGCTAGATATGATTACCGTAAATGAAGATCAGTAAAGGTCTAGACAATCTAAAGGATCTAAAGGATCAAAAGGAATCAAAACGGCTCGAAAGATCAAAATGGCTCGAAAGATCAGAATGTGCTCGAAAGATCAGTCTGAACTCGAGAGATCCAGCTCGAATAGTTCCAAATAGAGCTCAAAAGGATAAGTTTCTCTAAGTTTCTACTCCGCAAGAACTCGGCTGCTGTGATAGCTACTGAGAAATTACACATTACAGGGTTTGATGTATCTGATCTTGTCTGACCTGGCCGATCTCGAGATATGTGATGCCTAACGGACGTTCTATCGGGCTGACCTTTCATTCACAGACTTCTACTACGTTGACTAACTCATCTACTTATCGGACGAGACCACGTGACCAGGTGCTAAAAAACTAGGAAATTTCGATGCTTTGCTCATCGCGAAACACTTCATCCTAGTTAACCGAGATGAGTGACGAATCCAGAAGCTACAAAAAGCAAAAGGTCTCTGAAGCCGAGCTTGTGGCTGAGAATGCAGAAAAATCGTTGGAGAGCAAGCACTTTTCGCAAGAACAGGCCCCTACTCATCACGATGCCGGAGAGTTTTCCAAATTGACCAGACACCAAACCACGGCCAGCGACGCCCAAGCATTGGAAAGCGGCACCAACAATCCGTTCACCGGAACGCCGTTCACCCAAAAGTACTTTGATATACTTAAAGTCAGAAGAGACTTGCCGGTTCATGCCCAGAGAGACGAGTTTCTCAAGATTTTCCACAGCACCCAAATCATGGTGTTTGTCGGAGAAACCGGTTCGGGAAAAACCACCCAGATTCCCCAATTCGTGTTGTACGATGAAATGCCGCATTTGACAGGTACCCAAGTGGCGTGTACACAGCCGCGTAGAGTTGCAGCCATGTCTGTGGCCAAGAGAGTGGCCGATGAGATGGACGTAGAGTTGGGCAAAGAGGTTGGTTACAGCATCAGATTCGAAAACAAGACCTCTCCCAGTACCATTCTCAAGTATATGACCGATGGTATGTTGCTTCGAGAAGCCATGGAGGACCATGACTTGAAGAGATACTCGTGTATCATACTAGACGAGGCGCACGAAAGAACATTGGCCACGGACATTTTGATGGGTTTATTGAAGCAAGTCAGTGAAAGAAGACCCGACTTGAAGATCATCATCATGTCGGCCACCTTGGACGCCGAAAAGTTCCAGTCCTACTTCAACGATGCTCCTCTTTTGGCTGTTCCTGGTAGAACCCACCCTGTCGAAATATACTATACGCCCGAGTTCCAGAGAGACTACTTGGACGCCGCCATCCGCACGGTGTTGCAGATCCATGCCACCGAAGACGAAGGTGATATTCTTTTATTCTTGACTGGTGAAGAGGAGATCGAAGATGCTTGTAGAAAGATCTCGCTTGAGGGAGACGAATTGGTGAGAGAACAGGATTGCGGGCCTTTGAAGGTGTACCCGCTTTACGGATCGCTTCCACCCAACCAGCAGCAAAAAATTTTCGAGCCAGCACCTCCAGCTTTGAAGCACGGCGGCAGACCAGGCAGAAAGGTGATTGTGTCCACCAACATTGCCGAAACCTCCTTGACCATTGACGGTATTGTGTACGTGGTAGACCCAGGATTTTCCAAGCAAAAGGTGTACAATCCACGTATTAGAGTGGAGTCATTGTTAGTGAGTCCCATCTCCAAGGCTTCGGCCCAGCAGAGAGCCGGTCGTGCTGGGCGTACCAGACCGGGTAAGTGTTTCAGATTGTATACCGAAGATGCGTTCAAGAAGGAGTTGATCGAGCAATCGTACCCCGAAATCTTGAGAAGCAACTTGGCGTCCACCGTGTTGGAGCTCAAGAAGTTGGGAATCGACGATTTGGTCCACTTCGACTTCATGGATCCTCCTGCTCCCGAAACCATGATGAGAGCCTTGGAGGAATTGAACTACTTGCAGTGTCTTTCTGACGAAGGAGACTTGACTGCGTTGGGCCGGATGGCTTCTCAGTTCCCGTTGGATCCTATGTTGGCGGTGATGTTGATTGGCTCGCCTGCTTTCAAGTGTTCGGAGGAAATCCTTACCATTGTAGCATTGTTGTCTGTTCCCAACGTATTTGTGCGTCCTGCGCTGGCCAGGAAGAGAGCCGACGAAGCCAAGATGGCGTTCGCACATCCTGACGGAGACCACTTGACGTTGTTGAACGTGTTCGAAGGGTTTCAATCCGACGAAGCATACTCTCTTGGTATCCACCAATGGTGCCGTGACAACTTCTTGTCATACAGATCGTTGACCTCGGCCCAAAACGTGCGTTCCCAGTTGGGCAGAATCATGCAGAAATACGACTTGGAGTTGGTTTCCACCGACTACGAAAACCCCCACTACTGGACCAACATCCGCAAAGCGCTTGCTGCTGGTTTCTTCATGCAAGTAGCCAAGAAAAGGTCGGGCAACAAGGGATACTTGACTGTCAAGGACAACCAGGATGTGTTGATTCACCCGTCGACTGTTCTTACCGGCAGCGAGAGCGAGTGGGTGATCTACAACGAGTTTGTGTTGACCAGTCAAAACTATATCAGAACTGTCACCAACATCAAGCCTGAGTGGTTGGTGGAAATCGCACCAAAGTATTATAACCTTGACCATTTTAGCAGTGGGGACGTCAAGTTATCTTTGGAGCGGGTTATCGATCGAGTTGAGACCATGAGAAGGGTGGAAAAGAAGGAAAAGAAGGAAAAGAAGAAGAGTAAGAAATGAGTATAATAGAAAGAATGAGAGTATAAATAGAAAGAATAAGAATGCATTGTGCTGAGGAGACCATGGAGACTCTAAATTAAATCCAAGGTATATAATTGATATCATTCATATAAAAGAGTATAAGAGAACATCCATCAAAATTATTATAGAAAAATTATAAGAAAGAGATATAAAGAGATATTTTAAAAAAAATTGAAGATAAAGTGGAACAACCACGTAGATTGAGCTTATTAAATATCTGTTCAACAAGAGAATTTTGGGACTGGTGGTATTTATAAATTTCGCAGCCACTTTGATACACAACTCAACACGGGCCAAATTAGGAAATGGTGCTGCACCGAAAATAGCACATCATAACTGAGAAGGCATGCACAACGACGACATATCTACGTCTGAGAATGGGCGATAGCGCAAGAAAGAGTACTGCGATTTCCTATGTTAACTAGCAGACTGGTTACCCTTTCAGGTGATACTGAACTAGTATCATGAGTAAAAATTTGTAGTTGTGCGTATGTAGTGTAGCTGATTAATCAGTAATCATGAAAAGGTTTGGCGAGTACTATAGATTACCCTGGCTATCTCTATCGACTACAACCCTCTTTAGCTCTGATTCAGTAATATTACAATTTAAAAAGTGTTCATCTGACAATGGCCAATTTCTTTTTGTTGCTACAGTACCACGTCAAGATAGAATGTCGTAAGATAGTAGCGAAAAGTAGTTCGACGCGTAGGATGCGGCATTACGATTAGGCATATGATTAGGCATATGATTCGGCATTAATTATTTACGGACAGTGCTACGACTACTCCATACTACTGGCATAGTGGCCACTACCACCAATATCGCTCTCGTTCGTTTACCATACTCCTCGCTCGCATTCACGCTCTCTCACTACTCACTCGCACTTGTAACGCCTCGCCTGGTCGTCTCGAAATCGCACGCGTAGACGAGCGTCGTGTAAGAATTGTTTATATATAGACGAGTAGACGGATATCATTGATAGATTGATAGATTGATATCATTATTGTACTATAGTCTTCTATCATTAACTGTACTAATCATGGGTATCTTCGTATCGAAAATCTTCAAGAACAAGGAGATGAGAATCCTCATGCTTGGGCTCGACAACGCCGGCAAAACCACCATTTTGTACAAGCTCAAGTTGGGCAAAACATCCAAGACCGTGCCCACGGTCGGGTTCAACGTGGAAACCGTCAAGCACAAAAACATCTCGTTCGCGGTGTGGGACTGTGGTGGGCAAGAGAGAATCAGGCCCCTCTGGAGACACTATTTCACCGGCACCAACGCGCTCATATACGTGGTGGACTCGAGCGACATAGACCGGTTGGAGGAGTCCAAAAAGGAATTGTTGCGGGTGATCAACGATAAGGAGTTGGCCAATTGTTTATTGATAGTGTTGGCCAACAAGCAGGACGTCAGCGGCGCCATCAAGCCCAAGGAGTTGATCGAGCGCTTCGAGCTCAACAAGTTGAGTGGCCAGCACACCTGGTCCGTCATCCCTACAATTGCGCTTGACGGCACCGGGTTGGTCGAAACGTTGAATTGGGTCTCGAGTCACAGTAAATAACTATATAATCAATCTACACTAATCATCGACACCGCGCCGGACTCCTCGCCAAAGTAGCACTTGGTGGCCATCCCGGTGAACAACCCTGTTTCCACCACGCCCACGAGCGCCTTGATGGCGGCGTGCAACGCGGCGGCGTCGTTGATCTCGCCAAAGTCGGCGTCGATCAAAACGTTGTTGTTGTCGGTGATCACGGGCCCTGCCTTGGCCGCGCCCCCCTGGCGCAAAGCGACCTTCTTGGCGCCGAGTGCGTACAACGACTTGGTGACGGTGGCATACGAGTTGGGCACCACCTCGATCGGCACCCCCTTGGTCCACTGCACGCCCAACTTCAGGGGCGACTTTTTGCGGTAGTCGGCCACCACCACAAACTCCTTGGCACACGACGCCACGAGCTTTTCTTGGAAAAGACACGCACCCCCTCCCTTGATCAAGTCCAACTGCGGGTCCACCTCGTCGGCCCCGTCAAAGGCAATGTCTACACTCGGATACTGCTCGATGGTGCCGAGCCTCAACCCGTTGTCGATGATGAGCTGCTTGGATTGGAACCCGGTGGGGATACACACAAACGACGTCTTGTTTTCCAACTGCCCGATTCTCTCCGCGACGTACACCACTGTAGACCCGGACCCAATGCCCACCACTTTAGCGTGGGGTGGAAAGTTGTCGTTGACGGCCTTGTAGGCTGCGCTCTTCTTGGCTTGCTCAACTAACGACATCGATACCTTTGCCAACCGTCTGAGACTGCTCTTCATCTTTATCTGTGCGCCGGGGTAGACTTCCACCTACACGTGCACGGCGGCGCACGTGTAATATAGTGCAAAAGTGCACGTGTACGCTTTTTCACGTGGACCACTCAGACACGTGATGCGCAGCCGAGAAAGCAGTCACACACGCACGTGTTGGTCACACCACCCCTCTCGCGCATAATCTGAAAATTTTCCACCTTCATCGCCCTACTACCCCTACTGTACGAACCTCACACCCTTTTCATCTGGTTGAAAAAAAAGTTTGAAAGTTTATTCGTCTATAGTCCAACAGTAACCCCAATATGTCTGCTGCTAACAAGATCTTATCTGACAAACCAACTGAATTAGAATTGAAGGTTGCCCAAGCTTTCGTTGACTTGGAAACCCAAGCTGACTTAAAGGCCGAATTAAGACCATTACAATTCAAGTCCATCAAGGAAATCGATGTCACTGGTGGTAAGAAGGCTTTGGCCGTCTTTGTCCCATGTCCTTCCTTGCCAGCTTACAAGAAGGTCCAAACCAGATTAACCAGAGAATTAGAAAAGAAGTTCCCAGACCGTCATGTTGTTTTCTTAGCCGAAAGAAGAATCTTGCCAAAGCCATCCAGAGGTTCCAGACAACTCCAAAAGAGACCAAGATCCAGAACCTTGACCTCTGTCCACGACAAGATCTTGGAAGACTTGGTTTTCCCAACCGAAATCATCGGTAAGAGAGTCAGATACTTGGTTGGTGGTAACAAGATCCACAAGGTCTTGTTGGACTCCAAGGACTCCAACTCTGTTGACTACAAATTGGAATCTTTCCAACAATTATACTCAAAATTAACTGGTAAGCAAGTTGTTTTTGAAATCCCAGGTGAAACTTATTAAGTAAATCAATAATTCCTTTTAATCTTAAAAGAATATTGGGAATGCTATTTTTCATGTGATGATAGTACAGGTAGATCTGTGTATTCATTAATAATATTACAATATCTTAGTTAGCAAGTGTAGAAAAGACTACTATAATACTACTACAGTACTACTATAATACTACTACAGTACCACTAGTAGTAGTACTACATAGTTCTCGGTACTACTCAGTTTTGCAATGTCGATATCCACTAACTCTCTAAAAGTATTACTGTGCTGTATAGCTAGTGCGAAACAGAGTATTCAAAAAGAATATCAGTGCTTTAGAGTTCAAGAATATCAGTGCTTTAGACTTATGAATATCATTGCTTTAGAGTTCAAGAATATCAGTGCTTTAGAATTATGAATATCATTGCTTAAGAGTATTCAGAATATCAGTGCTTAAAAGTATTATGAATAGTGCTTAGATCATAGTATTTACATAGAATAGCGCTTGGAGTATTTATGAATAGTATTGGAGTATTTGGACAACGATTATGTGGAAATGATTGGTAGAAAATTTAAATTTAACCTGTCAGGTTTAGCAAATGTTAGTAGCTAAAAAGGCTGGAAATTTTCACAATTCATATTGCCAAAACTACTGGAGTTTGCGGTTTTACGGGCAATTGCTGAAACGTAGCAGGAACTGGTCGGAGTTTATACAGCTATAATAATGGCTAGTAGACACAATTAGATATAGCAATACACTTATCAGAACTTACAATAGCAAAATAATACTGAGAAGTAACTTAAAAATATCAAATAATACTGAGCACCTTTACTTGATTATCTTGAATTCTTATTATTTTATTTTCATTTAGACCATTCTTCTATCCTATCAGTTTATATATCTATATGATTTCTTTTAAGGTAAATTATAATATCTTATAAGATATTAATTGTAGGTCTTGAGCAATTCGTACCATCCTTCAGTGGTTTAACACGATTTCACAAGATTACCAAAATGTCCTTAACATAAAGTAGTTCAAGTCAACTATTAAACCTCCATTCTTGACATCATTAGTCTATTTTTTACCAGTTTTTTATACGGCCCGGACATAACTCGTGGGAAACATTCCGGTGCTTCCATTCAACTGGCCCTCGGTCCATCCGCTTCCGTCGGTATCTGGCTGTACCAAAACTATTCTGTCGCCCGCACTGATACTGATCTCGTCGTCTCCATCAGCATGATAGTCGTACAACGCCTCAACATACTGCACTCTTTTGGCACCTCTTTTGGGTGCTACCGAAGGGCCCTTTTTCTTTCCTTCGCTTCTTACAATCTCGATGTATGTAGTAGGCACCAATCCCTGGGAGCCATCGGGGGTCTGAACTTTGGTCCACCCCGATCCGTCGTCTTCGCTGACCAAGCTGAGATCATCGCCAGGATTGATCGACACTTCGTCGTCTCCGCTTGCTACGTACGCATACAATACTCTACAGGTATCTCCACCCGAATGGGACCCAAACGACTTGATGGACTGGGCCTTTTTGCGGAGATTGAATACTCCAGACGAAACGGTGGTGGTGTTGGACTTGACGGTGTGTATGGATTGGTTGTCGTCATTCTCAGTTTTCTTGGTGCTCTTGTGTCTCAAGAATCCAAACGTCAGTTTCTTGTGGTGGGCCTGTTCGTGATACGACAAGTCCTTATCGCCTGCGTAGTTTTGAATCACCTCGATTTCCACCTCGTTTTTGACCCGCAAACTGTCATTTTTCATGAACGTCTGGAGGATACTAAGCGACACCTGGATGGGAGCGTCGAATTTAAGGGTCAATTCGGCCGGATCAGACTTTCGAGATAGCGTCGATTCTTCCAACTTTTGCTTGCTATCAAGACAGATATCCAGAAGCTTCTGGTACTCCCTCGAGCTTTGGTTGAGACGCTTTTTCAACGTGGTGAGCTCGGGCTCTTTGACGACCAAGCTCTCGTCGTCGTGCCATATGGAGCTGGGCACAAAGTAGAAGTCTGCAGGCTCTTGCCATTGGATCTGGTTGTGTTTGATGAACATGGCGGTGTCGAGTTTGGGGTTGTTTTGGTCAATGGTGCTGTCGATCAAAAGAAGCTTTTCTTTGACTTTATCCATGGAGTTTCGCTCAATGATCGAGGCGTTTTTCAAGATCTTGTTCAATAGGCCTAATCTGTTTTCGTTCAACTCCTGGAAATAGTCCAACAACTCAGGCACATCTTGATAGAAGTACTTGTCTTTCAATCGATTGGCCACGCTGATCTTGATAAGATAGTCGTTTTTGCCGTTGTTCATGTCCACCGTCTTGTCTTCAAGCTTGTGCTGGGCACGATCGCTCGACGACTTCTCGGCCTTTTCCCTGGCGCTTTCTGTGGTTTGGCACAACGAATCGTATGCCTTCTTGGACTTGTTCACTTCGTCTTCGGACGCCTGTTTTTCGTGAACAAGCACCTCGTCGATCCGCTCGATCTGCTTGGAGATATTGGAGCATTTGGACCGGAGCGTCACCAAGTTTTCTGCGATCTTGGTGTTGATTTCCTTGTGAAAAGCCGCCTTTTCTTCGGCTATGGCTTCCGTCTGGGTCAACACTTCGGTCCACATCACCACGCTGGCTGCTTCCAACGAGCCTGGCGTGATCTGCGGCTCGTCTCCCACCGATACCAGTGCCGATGCCTTTGCTTTTTTGTCGAAATGCTTCTTGCACAACTCTTTGAGTCTGGTGGAATACTCCTTTTCGATCACAGCTCTTTCGCGATAAAACTCCTCGATATCCGAAAGCCAGCCAATTCCATTGTTGACCCACTTGGACGTGGCCTTGAACGAGTCTTTTAACTCGTTTCCAATTGATATTTCCTGTGACATCTGGTGGCGCTTGTGTGTCGATTTGAGTTGAGTTCGTGACCGCGCGAAAAATAGGAGTTGCAGCCGAGAACAAAAAAGACTGGAGGAGCAAGTATGCACTGGTAGAAAAGGACTAGAAAAAAGATTGTATGAAAGGACTGGTAAAAAAGGACCAGAAAAAAGGACTGTAGAAAAAGATCATTAGCCATGATGGGTGCGTCTAGACGCATTTGGTAGAACATTTGATAAACATGATACATTTTATTTGAACAGTTCTCGAACACGAAATTTATTACCATATACACGTTTAGGGATGTGCTGAATGGGTGCTGAGCGAGTGCTGAGTGAGTGCTGAGTTCTTGTCTTCAGTAGGTTTGTCTCATAGTATATTGACTGCACTTGTGTTTGAACATTACGTATAGTTATTCTAGATATTAGCCTACTATAAGTCTGTGCTTGATGCTTGATTCCTTGAGTGCTTGAACCTCAGTACTTGTCGTTCTAGGAATGAATTTTCGTGTACCTGATCTATCAAATAGTGTGTGTTAATTTGGATGATATTTGCGAAATAGCTGCAAAATATGCGAACATAGATTTAAGTGACACTTAGAAAAAACTAAGCTGAAAGAATAAGGATTTTCTTAATTTAGGACTATGTCTCGAATATGCAGAGTAATGTTAATTTGGTGGTCTATTCGAATTAATGTAGAGTGATATGACATTCTTACTCTTTCAGCCAACAGAGACAGAGACACCAAATATAGACCTACAAGATATAGCGCGTAGAAGAAAACTTGAGTTACGGTTTCATACTACCTACTACTCCCTCCTACTACTCCCTCCTCCCCCTTTTCTCAATTATTCTTCTCACTCACTCTTACCTTTCCTACTCTGCACCCCTTCTCTATTCGCACTCATTCGCACTCCCTTCTTGCTCATTACCCCATTCTTTCGGCCCTGGTAGTCAACTTTCTCAGTGGCTCACGCTCATACCAATTCTCATTTAGCTTCATAGAAAACAAATCCAAGAGTGCTATGTGCTCTACTCACTCTCCTTACTCTTTTCTTTACACTATTCTCTATACTCTATACTCTATACACTATTCTCTTCCCTCTATTCTATTTCTATTCCAATTCTATTCTATTTCTATTCCATTCTATTCTACTTCTGTTCTCTTCTCTCTACTCTATTCTCTTCTATTTCTATTTTATTTATTCTCATTTTATCTATTCCATTTTTTTCTCACTGCTTTCTGATCAACTATCATTCAAAGTGAAACGATTCAAACTACTCAAGCAGGCTACCGCGCTTCTCAACAGACCGTCCAAGCACGCAACAGCGCTTTCCCCCAGACCCAAGCCCCCCAAGAAATCCAAACTCAAGCTTGTCGCCGACATCTACAAGGATTTCCATTCGTTGCGAAACTCGCCGCCACTGTACCTACGCCTCCAGAAGAAGCTTCGGAATGTCAGGATGTCCGATCCCAGCCAGCCTGTGTCGAGACGCCAACGTCTTCTAGGCATAGCCAGAGCTACCAGAGATACCTATATTCCCAGGCTCACCGATTCAGTTAGCCTGATCGCCTCGGGTGTTTCGGCAAGAACCTTGGGGGCTGCTACCGGCTCCAATTCTGCTGACATGTACGATGCCCAGGGCAACCTATTGTATCCTAAAGATACCACATTGACGCTATTTCCTTCATACACGCGTCTAGTTGACGGCGTCTATCATATTGATGTCCGAGGGTGGCTTTCGTGTCCGGGCGTTATGACCCGAAAAAACCGGCTTATGATCTCGTTGGCCCGTCAAATTACTCGCTACAACTCCAGTCCTGCCACTTCTACCCAAGCTGTGTCGAAAATCGAGAATCCGAGCTTGAATCAGGACGTTTTTGTACAGGGACTGAAAGATAACGATGCCGACTCAATTGTGTCTTCAGCATCTTCTCGTAGCGATGAGGAAAGTAGTGGCGAAGACCTTATAAAACAAAGACTAGCGTGTTTCATTGCTCGGGCTATTCCCAATGCCCAACTCCAGGTGGTAGTGGGATTTACCAATACTTCTCTAAAACATCACATTTCTACTATTTCTACCGACCAGAACGGCCACTTTGACTTGTGTATTAGTACAGACTACGAACCGTCGTATGTTCAGGTCAAAACAACGACCGATGAAACCATCTTTGCATTCCAAGATATCTTGGTGACTCCTAGCGATGGCGTGGGAGTTATAAGTGATATAGACGACACAGTAAAACTTACTGGAGTAATAGGAGATAAACGTGAGTTGATGACCAATTTGTTACTTCGTGATGTATCTCTGTGGTCAATTCCATCAGTCATAAAGTGGTACAATTCATTATATCACGAGAACAAGGTATCGTTTCATTATGTGTCTAATTCCCCGTGGCAGCTCTTTAATACCATCCAGCAGTACTTCAAGGTGGCTGGAGTGCCTATGGGGTCCATTCATCTCAAACAGTATACTGGAAACATCATTTCTTCCTTTCTAGAACCGTCGTCGTCGCGGAAAAAACGGTCTTTGACCAAAATATTGGCCGATTTCCCCCAAAAATCGTTTATTTGTGTGGGTGATTCGGGCGAATACGACCTCGAAGCATATGTCGACCTCGCTAGGGCCAACCCGGGCCGCGTTGCTGCCATATATATCCGGGTTGTGCAAGATTCGCTACTGGACGTGGACGATACTCGTATATTAAAGGAGATATCACGCTTACTAGGAATGGCCAGCAGGAACGCAGTGCCCCCACCCAAACCCAGCTCTCCTGAAATCGAAAACCTCATTGATTTGTCCGATTCAAAACCTGAATTCGTCAAAAAATTGCCTCCCATGGTGCCGAAAAAGCCTCTGTCTTTGAAAGGAAACAACGTCGAACGTCCTCCACCTCTTCCTCAAAGAACTTCTACCTTGAACTACTCCGATAAGAACATGCCGGGCGGATTTCCTGGGCGAGAAGACACCGAATCCATGCCAGATTCCTCCGGTGACTTATCACACATTCTCAATACCAATCACTATTTTGATTTGGAAGAAATGGATCCGAAAGGAGCATTGTGGGTCCGTAAAATCGTCACCTCTGTACAAGACTTGAAGGGTACTGGTACCGAGATCAGGCTTTTTACAGATAATGACGGCGATTTCGTAGCCCATTGTGCAAAGGTCTTAGAAAACCATCTAAAACAGTCAAAAACCCAATAGGAAATCCAGGAGATTTTGGAAATGTTTAGCTATCATTCCAGCACTCATCAGGTCAATCTGAATTATCTATACACCAAATAGGTTTACCAAGTAAGTTCTCTATACCATTGAATAGAGTTCACACAAACATCTCAATTACATCTGTATCAATGCCGAAGAGCTAAGTGATACAATATTCATCAGCTGGAGTTAAATACAAATATTGTAGCAGTTGGGATAGAGTAGTAGTAAAAAGTCTAGTGTTAGCGGGAAAAGTGTAGTTTGAGTAGAGCATAATAATGAGGATAAGTGGTGGTCTATTATTTCTCTGTTCTATCTGTATATATTCCTATATCTTCCATAACATCATTATTCCACTTCTGCAAGTCATCATTTTACGACCCACTTCATTTTATTGCTTCAAAATCTTTTCCAGTCTTGTTTAAATCAGTTAGTTCTACAGTAATTATTCCCAATCTTTATTAATATTATACACAAGATGCTGACGCCTTTTGGGGAGCCTTTGGCAGTCTTTGGCTTTGGCATTATTACGCCCCCACGGATGCTACTTTGGGGTCATCTTGCTGATAAAACTCCAGGGCATTAGAACCATCTCCATAGTCCTTGATTGTTTCACCCTCTGCTGAAGGTAACGAGGTCTTGAACTCAGACAAGTCGAATTGTTCACCATCATCTTCGTCTTCAGTGTAGAACTTGTTGGCAAACTTGCTGAGAATGATCTCTTTACCCGTCAATTGTTTCTTGCCACTCTCTTTTTCGGCCTTCTTCTTGTCATCCGCTCTTTTAGCATTGATCTTATCTTTCCATTGTTTGAAAGTATCGATATTGATAGGCGTGAACTTACTCTTATCCAACTTGGTTCTCTCCAACTCAATGAACTCTTCCAATGTGATTTTAGGGGCCGACTCCTCGGCCAATCTCTCCAACCTCTTTTGTTCTTTGGTCTTCAATACGAATCCTGGTGGTAACGAGTGTCTATACATACAGTCGTTACCTCCGTTGGGACACACCCAAAACCATCCGTACTTACCATTCTCAACTGCCTCGATAAAGTACTTGCACACCTTGTCGGTGGTGGTTTTGGGGTTTCCATGCTTGGAAAGAATGACACTCCGCAACTTCTCTTCGTCCCATTTATCCATGGTATCTTCTTCTTTTTCGCTACGCGCATCGGTGTACAAATCCTTCTTGGCGTCTTTTCTCTCGATATTGATATCATGCGAGTACTTGCACTTGGGGCCTTTGGTACAGAGCCCTTTACGGAAGAACTCACAGAGAACAGACTTGGGATCCACTCCGAAGGCAAGTTTGGGTTGCTGGATCCCAAACAAGGCGGCGGCCTCTCTTTTGGCTTCTTCAGATGCTTTCTTTTCGGCGGCTCGTTTGGCCTGTTCAGCCTCTCTCTGGGCTCTGGCTCCTCCATCTACACCGGACTTGATCTGGTGGATTTGTTGCTGGACTTTTTTGGATTTGTTTTTGTTTTTCAACCCGAAAGTCTTGTCTTCGGCAGCCTTGGCCTTGTTCTTGGCCTTGTTCTTGTCAGATATCTGCTGCTTCTTTGGTGGCATGTTAGACTGGTTACTCACTCCCGCTGTAGGCAGAAGACTCTAAAATTTTATCGATGGTGAAAAGTGTCACGTGAGAAGCTGCAGTTTTGCTACACGTGACGTGCGGCTTTACCAACGACTGCAAAAGCAAACCAGAGGATTTAATAAGCATATACTATTGTAATGACTCTATGAAATGTTACTAATAACATAACACCACTTAGAATAGTAGCTACTACTGTTGACTAAGAGCTATTTCAATCTATTACTATACACTGATACTACACACTGATACTATACACTAAATTATACTCTAAAACTATACACTAAAACTATACACCAAAACTGTACCACTTGGGAAGGATACTGGAGATACATAGTACCTAGGATAACACTGATAGTCTTAGTCTGATAGTGATAGTCTGATAGTGATAGTCTTAGTCTGATAGTGATATTCTTAGTCTGATAGTGATAGTCTGATAGTGATAGTCTTAGTCTGATAGTGATAGTCTTAGTCTGATAGTGATAGTCTTAGTCTGATAGTCGTAGTCTGATACTACTGATGCGGATAGTACTGATACGATACTATTAGAATACTAAATTAACTGCTGAGGTAATACCACTTAGAATTTTAGAATACGTAGAGACTTACCTCTTAGGATGCATGATACCATCAATCACTAATACTCATACGACTCTACCACTTATACTTGGGAGACATTACTAAGTATCAATTTATTTTATAAATTTGCTAGGCTCTGAACTCAGAAATCGTTACTATGAAGTAGATGTTCATAAAGAACTATTTGGTTATGATTTCATTGAATAGAGGAGATTCACTATTTATGTGGCCCGAACCTACCAGAACAAACTGGGTTGGGTGTAGGCATATTCTTTATAGGTTCGTCAAAGTAGAGATAGTTTATAATATAATATAGGTGTGATATTTGATTCGATTACGTTATAGATACATATATAGTGATTGTTACATTGCTTGTCAATACAGTGTACTAGTCTATCTGAATTTTTGGGACGTTTTCCTCCTTTCCTTGGTCTTTGGGGTCCCGGCCGGTGGAGCAGTGCTCGGAGGAGTCTTCAAACCAGGACTCATTTGCTTACTGTTTCTGTAGTGCGCCAGCAAATCAGGCGAGATACTGGTGCTGGAGCCGTTGGGCGATATTTTGGTGGCTCTCTTCGACTTCTTCTTGTTTCCGAGCAAGCTTTCAAACCGAGAGTTCTCTTTATTGATCGAGTCCGTTGGCTGCGAATTGCGCCCATTGGGTGAGTTCATCGAGAACGTAGAGGGTGTAGGGGTGGTTGTCACCGACGGAGACTTTGTGGATCCAGGCGACTCAAAAGACGAGTCTAGTGGGAGAACAGGCGTGGTGAACCCGTCGTTTTTGGCCTTCAAGTTGTTCTTGGAGTTTCTGAACGGAATGTACGATCTCTTGTTGTGAGGTAAGGCGGCTTGGTCGCCGATCTTGGAGGTTCCGATCGAATCGGCCAAACTGGTCTTGAACGAATTGTTGGACTGTGTTCTGGCCAAGCTTCGGTTCAAGATCACTGACGCATTCTTGTCGTAGACCAACGGAGCCGAGTCCATTGGCAGAACTACGTCGCCCGAGTTATTGGTATCCACAGAAGCACTATGGTTATGGTAGTCGCCTGCAATATTGCGTTCGCTGCTGCCTCCCATAATACCGAAACCGTTGCCCAAAGCGCCTCCAAGAGCACCTCCAAGGGCTCCTAAAGCTCCTCCAGCCATGCCTCCGCCAGAACCACCAGTGCCTACTCCGCTTCCACCAGTATTAGCTCCAAACGTGCTTCTTCTTCTATGATGGGTCAACGCTTCGGGTTCGTGGTTGTTCTCCTTGGTAAAGAACGAGTCGAAGTCGTCCAACGCCGCCCAAACATTACTCAACGAAGCGTCGGGTTCTTCTACATTCATCGACAAAGAATCGCCGTAGTCATGGGCCACCGACGGTCCGTAGTAGTCTTCCATATGGAATTGGATCTCCTCTTCTTCTGCTTCGTCCTTTTCCTCGACATGGTCACTTACTACGTTAGCAGATAAGCAGGTGGAAAATACAGCATGCACGTTGTTTCTGGTGCTAGAAGCCGTGACTGCTGGCATGGGAATTGACCATCCATTTTCGTTGGGTATACCAAACAAAGTGGCTGTTTTTTCAAACTCCTTGTTAAGAGTGGTGTTTCCCAAGCTTATTCTCAAGACATCCTTGTCCAATTGAGAGCCAGAGATAATGACGGCTTCGTCCAACACTTCCAATGCTTGCTCGGCATAATCGGTCAATAATAACCGCAACAAAGGCGAGATCAAATCGGCACCCACGCCAATGAACTCGTCTCTTTGAAGATCTACAAGCGGGAAGATTTGCTTGAGCAAGTTCATGGTTTCAATCTTGATCCAGGGTATTTTGTTGGAGAGAAATCCAAGCAACAACACCAAAGACTGGGCTTCATATTCAGGGAAGAACGAGTTTTTGATGGTGGTGACGGTCTGGACCAAAAAGTCTTTCTTTGTCCGGAATCTATTCTTTGATAACGACACCAATATACGTGATAGTCCCGGCTTGTTACATCCCAAGGCCATATTGCTTAAAGAAATAGCAGCTTGTTCGATTTCAGGAGTGATTTCCTTCAAATCGAGGGCATGAAGAAACCGGGGCATATTGGATAAAACACTCATAATAAGCCTAGAATCTCCCATGCCAATGATTTCACTATCCTTCAAAGTGTTTAGTTTATCCATAAACTTCATTGAAGATTCCCACGAACTGGACGATCTTAATCCAATCATAATGATCTGCTGAAGACCTTCAAACTTTCCTTCCCATTTAGGTGGAAATGTAGAGATCAAACACGATACAGTGTCAGGAGAATCCAAGTCGATTTTCGATACAAACTTGGACATCGTCAGCAACACTTCGATGAACTCTTGCTCGTGAATAGTACTTAAACATGCTATACCGGACCAGAAGAGCTGGGGGAAGTCTATGAGTTTTTCCGAGTCCAATTCAGCAGTAATGGCATTAAGAGTCATGAGAATTTGCATGGCGAATCCTTGGATATCGTTGGTTTCATCACTAATTGTATTGGACAACCGGTGAAGCATATCTTTCAACATGCCCTGGTCCAAGAAATTGAGGAGCGACCGGAAGATCTGAAAAGACCGGCAAGCAATGTGTCTGACAGCACAGGTAGTGGCCCAATGCAAAGAAACTCTGCTCCAGCTTTCTTGTAATGAAGGAACCAAATTTTTAAAGATCTTGAGGATGTTTCTAGTCAACAAGTCCATGGTTTTAGGAGTCCTGGTACCCTTTTTGTCGTTGTTCAAATCGTCATAGACCCACAAGTTCTTGGACCTAAGAATCTCTATCGTTTCCTGACTCTTGATCTCTTCTGGAACTAGTGAGTGTATAAGATTGATCAACAATCCTATGGCTTGTTCCTGTACTACAGCTAGATAATGATCCAACAACGAAAGCGTGACATGCAAAAGAAGGGCCAATTTCTCCAAGGTCCGTTCGTTCTTGATAGTAAAGAGATCCACCAAGAAAATCATCGAAAGCTGCCCTAATGAGAAATTGGAATCTTTTTCGCTATATGGTATCACTTTCCATAAGTTGGCCGAGTATGGATAGTTTAACGGATTCTTATGCACCGAGGTGGTTCGGGACGAAGGAGGAACCATCGACTTGGGCTGGAGATTGCCAATAAACTTATCGATAATATAGAGCGGATCAGGTCTTGAAAATGCTAGGTAATCAATAATTTGGCGGGAAAACTCGACGAATATCGGGTTCTTCTTCTCCAAACAATTGGCTAGCAAATAGTCGATAATTATATCGAAATTGCCCGCATTGTTTCCTAAAGTTACCCATATAACTTCGATCTCATTTAAAGTGCTGAACTTGACGGTCATTTCAAAAAGATTGTTTAAAACCATTGTCGAAGGAGCATCGAGTTTTTCAGCCGTTTTATCGGAACGCCCCGACTCAAGCTTGGTCTGGCCTCTATAGGGATCAATAGCTCTGATAGTGTCTTGACTTGCATAAGATTGGAGGTCGGGATTAGCCTTTTGCTTTGGTTCTGCTTGTGTTTGTACTGTATCGCCTGGGCTTTGAACAGGGTCATGTTCATCTGGTTTTACTTCATCAGCGGGTTCATTTGGATTGAAATTATGTTCCAAAGCTCCCAATTTGTCTTCCAACTTCAACTCAAGAGTTTGGACCCAGGGCAACAAGCAGCTTAGGATATCTTTTCTCGACGAATGGCCAGCTAAATTGCAATATTTCGACATGTAACTTATTCTGGTGTATGTTCCATCACGATCCAACTCGTTCAAATGATTCGAAACTTCGAACAACGCCTTCTTGTAGATGATTTTCGATCTGGAATGGACAGATTCGGTGAACTTATCAAACGTATAGGTCTTGAAAAAGGTCAATTCCAAGAACTTGAGGAGTTTCAAGGCAGAAATGCGCACCTCAAAGTTGTCGCTACCTATCAAGAATAAGGACAAGCATAATAAGTCATAAGGAATTTCAATAAGCTCGTCTTTTCTGGTCAAAAACTCGTCAACCAAGATCCGGAAATAGTGTTCTAATGTCTTGGTATTTTCATGGTTACTATAGCACTCCTTGATAACACACGAGTAAATTTCTTCGTCGTTCAAATTATGATGAAGCAAGTTTTTAAGTGCAATTTTACCAACTTCGTGAGCCTTTGGGTCTCGAGATTTGAACAAACAGCCTACCCAGTCCATTAAACTGGCAATATCATAAGTCATTACCACGACGTTTCCATTGATCTCGATCTCTCTTTTGATAGGAAACGAACACAACACTGCCATAGCACTTAATGAAGCAAACTGCATCAAGTTCTTTTCAAGCTCTAGTATGGCTATTAGCTTTGATGAATTAGAAGATAAGCCTTCTTTGGTTGGTTTTCCCATAATAGTATTATACCTATCGTTCGTGATATCTTCTTCACCATAGCCACACCATTCCTTAAGGAAATTAAAGCACCCAATTCTGGCTTCAAAGGGAAACCATTTGTTGATAGGATCTACAGAATTGGCCAAAGTGCCAGTGACATCTCTCAACCCCAAGAGAACATTTTCCAATAAGGTACAGAAATATCGTCTTAGTTTTTGAAACTCAATATCCACTTGAACATTAGGCAACGACAAAAACGTCTTGACATTTTTGATTATTGAAATAAGATTAGCAATCATCCAATCGTCATTATAGATTTGGACATGAGACTTGAATTTCAGAGTAATGTTCGAAAGAATATGCACCACTTCGACCCGAAGATTGTCTTCTCTTTGATCTCTTTTCTTCAGCCCAATGTCCCAGTCATTAATAGAGGAAGGCACACTATCAAGAAACGTCTTGAGAATATTGATATTGATACAACTAAGCCCATTGATAACTGACTCTTTGATCATGGTGTGTTGGGATTTAAGTAATGGCAATACCATTTTGAATACCGATTTGGCCGAGGTGATTTTCTGGTGCTGGATATATATCTGCATCGATTTCTTTCTTCCATGAGTAGGTTGGTTGGGAAACGAGATCTTTTGGTCGTTGGTCGATGTAAGAGAACAACAGGCAAAAATCAAGTAGAGTTTCCATTGGTTTATGAGAATCTCGGGCGGAATCTTATGGGAACCTGACGAGGTAATAGTCGATGTAATGGTGGAAGAAGTCTTGGAGAAAATGGAAGAGGTAAAGTTCTTATAATTTTCCGATATCTCCAAGATAGTTTCATGCATTTGTACCAACCGAACACACACTATCGATCTACACATGGCCACCGGCATGGGACATTTTTCGAAGAAGATATCTAGCAATTTGGGATAGAGTCTGAACCATATTTTGGAGTCAATACCATAGTCAGACTCCGCAAGTTTTATCAAGATATTCTTTTTGTTTTTGAGTTTGGTCAACCGGCTTCTTTCAGGAACACTGAGTTCTTTCTTGTACGGTTTAATGAGCTCAATAAAGTCGATATCTTCGAGAATATGGATAAGTCTGGTGCCTATATCGGCCGCAAATTTGGATGAGCTTCGAGAGTGGCTTTTATGGGAGTTTTCGCCATGACTAGAAGAACTTGAACCGTTGCTGCTGGATACTCCTGAAGTATAGTTTCTTAGGGAATTTGAACGAATGGGCAAAGATCCCACACTCTTGTTGTTGGTCTCGTCGGTGATATTATATATAGCCTGATCAAACTGTTCAACTAGTTTTAGAATGCATAATCCGTAGTATCTAGTCTTTGAGTCATGCGAGCATAAAAAGAAGAGCCCGTTTCCTTCTACATCTTCGATCACAGTGATGATTGTTTTCCATTCTAATTCATCACCAGGCTTCAATTTTCCCTTCGCCGAGCTGCTCAAGTCGTCGTTCTTGTAATTAATTTGATACAAATCATTTAAAACGTCTTTATTCATCATCTCATCGTCTTGAGCAAACGGGTTTTGTCCACGAGACTGGGAATCAGCTTGAGACTGAGCAAGCTCAATAAACTGTTTGAGCCAACATTTCAAAAGATCGACATATATCTTTAATAATTTGTTGAATTCTGCTGAATTTAAGTAATCTGAATCGTAGTTTGGACCGGGTTTGTCGCTGAATTGAAACGCTATCTTGGCAAATATGGTGATCAAACTACTGGGGTTCTTTCTTGAAGCAAGTTTCAATAACGATTTGACGGCCGAAGAGGCCACACGAGGATTCGAATGCACACAATTACGGGTCAAAATCTCTACAATACTCTTGAAAGAAATGCCTGACGAGTGTAAGGAGGTTGTAGAAGTGACCTTTTCGTTGCTTGGATGCACCATAGTGAATGGTATGGCATCTATGAGATTGGCGAACACCTCGATATACAAGTTTTTGGTGATTTGAAACGTGAAGTCCAAACTGCCAAAGTGAAAACCGGAAAATGCAGAACCGCTACTTTTGGAGCTGCCACCGGTGTTTCCACTGCTGCCTCCATTACTTCCAACGTTTCCATTTGGAGACGTAGTGTGCAAGCCAGAAGACCAAATATCACATCCATACTGCCCGTCAAGAATCTTTAGTAAAGATGCAAACGAACGGCATATTTCTTCATGAGAAAGTGAATTATTAGAACCCTTGGCTATAAACTGAAAATCGTTAAGCTTCTTTTCGCTTTCAGGATCGGGGTGGTCGTTAATTCTCGCATCCAATTCTTTATCTGTTGGAAATACAGGCTTATTTGCCAACTCATAGTCTTTCAAAATAGCCAAGTAACTTTTGATTACCAAAATCATTCTTTCAGAAGACAAGTTTTCAAGAGAAATGCCGTTGAAACTGAGTTTGAGTAGCTTGATAAGTACGTTATCTAAGACGTAATTCAAGTGGTTAAATCCCACTATACGAACCAACTCCACTAAAGCATTAATGAGAAGATTATCTGAGGTGACCCATTGGTTTTTCTTCAGGACTGGAGCATCAAAGGTTAACAAATGGAACAAACTATCCAATTTTTTAACCACATTATTCAACGTATCGGGTAAACGATAAATATAGACCCATACCAATCTGGCTGCACAGACAATAAGAGTGATTTTCTCTTCAACATCCACCTTCGGTTTCAATTTGAAGCTATTATCTTCAATTATTTTGAACCAGTATTCTTGGAATAGTTCTTTTCGAGATACTGAAAGGGCAGAAGTGATAGTATGGAGAGAGTACGACCAGCCATTAGAGCTTAGAGTTGCAACTGTGGAGCCTGTAATTGAGGCAAATGAAGTAGTATGAGATGGAGTCTGTGTAGTGGAAGATGTTTGGACATTTGAGACGGTTTGGGACCAGATCTGGAGCGATTTATTGAGAATAGTTTCAATTGCAGCCACCCATGTGGGATGGTTGGTTTCGGCAGTAAGAATATTGGCCAATGGCAACAACAAGTTGCTAAGAACCTCACAATAGGCAAATATAATGGTGGAATTGGATGATTTATCATAAAACTTGGCCAATGACTGGATAAAATCGGCACTTTCTTCAAATACATCCAATGGGTAATTGGTGAGTTTCAAGTATTTCATTCCATGGATCAATAAATGCAACTTTGGTTCGTCTGCCAACTTCAACAGCACTGGAATCTTCTCCAAATCAGCGATAAAACGGTCACTTACACTTACAAACCGTTTCTCTGACATGTACCCTAATAATTCAGCAAACAAGTTCCAGTTAGCGTACCTTACTAGTGATTGGCTGGTGCTTATAGGGTCAGTAGTTTTGAGCTGGGTATAGACGATTTCTTCTAGTTTATCCTCCAAATCTTCACCCATTACATCAAAAGACGTCTGTTTGACAACCTCTATCAACACTCTGCATAATATGTAGATCAGCGCCAACGACTTTCTATCAGCTTGGACGGCGGTTTCTCTTGCCTGGGCGATTTGATCATCGTAATAGTTCTTTTGCCTAACAAATTCATTGGAAATATTTGGATTAGACAGCTTAGACGCTCCAGAATTGGAAGTGACTGCTGAACTGGCCAGCTGATTGCGCCTATGGGTAAGTTTAGAAAAGCTTTTTGTTCTCATAAGACTTAGACTACGCTGAGATCGGCCATGACTATTGGAGTTCTTTGCTATTCCGGGATTAGCAGGAGAAATAGACTCGGAAACTTGAGCGCTCAGCTGGTTTGTGTTTAGTTTCAGCAAGCTACTCTTGGCTGTAGATATTGTCTTCTCCACCTCTGCAGCTGCCATTGAAGCCACTTCACTCTTTGATTTACGCCAGAACATCACACTATCAATCACAGGTTTGGGCTTTCTGCGGGCCACGTACCCTAACGAAGAGACTATCTTGTCAAACTGAGGGTCCACTCCTTCTGCCAACAAGTCTATAATAGGCGGTTCTTCCTGAAGGGGATACTCCAAGCAGAGATTGAGTTTGCATTCGGCATGGCGAACAAACTGGGTAAAAATGATATGCAAGGTGTATTCGGCCGGAGCCTTTGAGTCTGTGGCCAAGTCTCTTCGTATAGAATTGAAGTCGTCTCCGTTGGCAAAAGTAAGTCGCTTTGACGAGGAGACGGAAAGTGGTGGAGGTAACTGAGGAGAGGTTTCGGAGAACTGGTTAACCGTAAAGTCAGGCAGTTCAAACACGTATTGCTTGGCAAAAGTAGGTGACGAGGTTAGCTTAAAAGCGGAGCTTGGATGCACAGCCAGGGAGACTTGAGGAACGTGGGTGACTTGGGAGACTTCTTGGGGCGCCAGCTGTCGCGATTCGGCTTGAATCATTTGGCCATGGGAAACGTGCTGCACCGGAAGTGCCTGGGCGGTTTCATAATGAATATACTGAGGATCGTAGTCAAGAGCCACCGAAGTCTTTGAAAGGTTGTTGGACAGCACCGCCGAAATGTGGGAGGAGCTCGGGCCAATCATGAGGCCAGAAGTGAAGTTGTCGTTTGTGTAGCGATAGTGGGGATCGTGGACTTCATTGAAGCCTGGGTCGTGGTGGATATCTGGGTTGACGGGATCAGAATCCACGGGATCAATCCCATTGAGATCGGGATCGGGTGTGGGAATATGGTGAGAGAGACCCCCGTGAGTATGTTGTTGGTCGAGGGAGGTTTCGTCCAATGCAGGTGAGTATGATAGCTCATCCAAGTCGGGGATTTCTATCATAATCAGTAGAGAATAGATGAGGGGGGCGACTGGTGAGTGTAGTGTTATTTAGTTGATCTGTTGATGATTTGCAACTCCACTTTTTCGCGCGAGATGGCGCAAAAGACAGAGAAGACGAAGACAAGAGAAGACGAAGAAAGACCCAAGACGAAGACAAAGACCGAAAATCGATGGTGTGAGATATCAATCTTCTGTAGAGAGGTATTGTGAAGTATTAGGAGAGGCGTCTGAGGTATTCTGGAGTAGTACGTAGAGTGTCTGATTGTATGTCTCATTGTGCTAAGAGAGATCGGCGGTGCGCGCTAGCGAGAGCAAGAGAGCGGCACTGATTGGCCCTTTTCAATGAGCAATTGGGCTGTAACCTGTCTAGGCTGACTCTATGTAGGCTATAGAATAGTTAGGCGAGAGCAATTAGGCTGAGAGCAGTTAGACTAGTTCGTTAGACTATAGACGTTGTACTCTAATGACAATTCGCTCTGCGAGTGGCTAGCGAGAGATCGGCGGTGCGAAAGCGAGACCGGAGAGGGGACAATAGGGCTAGGAGCTACTCATTGAGCCCACTGTAACTAGTCTGATTAGACAATCTGATTAGACAATCTGATTAGACAATCTGATTAGACCAATCTGATGTAAACTAGTCTATATGACTCTAAAGTCTCTAGAGTACTATTCTAGATACTTCTAGATACTATTCTATAGAACTACTGCTGATTATGTTCTGGCTCGGAACCGCGAGAGCACCGGTGACTAATGCCCACTAAAAGCCACCAGACTATCTGTTCTATATTCCATTCTCTCCCTATATATTCATCTCTACTCTGATAATTCGTTTCCTATTCTCTCTCCTCTTATTCTCTCTCTCCTCTTTATTCTCTTCTCTCTATTCTCCCTATTCTCCCTATTCTCCCTATTCTCTCTCTCTCTCTATTTTATTTTCAATCGCGAATATCTGTTCACCAATGATTCACATCCCCACCCTAGTCAACCAGTTCATAGCGGCCGTAGGCACCGACACAGACCTGGCTGACAGCCACGCCCGTCAACTAGCCGATCTCCTTGCTTCCCACAAATGCACCCTCGTCGAATTCATCCAGTATCTCGGCCCGTCGCTCACCTCCGAAAACGACTTGATCAGAGCAAAGGCACTTGACTGCTTGAGTTCCACCCTTGCCCACGTCAACAACACTCTTCTATCCAAGCAGGACATCTCGGTATTGTCCCAATTCTTACTAGGCAAACTAGACGACAAGACTTGCTTGCAATATGTGTTGGAGGGCATCGCTCGCTTGATCAGCTTTGCCAACTTCATCGCGGCGGCCCACCTCGAACCGGTGCTTTTGGGGCTCTTGCACCAGTACGACCCGAAGAAGAACTTGGCCAAGGTTCGATACCAAGCATTCAATGTCTTGGTAACGGCCAACCAGCGCTTTTCCTCCACTTTACCCGCCTCTTCTGGCGGCCTTTGCGATCTATTTGTAAAGACATTCATCCACTTGGCGTCGGGCGAAAAAGATCCTCGTAACTTGTTGGTGCTGTTTGACCTTAATACTAGCATCAACACCAACTATTCCTTCGATACCGGCTCCAACGAGCTCCACGCCACTTTTGTCAACGACTTGTTCGACGTTTGTTTCTGCTACTTTCCTATATCGTTCACTCCTCCACCAAACGATCCTTACAAAATCACTGCCGAACAACTAAAGGTGGCCTTGAGAGCATGCATTGCATCTCAATCTTTGTTTTGCAAAGATTCTTTCGCAAGTCTTATTGAAAAGTTGACTTCTACCAATCCACTAATCAGAAACGATGTGCTCAAAACATTGGCTGCTTGTATTGATAACTACTCTCAAGATACCATTGACCAGTACTGGCTGGTGGTATGGAACGCGGTCAAGTTTGAGGTTCTTCATAATGATGTTTCACAATTCACGTCCATCATTCCCCCTGACTACGATACCGTGGACGACTCAGACGAGAACAAATCCTTGGTGTTGACGTTGGTGATTATCCAGAAACTCGCTGCAAAGCTCTCACACACTCAGCATGACCTCTTTTTGCAGACAGTCACCCTGGAATTGAAGCCTTACTTGGTCAAAGCCGGTGAAAAGTCAAAGCAATCGGTACTTATTCTAGCTGCTATTGCCAGTTTAGACATCGGTGCTTTCAATAGCGTGGTGGCATTTTTGTTTGACTATGATATCTGGGGAAAATACTTGAATCCAGACCATACAAAAACCAAAGACACCCCAAAACTCGAAGACGCCCCTAAAACAGATCACATTCATGGTGAAAACTGTCTGCATTCTCACGAGGTGGAAATCGACGACTCGGACGTGTTAACCACTGCCAAGCAAAGAGATCTCGTGGATAACTTTGGTTTGGTCTTTATTGCCTACCGAGACCTTCTTACATTGCTAGCCTCAAAGTCTACGCCTCAGTACCTCGATCACTTCACCGCCTCCAACGAATTGACCATGTACAAAGACCACTTGCTTATCTTCATTGGGCAATTGCTCATGACTTCCTCCAGCCTTGAAAAGACCTTGAAATGCAAAGCTATTCACCAGTTGGTAGCTCTTATTCAGATCCCAAACTTCTTGAACGATCACGAAATCAATTTGATTTTGGGGTATTTCAATGATATCCTTGCGGATACCATGGCCTCAGGAAGTAACTGGGAAAAAGACTTGGTTATAGGCGAAATCATTGGTGGTCTGAACACGGTGGCTGACTCTCACCAGGATCTTGTGATTGATACTGTTCTTTCCAGTTTACTTATTCAGTTGGACAAATTCCACTCTTCGTCTGATATTAGTCTGTTCTCCAAGACTTTGGCGTTAATTGGAAAGCTCTGCATCAACAGCCTGATTCTCGAGGTCTTGTCGATCCGTCTTTCCAATAAACTTAACTCCCAAACAACTCCAGAGGTGTTTCACTTGGTGGTGGAGCTCTATATTGACTTGATCAATAGTGTTCAAGGCAAGAATCAGTTCTTGATGAACTCTTGGTACAAGACCTTTGTGCCTAGAATACTTTCCGCCTTCTCGTCTCTACTGTCCAAAGAAGCCTCGTTGGTTGAAAGAGTCGGCGATCTTGTAGGAATTATCGTTAGATTTATTGACAAATCTAAGCACCAAGATATTCTACAAGACTTCATAGGTGCCTTTGTCGAAGCAGCAAACCCCGGTTTGATCAGTCTTGAGGTTGGGGTCTTCGAGTCTCCCGATAACTATGTCTCTATCTTCAACAAGATCCTTGCAAATGTCGATAAAACCGTCAACTTTCCAGACCCTGACTCCATTCAAGCCAAGATCGTGGCTCTTGCGTACCAGCTAGAATCAGACGAGTTCTTACGGATCCAGTACTTGCAGACCCTTGCTCTTCTTGTCAACAAATTCCACGGTTCTTACTCATTGGAAGAGTACTACTCCAAGTTTATCGAGTCGAATGATTTGGTGGCATTTGAAATCCTTATTTGGTTGATCAAAGCCTTGATCTTAAGAACTGACCGTGCGGGAGTGGAGTACGTTGAAAAGTTGGTTGCTCTCTTGAATAGCAGCACCGATTTGACAGTTAAGCAAGCCATTGCCCGCTCCCTCAATATTTTGTTCATAGACTTGAACATCTTTGACAATAGCCACACCACTCCTCTTGTCACTTCCAAAAAGTTGATATCAAAGGTGTCGAACTTGAACGTCAAGCTTCTTTATAAACAGCAGATCTTTGAGCTTATATTGCCTCGGTTGATTGAAAACTGCCAGGGCACCAACCATCCCGAGATCTCTCTCAATGCCTTGTCGTTGGTAATCCTGAACATATCCAAGAAGATCTTGGTGATTCATTTGCCTGAGATCTTGCCTCTTGTCTTGAAAGGTATCAGTGTGACAAACTCCAGTAGCATTGTGGGATCATCGTTATCTACGCTCAAGATCATATTGGACGAAAACCACTTGATTCTCGAGCCCTATGTTTCGTCTTTGATTCCTAGCTTGTTGAACCTTGCAACCAAAAAGATCAAGGTTGGCTCCGAAAGAATCAACAACGAGGAAATCAGAGCCTTGAGCTTGCAAAACCTCATTGAAATCTTTTCCAAGTTTTCTGGCTTGAACAAGTATAAGGCTTCTACGTTGATTGGGTTGAAAGTTGCCTTGGATGATAAAAAGAGAAACGTTCGGAAGTTGTGCTGTGATTTAAGACAAATCTTGTACGAACTTAACTAGAAAAGAAACATATAGATCAAACCAAGCAATTAAATAGTTTTGCATGCAATAGAATTATACAATTAGCCAAAATTAGATCTAGACTACGACCTAAACAGATGTTTTCAAACAACTCCATTTAACTTTCTAATTCAAAATAGAAGCAGAAAGGACAAAGTAATTTGTCACCTTTACCAATAACTAATAATACGTTTGATTGATATATATTATTGACGTAACTGAGACCTACTCAAAGAGACCAAGCTTATTATTATGATTAAGAAACGGATCAAGTCAAATTGAGATTTTTGCACCCAATTATAAATAGAAAATAGACGTTTTTAAAACAAATAATAGTTATGATAGCTAAGAAATAAGACAAAGGGTCTTAGAGATTTTATTTTAGTCTAATGAATGCATTAATTAATTCTATTTATTCAGAATCAGACTCGTTGTAATCTACCGGAGCCAAACCTGGAGTCAAACCTGGATACGAAATCAAACCCTTCTTCACCTTACTGTCAAAGTCTTGGAACTTGTTATGCTTGCTTGAGTCGTTTATGATCTTGCCTCTGATTCTCTTCTTTTCTTGCTTTGCTATCATGCTGTTGGTCAATAGCGAGCTTCTCAACTCGTCCAACTCCCTCAGGATATTTTCGTCATCTATATTGGAGAGGTTTTGGATCTGGTTGATATTCTTCTTGCGTAGTTTGGCTAGGTACTTGAGTTCTTCGGGCAGATGGTCCTGGTGGTTCTTGATAATATTGTACCTGATCATTCTGTTGAACTTTGTTTCTTTCTCCAACTGCTTTTTGATCTTACTGCTCTTGTGTGCTTTTTTCCTGGTCTTCGGTATGGGTTGGGTGAATTGGTTGGAGAGAAGTTGTGTAGATGATTGGTGCTTTTCGGTGGTGTTTGAAGGGATTTTTGAGTCGGGCAAAACGCTGGCAAAGAGCTTGGCCACCGTCGACTCGGCTTGTTTCTGTGACGTATTAGAATTGAATGCCATTACGGTATGGTGCTGATGGTCTGCAGCTCAGTGTCAGCTCAGATGAGATGCCTAATTTTTCAGGAGCACTGAGCCCTGGCCCGTCGCACGTGCACCCGAGCGTGACTGGGTGTGAGTGACATGTGCGGTAGGCGATTTGCACATGCAAAGGTGGGTGGGGGAGAGACAAGCACAGGCAAGACGAGAGCACAGGCAAGCAATCAAGACAGTACATCGTAGACACAAGAAGTCCATGTGCCGACTCCCCACTAGTAGTCTAACTGTTACTCACTAATACAAAGTAGTCTTCTATTACTCTAGCACTCTATTACTCTAGCACTCTATTACTCTAGCACTCTATTACTCTAAGTAGCTCTATTACTCTACTAGTACTCCATACTCTACTATAACTATTACTATTACTCTTTATGGCAATGGGCGTGCCCAAGACAGGCGCACTATATGGAGAGAGCTCCATCACATGGTACCATGTGACGGTGCCGTCAATTGACCGTCAATAACACCAATATGACCGTGATCGCTCCGTGGATCACTCAGTTCCCGACGATCAGTGTCGGCTAGGTGGGGTCCAAAGGGTTCCCCGTATTTCCCTCGAAAGCCTGTCTCGAAAGCATGCCGCGTTTGTGCCTGAAAACCCCCTCCGCATTGCTCGTTCCACCTCGGTTCACTCTGCGCAGGACCACAAATTAGGCCCTATTCACCGTCGCAGCAATAGTTCACAGGCGTATCCCCGTTTTGTACATTAGCGTGCGTTTTCTATTTCTATTCACCAGCTTACCCCATATCTCGATTGATTGTGAATTACTATATAAAAGGTGGGTCCCCACGCAACAATTATTTTGCGCACATCAGTGAACTTAATCAATTAAGCACCAACACTTTTACTCAAACAACTCAAAATGTCTTTAGCCGCCGACGGATTCAACGCTTCCCCATTATTCAACGAATTGGAAACCGGTTTAGCCGACTCCAAGAACAAGCAAAAGGCCATCTCGGGAGTCAAGGCCGTCATTGTCATCACCTTGAAGAACAAGGAAGGCAAGCAACAATCATGGGTCTTGGACCTCAAGAAGGAAGGTACCGTCAAGAAGGTTGACGGTGCTCTCCCAAAGAGCGACGTTCAGTTGATCTTGAAGGACGCCGATTTCGTCAAGTTGGCCAGCGGCAAGGCCAACGGTCAAAAGTTGTTCATGAACGGTGCCTTGAAGGTCAAGGGTAACATGATGAAGGCCACTGCCATTGAATCTGTTTTCAAGTCCATTGGTCCTGCTCCAAAGTTATAAGCCTACAAGTATATATTGCGCTCTTGACGGGCGGTATTTAGTTATGAACAAGCTTATGTGAAAATTAAATTATACCTGTAGAAAAGAAACAATTACAAAGACAACAACATTGAATATAATCAGTGTTTTTCAGTGTAATTGTAATTATTAGTGCATTTCAGTGCTTTTCAGTGTAATTGTAATTATTAGTGTATTTCAGTGCTTTTCGATGTAATTGTAATTATAGTAATTTTCAGAGGGTCTCATCACGTGCGACACGAACAAATCAAATTCAAAAACCATACTTTAATCGATACACATGAGTCCGACGTCTGATGTACAGACCAGCGAGTCAGACTCGCTCGGGATGTTCTTTGACCCCGAGTTCGATCCAAATATGTACGTCGACTCGATCTTTCAGTTGGCCAGAACAAAGTCCAGCATAGGCAACCTCGGAACCTCGTCCAAAGGTTTGAGCGATCTCTCGAGCCAAATCTCCGGCCTCATAGCACATCTCGACTACTACACCAACGAACTAGCCACGAACTTGCAAGACAAGTTCGAACTCATGAATACCAACTCCAATCTCATAGGCGAAAACGATATCGAGCGCGGCACCACCCGGCTCCAGTATTACGTCAATGTGTTGAGCAACTCCATAGTGTCGTTACAGAGCGAATTGGCGAGCGTGGACGCTCAGCTAGATTCGAGCAAGCACCCCGACTCTGCAGTGCAGGACTTGGTGCTGTTGAAGAAGGTCAAGGCGAACTTGGTGCTGGTGCTTGATGTATACAGCTTGGTGGCCGAGCTCCTATCACGTGACGGCGCGCGTGACTCGCATACGAGCTTGGCTCCCGAGGAGTTCCTGGCACGGTTGAACGAGTTTGCTGCAAAAGCGGCAGAGGCCTCTGACCCGCGGGTGGTAGAGAAGGTTGACCAGCTAGTTGATATAGGAAACGTTTTTAGCAATATGAACAAGTTTGGGCCGATCTACAGGCAGTTTCTCTCCAAGCTTGCGGAACACTAGGAAAGTCACACTATATAGAAAAGTGAGTCGCAGTATAATTATTAAAGTAAGCACACTATTAATATCGTAGACTAAAGGATAAGTAACATCAAGATCAGTTAGACTAAGTATAAGTCAACTATAATTATTATAGATTGAAAAATAATTCACGAAGATTAGTTGTAGACTGAATATTAGGAGTAGTCTTTAGTTATTATAGACTGAATATTAGGATTAGTCCTTAGTTATTATAGACTGAATATTGGGATTAGTCCTTAGTAATTGTGGAACTTAATATCAATACGAGAAGTCATTAGTTATTACTGAATATTTATTAATACAAGGAGAAATAGATCCGAGAAGTGAATGCGCTATCTAGTGTGTTGTGTTTTTTGCCTTAAGTTCAGCCTCTTCTGGCTCGATTTCTTTTGGTTCTTGTTCATGGATTTCCTCCTCCTCGTCGGCCTTCTTTTTTTTCAAAAAGTTGAAGCCAACGTAGTAGATGAAAAAGTTGAATGCACGAGTAGGGAAGATTTTAACCACCCATTGGTTTGGTATGATTCTGATGATGATACCCACAGGAATACTGACGAATCCACAGATAATGGCCGTGGCCCATTGGCCAGGGGTTTGTCTAGCGATACTGAAAGCAGCACCTCCAACAAACATGATTAATACCTGGCACCCAGCGATAATTAATGCAATGGTGATAAAGTACCAATTTCTGAATAAATGTTGGGAAAAGTCCAAGTTTTCACGGGTGATACGGCCTCTGACGGTGGTGATTTCATCGGCTTCGTCCAATTTTCTTGTAACCACCAATTTCCAGAACTGCAACCAAACAAACGTATTGAAGGTCAAGGCACTGATCTGCTTACTCTGGTGATTATTCATGTTACCTCCAAAGAAAATCTTGCCTCCTGCAAAATGCAATACAAACGTTATAACTAATTGGGTTATGGATTGTCCCAAAATCATTTTCCACATAGCCACCGAAATCAACGGACTGTTTCTTCCTAGTGGTCTTCTGTTCAAGAACGAGTCGTCGGGTTTATCAGTAGCCAAGGCTAGGGCCGCCAAAGTGTCCATGATTAAATTGACCCATAATAATTGAACGGCAGTAAGAACAGACTTGTTGTCTGCAGCAGCCACAGCAGAGACGAATGTAAGCAAACAGGCGGTGATGTTGACAGTAAGCTGGAATTGAATGAACTTTTTAATCGAAATCTGCACTGTTCTACCCCACTTGATAGCCTGGACAATATCATTGAAATCATCAGTCATCAAGATGATATCCGAAGCTTCTCTGGCTACTTCAGTACCAGAAATCCCCATAGAAAATCCTACATCGGCCAATTTTAAGGCTGGAGCATCGTTGGTACCATCTCCAGTCACAGCCACCACTTCGCCTGACTTTTTAAGCGTATCCACAAGCATACGTTTATCTTCAGGCGAAGATCTGGCAAGCACTTTAAGGCCCGGAGCAATACGTTTGCGTTCAGCAGGAGATAACTTACGGAACTCGGGGCCTTCCATGAATGCATACTCGTTGGATAAATCGTCTGGAGTGAGAATATAGCAGCTTCTAGAAATGGCTTTAGCGGTAATAAGATTATCTCCTGTAACCATACGAACAGAAACACCGGCTCTTTTACATTTGAGCACTGCTTCAGGAACCCCTTCCTTAAGAGGATCCTGAATACCAACAATACTGTCGAGAGTCAGTGGTCTGGCTTCTCCTGCTGTTTCGGTTTCTTCAAGTTTCCCTACGCCACGAATAGAGTGGGGTCCGGTGCTTTTTGAAGAAAGGTTGATCAACAAATCAGGATCAGCTTCATGGGGGTTCTTTTCATTGACCAATTCCTTAGGAGGCCAGCTATCTAACCCCACAAAATCACGATGGCCCAAGGCGATGGCTCTCAAAGCATCGTTGGCATACTCGTCTATATGTGACAAGCAAAGATCTCTGACTTTTCGGGTCATTTGTACAGATTGACCTTTTGAATCGAACAGGTAGCCACAGTTCTTGAAAATGATTTCGGCTGCTCCTTTGAAGTAAAAGCGGTATCCGTTTTCGATCTTCATGACCATTCCAGACCATTTTCTGGAACTTTCAAACGGTATTACTTGGACGATTTCTTTTTCATTGTCATGACGGGTTTGTTCAAGAGATTTCGATCCGAACAAGTTGAAAAGGCTGTTTGCAAGAATTAAGAGGGCTGACTCGGTTTTGTTTCCCACATATGGCTCGGTGACCACGCCCATTTTGATTTCTTCCTGGGCTTTCTCAGTACTGGTGAACAATTGCTTCAAAAAGCTTACTTTTTTAGGCTTTTCTTTGGCTTGTAAGGCCTTTGATTCGTCGTATTCGGTGTTTTCAAAGGCCGTGGAGTTGAGGGTGATATTGGTGCAGAGAAATACCTTGAGTTTGGAGTCGATTTTGGCCAAAATAGAAGACACTTGTGTGCGGTCAGCACCTGCAGTAAGATTGAATTCTAACGGCGAAATTATTTCTCCTGCTTCGTTGGTGGCCATATCTTCATCAACCAACTCCGAATCTTTGGGGGCTTCGTATGTGAGGCCAAAGAATCCTCTTACGATTCTCATTCTGTTTTCTGTCAAAGTCCCTGTTTTGTCAGAACAGATAGTGGTGGCTCCGCCCATGGTTTCACAGGCTTTGAGAACTCTGACCAAGTTACCGTTCTGGGCCATTCTAGAGGTTGCAAATGCCAATGCTAGGGTGACTGCAAGGGGTAATCCTTCAGGAACTGCCACCACTATGATAGTGATTGCAGTAATGAGAATGTCCATGAACAATTTACCCTTTTCAGCCGAATCAATGTGTTTGAGCTTGCCTGAAATATTCACGCCAAAACGGATAAGAAGAATGACAAACAACACCACCGCAGCAAGAAAACCGTACTTGGAAATCCCCTCAGCCAAACCATCAAGTCTCTCTTGCAATGGGGTGACTTCTGCCTCGGTATCAAGACTCAACATCGTTCTACCATGTATGGAGTTACTTCCTACCGCGGTGATTACCGCATGTCCCAAACCCTCCAACACTCGGGAACCCGAAATGAGATATGGATCTTTGAACTTGATTTTTGACGACCCCAAATCTTCATCGGTGGGAAACTGCGACTCAAAAAACTCAAGCGCCTTTTCAGCAGGCACCTTCTTGATGGTATCAGACTCACCAGTCAAGGCCGACTCGTCGCATTCGATGTCTCCCAGGAAAAGCACGGCGTCTGCGGGTATCACATCACCGGTCTGGAGGTTTATCACGTCTCCGACCAACAAATTGTAGATGCTGACCATTTTCTGCTGGCCCCCGCGAATGACAATGATATCTCTATCAGCTTTTTTGGCATTGAGTCGTGCAAACTGGCGTTCTTTCTGGTAGTCGTTGGCAGCTCCAACCACCACCACAATGATGATAGCGATCAAAATGGCCACTCCCTCGACCCAGTCTACTTTGGGGATGGGCTGGTGCTCGTCGTCGTAGTAGGTTTCGGCCCCAAACGTCTCGTACAACCCCAAGGCCAACGAGACCAATGCTGCCACCGATAACAAAATCAACACTTTGTCCTTCATGAGCTCAAAGCACAAGCGGAAAAACGACTTCTGGGCCTTGAGAGGCAACTTGTTGATCCCAAACGCATCTTGCCTGGCGTCCAAATCGCCAGTGACCGAGTCGTCCAAGCCCTGCTCCACGTTCACCTGGAGTAGCTGCTGCAACCGGCCTAGCCCTCCCAAGTCGTGTAGTTTGTGTAGAGACTTGGGATCGTGCAATGAGGTGAGTGTTTCGGGGGTGATGGCGAAGGGCGACTTGCGGCGCGAGGTGGAGTTGGTGAGCGCAGTAAACGTCAGGCGAAGGACGGTGGCTGCGGCCGGCGGAGCAGCGTGGTGGTCGAGATCGGCTCCGTCCGTGTGTGGTTGTTCGTCCGTCAACGGGGTGGCGGAATTGGCAGAGTTGACGCTGGCCGCGTCGTTTCCCCCGTCATTAACTGTAAGGTGTGTCATACAAGGTTGTATTAAGCATGTACTGCTTGTATATCTAGATGAGCTGATTATCTGGATATGTGTATATCTGTGTATCCTAACGTATTAACGAGTTTGGATAATTATGTAGATGCGGATCTCAATGTATTTGTAGTCGCAAGCTGACTATCTGGGCCGTGCGTATCGATCACAATAACGAGCCGTTTGGCAGCCAGGTGGGCTGTGGAGAATTAGAGAGAGAGGGCAAAGGAGTAAGAGAAGGAGTAACAGAACTGCCGGAGTCAGCGGCGGCCGCCGGGTTGAGCTCATTACTACCGTTGCCTGACGTAAGAGAACTTCCGTCTTCAAGTTTATGGAAACGAGGCTGTGCTGGTGCGTGCAGGAGATATGGCGATAATCTCCAATTAGGAATGACAGACTGGAGTGACTAGATACTAGATACTGATACTAGATACTGATGTGTATATACATGTACTGGATACTAGATGTATATACATGTACTAGATACTAGATACCAGATACTAGATGTATATATACATGTACTAGATACTGGATTATCTCTGTTTGACATATCTGTAGATAATTGAGCCTCACCTGTGCGAAGATTATTCCCGAATGGAAAAGTATTGGGAATTCCTGAGCTTGGCAGAGGTGGCATGCGTCACAAGAGCGATTGTTACAATACGACAATTTAACGAGCAAAACTACTCCAATCAGCATAATTGGTCTGTAACTTAACTCTTTTAAGCTCCTTGCGCCGCGTCCATGTGCGACTCGTGCCAAGCTTTTTTTAGGCTGCAAATTCCCTCAGGGCGGAGCCCGCTTAATTGCTTGGTACCAGCCAAGGCCGTTGGAGCCTCAGCTGCGCCCAAGCACGGCTATTGAGCGGTACTTTGTCGTTTGCGCCAGTGCGCACCTGATCTTCAAGTGACAAATTGCGCACTGATCATCTGCTTCGGCAGGGTCCGTTACTTGCTTGATGCTGAGTGCAACATCGCTGCATCGCCGCAGGGTCACGTGGCGCCCAGGTCACCCAGGTCTCGCCTATGTACGCGCTATAAAATACCAGCAAAGACCTCAAGACTTCAAAAACAAAGACCTCAAAAGACTTTATCAAAAGACTTAACAAACAAAAGACCTCAAAAAGACCTCAAAATAAACCAATAAGTCTCTCTTTATACCTCTCCTCTGTCGTAGTCATTGTCACTATACCGAGTGTGCCTACACTGTATACTTATGCCGAGTATTCTACTGTTTTACGAGATGTTCTCCACCATTGGCTCTCCACATTGGCTCTCCACCGTGTGCTCTTGGCATTAATTCAATTAGTCAATGATTAGTCCTATAATTAAAGTCTACTAGTCTACTGTAAATTTGGTCGCACACTACCAATACCTGTTTGACACAATTGTGGGGAAACACTAGTCTGGTCGCTACGGTTACTCATCGTTTGGCTCAAACACAGTTGAAGAAATACAAAATTCACCACCTTAACAGTCGATTTGTGGGGAAGTAACCTACCGTTGAGTAATGCCCTATACCTATTGTAACTTGTAGATTTGTACCTCGGGATTTGCGCCCCGATGGCTTCGCGGGGTTTTTCGGTGACTTTTTTACGTGTGGCACAATAATTTTTTCCCAGAATTCCGCTAATTTGTATACTTGGTGGCACTTTCAACGATGCCATACATGGCGCGATGGCCCTGAGAATGCACGGAAACGTATCAAAACAGTTTGTTTATCCGCCACAGATTACGAACAGTCAGTTATGAGACCACCACATCTCGTCAGGATATTATCATCGTTAGATGATAATAGAATGCAGGAGCTCATCTTTAATCTGGTGGTTTGTTTCTTTTTACCTGTTTTGATAACTCCCTATTCCCCCATTCTGAGCTTTATCAAAACGATCCAGCTGATGAGACGGCTCCCGCCGGGATTGAGAGCCCCGAAGCTGATATGGCCATTCGTATTTTATCGGGCCGCCCATGAGTCCACAAAAGGCAATTTGTTTTCGGGCTCCGAACTTTCTACGCACAAATTACGACCTCCACCATAGTTAGTATGACAGGCAGGGGTAAAGGAGAAATGAGAACTGGGACCAGCTGGACAATACTGGGCTATATTGGGGGTGGTGTCGTTGTGGTATTCATCAATAAAACGTGTTTGGGGTAGGCAGCCCTGAGCGAACAATAAAGCGATCTTAAATCTCCCATGTTTGCTGATAATCGTATCAAGTACAATAACCATGCACGGCAACAACCAGCGGGCGTATCCTATGCACAAAAAGCGGGTTGTTCAGTTCGCAAACTAATAAAACATCAGATGTGCTCTGACGGTTAGCCAGATAAGGAGCTAGAGGGGGCTTGGCGAAAGATGTTTTTGAGCTTATCAAAAACCTTAATCAGGCTGCCGTGGCTTAAGCTATAATGCAAAGCGAAGTCGCACAATCTGTGTTTGGCAGAAAGCCATGGGCTTAGAAGGCTATTATTTAAAATTATTTTTAAAAAATAAAAAATAAATTCACCTCCGTTTCATCGCAGATTGATATATAAATGCAAAAACGCCTGTCGGCTCCCAAATTGTAGAAACTCAGTAACTTACTCTTGAAACTTTTGGATAATACTACTACCTTGTTGGCATCGTCGTGGTAAATAGTGTGTATCTTGTCAAATTTTGATATTTGATAAAAAGCAGAAGATTAAGAGTTGAGATGGACAAAATAAAGGATTTTCTTTCAACCTCCAAGGTTGAGTCCTTGGACGCCAGCGACTCGGTGGACCCCGAGAAGGCTGGGATCCAGCCCGTTCTCTCAGTGGTCAAATCCCAAGAGTTTGACCCTGTATCTTCCAACATGCAAGAAGAAATCAACGATGACGACTATGCTCATGTTGTTGTTGAAGATGACTCACCTTACGCAGAAGTTAGAGCTTCGGTTCCATCCACCGATAACTTTGAGTTGCCTCAAAGTACCATTAGAGCTTGGTTTTTGGGTATGGTTTTAACCACCCTTGGATGTGGTATGAATCTTTTGTTCTCGTTCCACAACCCTTCTTTCAGTATCACCACCTATGTGACTTCTATTTTGGCCTGGCCTTTGGGTAGAGCTTGGGAATGGTGGATGCCAAACGTCTCCATTTTCGGCTGTCAATTAAACCCAGGTCCTTTCAACATCAAAGAACATGCTATCATCACCATTATGGCCAATGTTTCTTTCTCGGGTGGTGCAGCTTATGCCACTGATATCTTTTTGGCTCAAAACAGATTCTACGGTTCTGACTTTGGTTGGGGATTCGAAATCGTCTCTATTTGGGCTACTCAGTGTATTGGTTTTGCCTTGGGAGGTATTGCCAGAAAAATCTTGGTTTACCCAGCTTCCGCTATCTGGCCAGCCAACTTGGTCACCACCACTTTCTTGACCAACATGCATATTAACGAGAATCACCCTGCCAACGGATGGAAGATCTCTCGTCTTTATTTCTTTGCAATCATTTTTGTTTGCTCTTTTGTTTACTACTGGTTCCCTGGCTACATGTTTGCTGCCTTGTCCAACTTCTCATGGATCACCTGGATCAAGCCAAACAGTCCTACTATCAACCAACTTTTCGGTTCTACAACCGGTTTAGGTTTGTTCCCTAACTGCATTGCTTTGGACTGGAACCAAATCGCAGGTTACATTGGTTCTCCATTGATTCCCCCTGCAGGAACCATTGCCACTATTTTGTTCTCTGTGGTTCTTATCTTCTGGGTCGTCTGTCCAGCACTTTACTACACCAACACTTGGTATTCGCTGTACTTGCCCATTTCCTCTAGTGGTTCTTGGGACAACACTGCTAATGCATACAATGTCTCAAAGATCATTAACGCCAAAACTTTGACCTTCGACAAGGAAGCCTACGAAGCTTATTCGCCTCTTTTCTTATCCACTACTTTCGCTATTTCCTACGGTTTGTCGTTTGCTTCTATCTTGGCCACTGTCGTTCACACTGCTTTGTTCCACGGTCCAGAAATCATTGAACAAGTCAAATCAAAAGAAAAGCCAGATGTCCACATGAGATTGATGAAAAAATATAAGGAAGTGCCAGACTGGTGGTTCTTTATTGTTTTCCTTGTCTTTTTCGGCATGTCCATTGCTACTGTCAGAGCCTGGGACACTGAAATGCCAGTTTGGGCGTTAATTGTTGCCTTGTTGATTGCCATTTTCTTCTTGTTGCCAGTGGGTATTATCTACTCCAGAACCAACATTGCTGTTGGTTTGAATGTCGTCACCGAATTCATTGTTGGTTACATGTTGCCAGGTAAGCCATTAGCCATGATGTTCTTCAAGACTTTCGGTTACATCACCAACAACCAAGCCGTTACTTTTGCTCAAGACATGAAGTTGGGCCACTACATGAAGATTGCCCCAAGAGTGTTATTCTCAGCCCAATTAATTGCTACTGTTTGGGGTTCGTTGGTTCAAGTCGCTGTTTTAAGATGGGCTTACGGTTCCATTGATAACCTTTGTGATCCAAAACAAAAGAACGGTTACACTTGTCCAAATGGTAAGGTTTTCTTCAATGCCTCGATTATCTGGGGTGTTATTGGACCTCAAAGACAATTCTCGCACGGTCAAATTTACTACGGATTGTTGTTCTTCTTCATTATTGGAGCCGTTCTTCCAGTTATCTCGTGGTTGATCTTGAAGAAATGGCCAAACTCGCCTATCAGATGGTTGAACTGGCCTGTTTTCTTCAGTGGTACCGGTTACATTCCTCCTGCCACCCCTTACACCTACACTTCGTACTGTATTGTAGGATTGTTCTTTGGATGGTTCATCAAGAGAAAATGGTTCCATTGGTGGACCAAGTATAACTATTCCTTGTCGGCTGGTTTGGATATCGGTTTGGCCTGGTCTTTGTTATTTATTTTCTTGTGTTTGAACTTAACAACCACCGAGTTCCCATCATGGTGGGGAAACTCGGTTGTGGCTGGTACCATGGACTCAAATTCTAATGCTCTCAGAAAAACATTGGCAAAGGGCGAAACCTTCGGTCCTTCAAAATGGTAATACCTCTAATCCTTATGCGACTATCTAGCCAATACTGATATCCTTGTAAATCCGCTAATGGACTGCTTTGGCTAATGTATATATGCTTTAATTCTAATAGTATCATTTAATAACGATATACTTCAATTGTCTGAAATTGTAAAACGGCATGGTTCTAATACACCTTCGTACTATTATTTAAAAGGTTTAGTGCTTTGACACCTCCTTTAGTTAACGAATTGACGATATGCTTGATTAATAGATGTTGTAAAAAGACACATCTTTATGTGTAGTAATTGGTGTAAAAAGACGCATTTTATATTAATTAATTGTTGTAAAAAAGACGCATAATTATAATTAATTAATTGTTGTAAAAATGACGCATTTGTGTAGTCAATTAATTCGTAAATGTGTAAGGGTCCAGGCCAAGAATTTATTGAGCGAATAACCCTGAAACACGTTGCAGGTGGCTAATCAAAACAAGCTCACTTCAGTGTGGTGGAATAAGGAATGTGGCCACGAGCCGTTGGGTGGCGACCTAATACGTTTTGTGGTACTAAAACCATTCAAAGCTCTTCAGAGTTTCGCATTCCTGTTGCATAGCTGCCGCACGGCGATACAATATGCATCTTTTCCAAGAATTTCTGCTTATAAGGTTTGGGTGGCGCATCTTTTTGCAACCAATTTTAATCCCGCACCGCTACAAATATCGATCGAATCCTTCGTACTAAAACTTTCTCACAATGAAGTAGCACTCTATTATTGTTTGACAATTGGTCATTTCTTTACAATTCTACAAATACTTTTCAAAATATGAAGTAGTTCTTGTATTGTTTGACAATTGGTCATTCACAATTCTACACATACTTTTTCAAAATATCGTTCAACGATGATTCGTCTCCAGCAATGAGGTTTTGGTCCCAGTCCACCACCAAGGGTGCTCTGAATATATACTCAGGTTTTCCAGTGTCTTTTTCGGCTTCGAGACTCCTGCGAAACACTTCGGAAATCAAACTGTACTCGCCCGAGGTGAATACCTTGGTGGCTCCTGCCTTTTTAGCGACACTAGGGGGCAGGTCGCTCAAAAACGGGTACGCGTTGTTTAATGTCTTCTTACAAGCATCGTTTTGTAAGCAATTGGCGTAGATCAATTGGTACTGGTCAAAAGTGGGCAACTGGTTTGGGGCCAAGTCAATGCGAAACTTGTCGTCCAGTTTGTCTTGGGCAGATTCCAAAATTTCATATAGCTTCACCGAAAGTGGCAGTTTGCCATTGTGGAAGATGCTGATAGTGGCCGGCGAGTGCTGTAACGTTCTGAAGAGCGACATTGAATTGAGTCCATTCTCGTGTTCTTGAATTCGCTTTGGCTAGGTTGCTTCACGTGACGCACGCACCTCAAGTATTTTATTTTGCGCATTATTGCAGAGATTCGCCCTGCTGGCCAAACGGTTAAGGCATCCGCCTCCTAAGCGGAAGACTCCGGGTTCGAGTCCCGGGTAGGGTTTAAGCGGTCATTTTTTTATCAACTCACAGACAACAACCCCTTTACCGTGTTCAATGGTATTTGTAGAATGCCGTCAGATCGTGGTACGCCTGAACATTCCAATCCCGAGTACAGCGGGCCTGCTCCTCCGCCCGCAATTGGGGCTTCCAAGCTCAACAACGTCAGATACTGGAGCTACTCCGCTCTATTTCTAATCGCAGCAATCGTTTTGGTGCCTTATGTGATAGATCCAAACAGCTTGGAGAGATTTTGTCTGCACTTTTACGTAGTGATCTTAACACGCTCGTTTTGCCAAGCCAAGCCGCAAGTATGTGCCACCTCGCTCAACCCCAGGTTCATCGAGCTTAACTCGCTTTTGGTAAAAGAGTTTGACAATGTGGAGATCATCTATGTAAGGCACCAGACCATTGAAAAATGGGACAATTTCTGGATAGGTTTGGTCAACTTTTTTGTTCCAAAACGTCTTGTATTTTGGACGTTCACGAAGGTTTTCCGGAGCAGTATGGAAAGCGATTTCTTCTGGTCCAAATGTAATGAAACACTCCAGCTATTCCTTGCCGCCGGTAACTCGGCGTTGTTGCATACCTTGAAAGGAGTGGTGATATCGAGGATGTGGGTATTTTTCATCTTCGGGTTCTTTATAACGATAGTCGAGTCGTGGGCCAGGATTCTTGAGCCGATGGCGAAGATTTTTGACGAAGCCAGTGTGTTCTGAGATAATAGGCCACTCGGAGAGAGGCTATTATCCAGGCAAGATCACAGCTAAGTATAAGAAGAAGTATTTTGGAAAAGATTAATTGCAACAAGCTATCTCAGCTCGACTATCAATTAATACTCCTCGCATCCAATTATGGTGTACTAAGCATTTGGAGATTGTCCAGTTGTCAGTGTCAACTATGAAGCATTTTCGTTGTCATTCGAATTAGACTTTTTTGCCCCATAGAGAATGACCCTTGAGTGAATCTGATCCTTCATCCTAGCATCCTAAGTATTAGGGTGGCTTCGTTTGAAACTCTTTCATTCCAGTCAATACTTGTAAGCTAATTATCATCCTAGCCTCTCCTGGCATATTCTACGTATAATATTGAAAAAAAATCTAATTGAAGTAGATTTTCTGGAATCTACTTAGCATTCTTGAGCTGTCAATTAGACTATAAATGCTTACTACTTTTATAATACTACTATTTCTAGTTACTTTTTTTATGCTAGAATCCAAAGTCAAACGCACTCATGTCTGGCTCTTCAAACATGGTTGGGGGAGGCTTTTCTTTATGGGTATACTTTTCAGTTTCTTCACGATGGAATTGTGTCTTTGGCTCGTTCCACTGGACTTTGGTCCTGGTCGAACTGCTATGGATAAACATCCAGTTTCGAAGCAACAATATTGCGAGGTAGTCACAGCCCATTCTAGTGTATATCATGCAGACCTTGTGGATAAAATCTGTTTCTTCGATAGCACTAATATTGAAGGAACCTTTCAAGTAGTTGATCTTTCGCAGCCGGAGCTCGTCAAACAAGATTATAAGGACGGGATCATCCTTTAAGAAACTCTGGCCACGTGCCGAAGGAACGGTTTTGCTGATAAAGTTACGGTTACACTGCTCAGAGAACTTGTCCTTGTTTGCTTGCACCATGTCGATCGGCGTACGAATTAATGCCTGAATGGAGCACTCCTTTTGGCCAAGCTGCCAGAATATCCAGCTGACAGTCCACCGATCGCCACTGGAGATTGCCTCAGGTAGGAGATAGTTCTCTATTGTTGTAAGTAGACTATCGTTTGAAGAGGCGCCGGAAACTTCAGTGTAGACCTTTGATACTGCCACAGCCAAGCTGGTGTCTTTGACTTTGCTAGCCAAGATATTGCAGCACTCTTTGACGGAGCCACCCAAGAGAAAGAACGCTGCCGAGTCCAAGTACCGGTGCTTTCCCAACAAGACATACGCGTTCTTGTTTGCGGCCGTTTTCCATCTAGGCTCGCCAAAGTCGTTGGCCAAGAACTTGAGCATCTTCTGCTTATCGGGGTGGCTAACCGTTTTCCAAAGCCCTATCAAGATCTGTTTCTTGTGCATAGCCAAATAGAAGAGAGCCACCCGTCCTGAAGGGTCTCTCGAGTCGCTGAACTCGTTGCGGGCAGCTGCTTCTATGATTTTCACAAGTCGAGGGGTTTCAATCCAGTAAACTATCCCAGTTTGCTTGACATGGTCCCACTTCATACGGTGCCCATAGTGGTCCTGAATGGTGCCGAGAAGCATTTCCTTGTTGTCGCTGTGTAGGGCCCAGTTAATGTCTCGCATGCTTAGTTTTGGCTGCTTGGTAGACATCTGGAAAAGCTTGAACCCAATGAAAAACCTCATTCCGTTGGTATCCAACGACAACAAATGTTTCTTTAGTTCCTTGGTGATGGTCACAATCGACAAGAGAGTACTTTGTTGGTGTCGAGTAAGCAAAGGCAACGAGATTTTCATCAACTGCTCCTCCAACATCTCCGCCAATTGGGTCGAAAACTCTCCAAATACGTCCAACGAATGAGTATCGGATTCTTTAATAGCATGGTTTTTGAGAACTTCAAAGCTCATATCCATGCCCAAATCCCACGAGATGTGGATGCCCTTCCTGATATTTTGGAACAAACTCACCAAGATATCTTGCACAAGTTCCACCTGGTTCATAAAGAGGCACTGGATCAAGAACTGGGGGTGGTACACCGCCAAGGGCCCGTTCAAAATACTCACCAAGTGACTAATGCTATATACAAGATCGTTGGTGGATTTGTTAATGCGCTGGTAGCCGGCACCGTCATCAACGTGGTGTGAATGAACTCCCTGCGACGTATAGCCTGTCATCAACTGTCTAATGGTGGAGTCGATACTGGACAGAGAGCCTAGTTTGACCCAGTTATCGTCAATAAAAAACTGGTTGCCGCATCCTATCACCAAGTGGCCACCCCCTAGCCATTTCAGATCGCCGATTTCATGACTGGTGTAGTCAGAAACGTCTATCTTCTTGAGGACTGCAAACGTCGGAATTTCGTTGGTGTAGTCGAATCTTAGTTGGGTGTAGAGTAGAACAAACCGGGAAAACCCCACGGAAAAGATGGAGTTGGACGAATTGTGGGCTGTTAGAGACGTCCAGTCCAAGTCTCTTACCACTCCATAAGACTGTGGGTACGTTTCGTGGTACTCTAGCACACCTGATTTGATATCCCAGATAGTAAGCTCGAGACCTTTTTCGTCCACTACAGCCACTTTGTTTAGCGAGTCGGAGCCTTGAATCTTGGTGGCTTTGCTGATGTTGGTGTGGATGGTATAAGCCAATTTCCACAGGAGTTTTGGGCCAAAAACAAGAGAATGCACCTGGAGAATTCCTTGTTCGTCTATGACTGTAACGGTATTTTCTCCTTTTATGGAAGAGTCAATAAGGGAGATTCTGTGAATACTTGTGCCGAGCGGGTCTATTTCTATGGGTATTAAGTCTCCTGGTGTAAGTCTCCATGCCAATGATAAGTTTTTGAACAATGCCACCAAATAATACTCATTGTTCATTTCAGTTAATAGAAATACAAGTGGTTCGCTTTTAGTTTGGAGTTCAAGACGTTTGACAAGTGTTGCCGGCTGGTCTTCGTGGTCACAGTCATATAAACCGATGAAACCGCCTTTTTCCAAGGCTATGACCGAATAATGTCTGTTTAGACCGGTGCTTAAGACCACTGCATCCCAAATACCGCCATCTTTATGTTCATTCTGTACATTTATCTGGAATTTCTTGGTGATGGTCATCTTTTGCCGGCCCTTATCTTCAAGAACCAACGGCTCCCAGATATAATTGTGTTCAGCAAAATCAGATACCGACAACAATACATCGTCATTTGCCGATTTCACGAGTTTTCTAATGGGATTTGTGTGGCCCTGGAACTTATCCACGAGTTTGGCAAAGGGGCGAGCGTCGAAAAGCTGGTCGACACTGAATACATTGCATCTGATAGTGCTTTTGACCCGGTCATGTACTAGCATCGACAAGGTTTTGTTCTTTTTAAAGAAGCTTATGCTTGGAATCAGGATGGGCCTCAAAGAAACGTCAAAATCAGGCAGATCAATGTCGGTTTCTGCAGCAGCCAGCGCAGCAGGGAACGCATGGGATCCAAAGGACTTGATACCTCCCACCGGGTCTATTCTAATACTATTGGGAGGATTGGCAGAAATGCTACTCACCAAGTATACTGCTACTTCACCGCTTAAAGATACGGCTATCACGACGTCCAGATCGCCACGGCCCAAATAATGGCTTTCGACAACAGCTATAGTAGCCACCCCACTCTTGAACACGTTGGCTAGATCGTAGGTGGCCCACGAGCGGATATGGGAGTGTCCATTGTACTCAAAAGAGGCCCAGACTCGAAGAATACGGTCGCTACCCAAGGTATATACGACCTGATTGGAGTCCTCTTCGGTGATGTAGCTGCGGATGTTTTTGATATTGGCCATGGACCCGTCAATCTCGGGCGGTTTGGAGGTTTGGGTCTGGTTTCGAAGGTAGAAGTCGGTCAAATACGTGCCTTTTGGATGGTCCAAGTACGAAAGCTCAAATAGGGTATGGTCGCCATAGGAAATTCGGGTCCATACTTTCAAAAGACGCTCATAAGCGCACGAAGCCACGATGGTTTCGGCCTTTCTTGAGATTTTCACCTGTTTTACGGCGTTGGCTTGCGACATGTTCCACTGCTGTTGAAGCGCTAGCGTGCCATATTCGTCATATAATCTGTATAATACAAGTGAAGTGTTTGTTCCGACCACCAATTCGTCTTCAGTAACGGCCCACTCCATGCAATTTGGCGGTGAATCCACCTCTATCTCTACGGCATGGGTCCAATGGGGCCTGGATTCATAGTCGTTGGCCCGATACACGATGATTTTACGGGAAACACCAATCGATATGACTCCCTTGGTGTTAATAGCCACACAGCTGGGCTCATCCTCAAGATATATTGTCTGGATAATCTTGTCATTGTCTGGACTTGACTCGGTTCTGGTAGAAGCTATGATGAGATTGTTCCCTGATCCGTACACAATAACATGGTGTTTTTGCCACAAGGTCTGCACCAACGAGTTTTCAGACCGGTTGACTTCACCAGGAACAAACGAGATCGTCATACCTTGACTCTCTGTGTCTCTGCTGTCTCTGTCTCTCTGCTGTCTCTGTCTCTCTGGTGTGTCTCTATTCTCGCAACTGGTGTATCATCCTGCATACAGCCCCGCGACTTCATCAGCAGAACTCAAGAGAGTAGAAGGCTAAGATGGGAGCTAGGTACGTAGAGTGTGGGTAGTCCAGGAACGAAGGCTAACTTCTAGTTGTACGGATCAGAAGAAGGCGTTGGCGATATGCTTGCAGCGGTCGCCGTGTGTGTTGATCGAGCGCAACACGCCCAAGCAGTGCTTGACGGACCCGGTATTGAAGCGAGAGCTTCCCGAGCTCTGTGTGGCGAACTTCAAGGCGTTCATGGAGTGCAAGAACGGTATGTTTGACATGCGTAAGCGGATGAGGGGTAATGCGCCTATTTCTACCGGCAAGTACGACGAGACCTACGACAAGTTGTCGTCAGGAAACTACAGTCCTGCCGAGGAGATGAAAAAGTTGGATGTGTTGAACCGGAATTTGTCGAAGCAGAGACAGATCAAAGAGGCTGAGGAGAGGGCCAGATTAGCGGGTGAGAGATAATGTGATAATGTAAATAGGTAATATAAAATCAGAAACAGATAGACAACTAAAGAGTCATAGACAATTAAGGTACGTAGAACTTAATTAGTAAAAATGAATACTAAAATCGCACAACTAGAATCGTAAGGAATGGTTCAGAAGTATAATAGAATAGACCACATGGACTATTAATCATACAGAGAACTAGAATAGACCACATGGGCTATTAATCATACATAGAAAACACTGATAGCAAGCACTAGTAGAAATTGTCCTTGATATATTCTGTGGGTAGTATGTCGTATCTTAATTCTAGGCACGATTCTAGTCTCAGAGAATATTTCAACATAGAGTCATTCAGCGCGCTTCTCGTATAGGCAGATTAGTCGCGCGATGAGCGATTCATGGCGCAGGATACCCCAGACCCCACAAGATGATGCCAGGTTACCTTGGTCTGGAGGTGACGATGGAGATTAGCGAGGTGACCTCGACACAATGCAACGTCCCATTCTTTTAAGGTTGCAAGCGAAAATGATGCCAAGGCAATAGTCTAAAAGAGTGGAGTAGCCAAGAGTAGCCAAGAGTAGCATGCAATGACAGTATTAGCTACAGTATTAGCTACAGTATTAGCTACAGTATTAGCTACAGTATGAGCGACAGTATGAGCGACAGTATAGCGTACATGTAAAGGTACTAGTATTCGGTACAGTATTAGCGACAGTATTAGCATACAAGTTGGCGTGTGATGTGCTCGTCTCGTGCCGTAAGGCTCGCAGTCGCGCAATTGTGCCACAGTATTGATGCCTGGCAATTTCCTCTAAATCATATGCTGAAAGATGAGAGCTGTCCTATGGTACTTGATCCTAGGACCGTATAGTAATGTATGTTCAGTACTCACCTCCACGTATATACCTTACTCTCATAGACTTACATAGACTACTTCTCATAGACTTACATAGACTTACCGTCATAGATTACTACTCACATCTCTGATTACCTATCACGTCATAGACCTTCTCACTAGACCCTTCTCACTTACTTCTCGACCTTCAGACTTTTTTGTGGAGCGCATATTTTTACTAACTACTCTTTTCTATGACGAAACAACTGATTCAGTCGCTGTTGGAGGCAGACCGGGTGGCCGAGCTCTCGGACCTCCTCACCAAGCTCCAGCCCAAACTTCTCGAATACATCCAAACCTCCGATTTGCACTCGCAGTCGTACAGACCCGATGGCTTGGGCAAGTACCACGAGCCGGGCGAGCTCAAAAAGATCTTTTTTCACCAAGACTTGGACGTAGGCATCAAGGGCACCGACCAGGTGTTCGACGTCATCGACAAGGTGTTGAAGTACTCGGTCAATACTTGGCACCCCGGGTTTTTGGACAAGCTCTTTGCTTCCAACAACCCGATCGGGGTGGTGTCGGACTTGATCCTCAGTATTCTCAACACCAACTCACATGTCTACACGGTGTCGCCGGTGTTGTCGATCATCGAGAACCACATTGGCCACAAATACGCCGATCTTTTCTACCACCGCCCGCTGTGCGGGGGCTTGACGTTCTCGGGCGGCTCGTGGTCAAATATCACCTCTATGCAGATGGCCAGAGCGTTACGGTACCCCGACACAAAGGAGAACGGCAACGCTGGCTACAAGTTTGCCATCTACACATCCGAGCACTGCCACTATTCGGTGGTCAAAGCCGCCATCTTGTTGGGGTTGGGCCTGAACCAGGTCTTCAAGGTGGGCACCCATCTCGACGGGACCATGGACGTGGCCGAGTTGGAAAAGGTGGTTTCCGAGACAAAGGCCCAGGGCTACACACCGCTCTACATCAGCGCCACTGCGGGCACCACTGTGTTTGGCTCGTTTGACGACTTTGGGGCCATCGCCAAGGTCGCCAGGCAGTATGGGTGCCACTTCCATATCGATGGAAGCTGGGGAGGAAACGTGATTTTCTCGTCCAAACACAAGGCCAAGATGGCCGGCGCCGACCTCGCCGACTCCATCACCGTGAATCCCCACAAAATGTTGGGGGTGCCCACGACATGCTCGTTCTTGTTGGTGCCGCAGGTGAGCGACTTCCAGAAGTCGATGTCGCTCAACGCGCCCTACTTGTTCCACGGAAGAGAAGGCAACGACGCCGAGAACTTTGACTTGGCCGACGGCACCATGGGGTGTGGTCGCAGGGCCGATTCGTTCAAGTTCTACATGGCATGGTTGTACTATGGGCACCAAGGCTTGGCCGAAAGAGTCGACCATGCGTTTGCCATTGGCGAAGACTTTGTGGAAAAAATCGCGCGCGACTCGCAGTTTGAGTTGGTTGTTCCGGGGGTTCCCCAGTGTTTGCAGGTGTGTTTCTACTATAAGATCGACGGGATCTCCAACACCGAGGTGACCCGGTACGTGTCGAGAGAATTGCACAGGCAGGGCCGTTTCTTGGTTGACTTTTCGCCCATGCCTGCGCTGAAACAAGACAAGGAAGACAAGGAAGACAAGGGCGAGTTTTTCAGAGTGGTGTTTAACCTGCCTATATTGACCGATAAGGTTGTTGACGACTTGATTGCGGGTATTCGTGAGTGTGGAGCAGCCTTAAAAAAAGAAAAATCAAATAAAAACTAGAAAAAGGATAAGAAAAGAACAAAATCAAATAAAAATAGATAAAAGTAAGGATAAGAAAAGAACGAAATCAAATAAAAACTAGATAAAGTAAAAAAAGATAAAATATCTAGTATAGATAGTAACAAGAATAAAAGTAAAGTAAAAAGATAAAATATCTAGTGTAGATAGTAACTAGAATAAAGGAAGAATAATAACCAAATAGATAGTGACAAGAATAAAGGAAGAATAATAACAAATAGATAGTAACAAGAATAAAAGGAAGAACAAAAGAACTAGAGATAGTAAGAATAGAGTAACGTAGATCGGATGATTTATGTTCCGATAGTCTCACTTAGACGTTGCAGCCAGCGCACCGAATATAATCACCAATTATTAATTGCTGCAACCAGAGATAAGGGCTGCAGGCAAGTTCGGGCTCGTACCAATGCGTCCGTCGCGAAGGTCGCACGTGAGTGATTTAGCGAGACAGCGCAAGCCGTAGTCGTGGTTTGGCTTAGAATATGGGCGCTGCACTGCAGTAGCCTGACACTACACTAAACTATATTGAGTCCGATCCAAACTACCACTTCCACCCAATTCCCATACTACCATTCTATCTCATTCTTCATTCCTACCGTCCTTACCATTTTTTAGCTTCTCGTCTACTTCTCTCTCTTCCTCTTCTACTTCCTCTTCCTCTTCTACTTCCTCTTCTACTTCCACTTCCTCTTCTCTACTATCTTGTTCTCTACTTCTTGTTCTCTATTTTATTCTCTATTTTGTTCTCTACTTCTTGTTCTCTACTTCTTGTTAATTCTCTAATTTTCTAATTCTCAGTTCTATTCTCAATTCTCATTCTCAATTCTGCCTCATTCGTAATAATTTTTCGCAATTTCATCCGTCAACCATCGCCTTACAACCTAAGCCAAATATCCTCAACCTAAGCCAAGTAATCCTACCTAAGCCAAATCACAACCTAAGCAGATTATGTACCCATATCCTTGATACCAATCTATCCTATGTTGTAGTCAGTCATGCTACATCGACCTCAACGTAACGCCCGACGTACCGGCCAGGTAACGGCCATCTTCCCTGGTTGCATCGATCACTCCTCCCCAAATGAGGTTGCATCGGCTTGTGCCTGGGAATCGCCCCGCAGCCATGCGACGAGTGCGAACCAGCGCAGACGAGGCTTTTACAACAGCCCACCAACAGCCCACCAACAGCCCACCAACAGCCTACCAACAGCCCGCCAACAGCCTAAACAACTGTTCTGTGCTTCCCATGTGGTGCCCTCTCACCACGTAGTCAATGCCTCCCATAATTCCTTTTGCCGCTACTTTGTAAGGGTCTTCTTTCTCCCCACATATTGCCGTGTAACATCGATTTCCATCGCGCACAAGATAAGTATTACGTAACTTCCGCTGCAACCAGTTTCACATCTATATATAAGGTCGATATCCTGACATGATCTGGCAACAATCAGTACTGATAGCTAATTGTACTATAATCCTATAAGTACTCCTATAAGTGCTATAGCCTGCTGCTGTTGAAATAGTCCTTATGTCAGACGCTAACTCGGACAAGGTTGCTAGCAACGTCGAAGTCAACACCACCTCCAGTGAAGACCACCTTGAACAGCATGTCGAGCTCGTAAGACACTCGTCGGCAGAAATCGAAGCTTCCGGCAAATGGTACGACAAGAAGATCCACGTTCCTTTCTTGGGAGGGTTCCGCTACTCAGACTCCATGACCCAGGTGGTCATGTTGTCGTTTGTGGTGTTCATGACCCCCGGTATGTTCAATGCCTTGACAGGGATCGGTGCGTCGATCTCCGACGTCAAGACCTCTGATAACGCCAACGTCGCTCTTTACTCCACCTTTGCCTCGATTGGTTTCTTTGGCGGTACCATCTGTAACGTTATCGGGGTGAGAGCCTCGTTGATGTTTGGAGGGTTTGGGTACGCTCTTTATGCGTCGTCTTTGTTGTGTTTCTACCACACTGAAAACAAGGGTTTTGTCATTTTTGCCGGGGCCTTTTTGGGGATTTGCGCTGCCACCTTGTGGGCTGCCCAGGGTACCATCATTATGTCGTATCCTACAGAAGACAAGAAGGGCCGGGCCATCATGGTTTTCTGGGTTATTTTCAACTTGGGTGCGGTGGTAGGTTCGATCATTCCTTTGGCCAATAATCTTGAAAATAAGGGCTCTGCGGTGAACGACGGCACCTACGTGGCATTTATTGTTCTCATGTGTCTTGGCTCGATCATTGCCTTCTTCATGTTGCCTATGAGCAAAATCTGGAAGTCGGACGGTACCAGAGTCATTTCTGCTAAACACCCCCACTGGAAAGACGAATTGGTTGGGCTAGTCAAATTGTTGTACAGAGACCCCAAGGTTTTCTTGTTGTTCCCGATGTTTTTCGCCTCCAACTGGTTCTACACCTACCAGTTCAACGAATTCAATGCTGGCCGTTTCAACCTTAGAACCAGATCTCTCAACTCGTTGTTGTACTGGTTCTCGCAAATGTTGGGAGCCATTTTCATTGGTGCTATTCTCGATTTGAAGCAGTTCAAGAGATCCGTCAGAGCCAGGATCGGCTGGACCGTGGTCGTTGTCATGGGCATGGCCATATGGGGTGGTGGGCTCAAATTTCAGTTGGGTTTCACCAGAGAACAAGTGACGGCTGCTACCGGCAAGACCCCTGAGTTGGCTCCTATCGACTACAAAGAAGGCAAGTACATTGGCCCCATGTTCTTGTACATGTTCTACGGGGTGTACGATGCTGTTTTCCAGTCGTTCATCTTGTGGACTTTGGGTGCGCTTTCCAACAACCCAAAGAAAACCGCCCTTTACGCCGGTTTCTACAAGGGTATCCAGTCTGCCGCTGCTGCCATTGCTTGGAGATTGGATGCCATGCACAAACCTTTCATGGACATGTTCATTTCGTCGTGGGTGTTGAGCATTGGGTCTTTGTTCATAGCTGCGCCCTTGATTTTGATGAAAATCAAAGAAACTACCGATATTGAAGAGGACGACTTCGACCAGATTATCGACGAGAGGGAGTTGATTTCGGTCAAGTCCGCTCCCAACGACGGCCATTTGGCCCCTTCTGAAAAGGTTTAAGAAGAATTTTAATAAACAAACGATTAATTGTAACCCAATCGTAATAATCGAGCATTATTGGTATTTCATTTATCAGACTTATTTCAACTCTATTACTATATTTCACTATTAATTCACTATTAATTACTCTCAATTCTTAATTACTCTTAATTACTCTATTTAATTCACTCTATTTAATTTCAATTATATAATTCCTATTGCACTGTTATTACTCTACTATTACTCTATTATTACTCTATTATTACTCTATTAATTACTCTTACTCTACTAATTACTATTACTCTATTAATACTCTATTAATACTCTATTAATTACTATTATTACTATTACTCTAATCTCTCTTAATTACCTACTTCTGACTCTACTCATTAGTTCTTCTGGTACCCCAGCTTCCCCACAGTACCCCAGATGAAAATGGTTGCATTGCGCGATGTTACATTTGTCACGTTACATCGACGGACCAAAATGCAAGATGCCCCGCTAATGCGCTCCCAATTTAATTCCATACATAACGCAGATACAGACGGGTTATTGCTGTATCCCATACTAATAACGGTAATATGATTACCTGACTGTATCTCACTATCGTAACTAATTATTATCTGACTGTATGAATGTAACGGTGCGGTTATGATCTGTATCATCAACTGTATGTAAAACGGTTATGCAGGTTCTTGCCTTTGCAACAGTTCAGATAATCTCATAGATAGACAGAGATTATGGTCAGATGCTGTAACAATTCAAATATTACGACAGTCTCAGCTAATCTCTTAACCTATACTCTCGATTATCACGTCGATACAGTTGAACTTCTGCGCATGAAACTATATTCCCGAGGTCATAACCATCCTTGAACTTCGATTTTTCAAGTTATATCGTATTCTCACCTTTCTGGCCTCGAGCGTACCTCCTTGTAGTAGGAGCTATGACATCTAGAATACTGGATTAGCTCCATTTGGTAAATAAGTACTTCAAGTGTCTTTCTCATCGTGACATTTACTTAATTATATATCCACTATATTAAGAAATATTATCCGTTAGTCGAAAAACGTTATAAGTATCAAATCTTAGAGGCTTTGTTAGACGGCTCATTCCAGAATATGGAACATGCAAGAACATAACGCATGGCAATAGTATCAATTCGTTTACCGCGTTTTATACAGGATGAGCCTAGTAATCAAGCTTTATTGAAAAATCGCTTGGTCATTGAGCTCATGTGGTGATCTATTGTCACCAGACCAATAACAGTAGAAATCTGTTGGCCGAAGCAGATTATGATAATATACTATGAGAGGTCGCAGGCAAATTAAGCCATTTATGGATATTTTCAGCTCTCGGTTCAAACAAACCACTACAATACGGACTACCCAACTTTCCATTTCAGCCAGTACTCAGTATCTTTCATTTCACTCAGAGCCTAGCAAGCTGAGATGAGTGAAAAATATAGCGAGAAATAGCGAGAAATAGCGAGAGCTGCCGTGATCAGACAGGTCAGAATAAGGAGCGTAGCGATCTCAATGGTGATTGACAGTCTTATACTATGTACTAGCTCTATACTAATATTTACATGATTAGTGTTTAGTCATGTAATACTACCTGAATAACAAGAGGCAAAATAGATTAGTACTACTTACGATAATTATATTCAAAGAATATTGAGATTCTGAAATGGCAGAAGATGCACACAAATAAGTAGTTCAATTACTGGCAAAGTAGATACGATGGGTTGAGTCATCTGGATCTAACCAAGATAGAACGCAGGTCGTTGAGTTCGCAGCCAGCCAAGCCGATCTTTATAGCCCTCATGGCTGCAAATTAATCCCTCATGGCTGCAAATAAAATCCCTCACGGTGGCGAATATTATACCCCACCTATAATAATATTATAATGCTTCACCTAAAATCGTAATATAAAGCTCCACCTAGATAATATTCGTATGGCAGGCTACACATTTAATTACAGTCGTAACATGTAAGTGGTACCACATATATAATTACTATTGGCTGCTATTCTTTTTCGTTATTGGAAGAATATCACTTCATGGTCCTAATGTCTTGTTCCAACCATTAATAGTCACTACAAAAACGGCTACTAGTTTAGTTATAATAGATCACAACCAGTACACATTAAAGTACTTGGATATAATCTTCTGCCAACAAATCAATAGTTATCAAGGAACCATATTTTGTTAACGTTTTGTTACGATTTTGTTGATTTTGTTAAAGATTTTATCGTATTTGTTGATTCAACGTATCTGTTGATTTTAACGTATTTTGTTGATTCTGTGAATTTTGTTTTTGTTCTTGATTTTGTTTTTCATTATTCGCATCCATCGCTCAGCTAAGATCGCACAGCTAAGCACCTCAGCTAGCTCGTTATCTCATCACCCACCATGATCCACGACGATTCGTTGTATTTGTACAACCTCACAGTGCAACACGCGACGCCTGGAACCAGCACTGTGCTTGGTCAGTTCACAGGGGCTAAAAAGGCACACGAGTTGGTGGTGGCCCACACTACGACCCTCCAGGTGTATGCGCTCGACACCGCCAGTGGCAAGCTAGTGGGATACGGATCTCATCAAGCAGCGTTTGCCACTATAACCCACATTGACAAGCTTCGAGTGCCCGGCTCCTTCAAGGACCTTTTGGTGGTGACCAGCGACTCGGGCAAGCTCTGTATACTTGAGCTCAATACCCAACTGAAGCAGTTTGAGCCGGTGGTACAGCAACCAGTGGGCAAAAACGGGTTGGGCCAACTCAGTCATAACTCGTATTTGACCGTAGACCCTTCCAATCGGGCAATATGTGTGTCTGCGTTGCAACGAAACAAACTCGTGTACAGAGTAAGGGCATCTGCCAGTGGAAAAGTGGAGCTAGAGTCGCCCCTCGAGGCGTCTTCCCGTGATACGTTTACGTTGTTCATGGCTGCATTGGACGTGGGCCTCGCCAATCCGGTGTTTGGTGCCCTTGAAGCGGAAAGTTCCGATCAACTCAAACTAAACTACTACGAGCTCGACCAAGGCTTGAACCATGTGCTAAAGAAGAAGAAAGGGGCGGTTCCGGCGTCAGCATCGTATCTTGTGCCTCTTCCGGCGCACATTGGCGGAGTATTGGTGTGCTGTGGCGGCCCAGAGTCGTACTTGATCCATGAAAACGACGCTAAAAGAACATATACGCCGTTGCCTATTCGAAGCGGGACCACTGAAACCACTATAGTGGCCCATGTCACCCATAAACTCAAGAAAAATGCCTTCTTTGTGCTATTGCAAAGCACGTTGGGCGATATCTTCAAGCTTATAGTTGATTACGATCCCCACAAAGAGGTGGTGCTGGACATTCAGATCAAGTATTTCGACACTATCGAGCCCACGACGTCGCTCAGCGTGTTCAGAAGTGGTTTTTTGTACGCCAATGTGTCTAACAACGACAAAAACCTCTATCAGTTTGAGAGTTTGGGCGACGATACCGACGACGACTCTACGTTGCACTCACTGCACACCGCCGATAACTTGCCAGATATTTCATCAAGGGTATTCAGTGTTCGTCCGCTTGAAAACCTTGCTCTCGTGGACGTGGTGGACGACTTGTGTCCACTAGTCGACGCCCAGTTGGTGGAAACCGGGGCTTTGCAGCACCAGCTCGTCACTCTTTCGTCCACTCACCTCAAAACCCTTACCCAGGGCGTAACGACGAGTCTGGTAGCATCGTCGCCGTTGCCTATGTTACCTACAGATATTTTCACGTCTAAACTAACCCTGGCCAGTGCCAACGATGAGTATTTGGTGCTCACTTCACACATAGAATCCAAAACTCTAGTGCTTTCTATAGGAGAAGTGGTTGAAGAAGTGCCCGATTCACACTTCGTGGTGGACCAAGTAACCATAGCCGTGGAGCAGGTGGGAAAATCCTCAATAGTCCAGGTATATTCCAACGGAATAAGGCATATTAAAGGTGAAACTACCTCTGACTGGTTTCCTCCAGCCGGAATCCAGATCAAACATGCTGCTACCAATAATGACCAGATCGTAGTAGGCTTGAGCAATGCTGAAATTGTCTACTTTGAAGTTGATCCCATGGACGATCAGTTGGTAGAATACCAGGAAAAGCTTGAGTTGTCCAGTACCATCACTGCGGTTTGTATCGGCAGTGTTAAAAGCTCGTTTGCTGTGGTGGCATGTGCTGACGAGACTATCCAGGTCGTTTCTCTCCAGCCCACCAACTGCCTTGAGATTGTCTCGCTCCAGGCATTGTCTTCCACGGGTGTCTCTCTTGCTATGATGCATTTAGGGAGTGTTTGCTTTGTGCATATTGGCATGGATAACGGCGTATATGTACGTACGACCATTGACCAGGTTACTGGAACTCTTTCGGACACCAGAATCAAGTACTTGGGCACCAAACCAGTATCAGTATCGCTCATTTCAGGTGGCACCTTACTAGCCATCAGTTCTGGTCCGTGGGTGGGTTTTGAATCAGAAACCTTCAAATTGGCACCTTTGCTCAACACCGCCATTTCCAAAGGTACGTCATTTGTATCGGAAGATATTGGAGGCGAAGGCATAGTAGGGCTTAACGGAAGTAACCTAGAGATATTTACCATGGGAGACGAAGACGGCTTTGACTCGTCTAAAAACTTCAATATAGACAAGTTGAAGTTGAGGTATAGCCCTAGAAAGATGGTTGTGGATAAAGACGACAGAATCGGCAATACTACCGTGTACGTAGGAGAATCTCAGTATGGAGTGAAGGGCAAGTATGAACCAACATTAGAGAATGAGAAGAATGAGAAGAGTGAGGTGTCATGGGCTTCGTGCATTCAATCAATAACTGTTGGAGAGAACGAAATCACCCAGACGATTGAACTCTCGTCATCTGAGCTGGTTTGTAGTATGCAGAAGATCCGGTTTGGATCCAAAGTCGACCATTTGGTGGTAGGAATTTCTATAAACCAGACGTATCTTCCCAATTCCACCGAGAAAAACTACCTCTACACCTTCAAAATACTAAAGAAGAAGGGCTTGCCCAACAAGCTCGAGTTCTTGCACAAGACAGAAGTGGAGTTCCAGCCTGTTGCATTGGAAAAGTTCAAAGGTAAATTGCTCGTTGGCTCCAGCAATTATTTACGGCTCTACGACTTGGGCCAGAAACAGTTGCTACGCAAAACGTCGTCCAAAATCGACCATGTTTCGACCATCACTCGTGTTCTACACCAGGGGAATAACAGAGTGGTGGTTTGTGATGCCCGTTCGTCAACTGTATTTGTCAAGTACGACGATACCGATAACGTATTTGTGCCTATAGTTGATGATATGGTCAAGCGTCAAGTGACGGCTTTGGCCACTGTCGATTACGATACTGTGGTGGGAGGCGACAAGTTCGGCAACTTGTGGGTTTCACGAGTTCCTGGCGACGTCTCGGCGAAGTCAGACCACGACTGGACCATGGTCAAGTCCCAAGAACCGTTCCTCAATGGCTCTCCATACAGACTCACCAACATGTGTGAATTCTACCTCTCCGACATCCCCACCTCCTTCACTAAGGGCTCTCTTGGAGGCGGCCAGGAAAGTATTATCTATACTGGTCTCCAAGGCACCATAGGTTTGCTTCTTCCGTTGGCCACCAAGCAGGAAGTGGACTTCTTGGTCAAGCTTGAGCTGGTGCTCAGGCTGTATTTCGACTACAACTTTGACGACCTTGACAAGACTAAAAACGGCTACAACTTACTCGGAAAGGACCACCTCAAGTTCAGAGGCTACTATAATCCTGTCAAGAACGTTATTGATGGAGATCTCATCGAGAAGTTCTACGACTTGCCTTACACTGCGAAGATCCGCTTGGCCAACCAGTTGGATCGTACTCCGAAAGAGGTGGAGAGAAAGATCTATGACTTGAGAAACAGGTCGGCTTTTTAACTCCAGGAACCAGAACCACAACCCACAGGAAACACTAACACGATCTCACTCACTAATTCAAATGTATTATAATTAACCAATAATAGACTAAGCCTAGGCCAATATTAATCAAGAATAGAGATAAAAAGATGCTTTAGATCTATAGTATCACGTCAATATGAACAGTTTAACAGAAAGCTTGATTTAGGTAATATTTTAAAGCATCATCAGCCTTAAGAAGCTGTAATAGCTAATAAGCGGGTCATTCATTGTGTATATTAATAAACTCATATGGTGTACTTACTTAGTGTGATTTTATGCCTTACATTATGAAACATGATCCGAACCGTCGTTTACATTGTAATGTTTTGCTAATTACTATATGGGTTAGTAAAAATTGTTATGATTAGGGTGAGTCCTACATTTACATGAAAAGCTCCAAATAAAACTTTAAATATTAATTCCGACAGTTCTAGAATTATTTCATATGCTCTTGATAGCTAATACTTTCCCTCTGCCAGTCGCTGCTTCGCCGGGGTAACTAGAGTAGTAATATCTAAAACGAAGTATGGTTAGGTTTATAATGATTTTGATATTAATTAAATGAAAGGCGCATCTGAGTCTTACTGAATCTCATAGCTATAACTCAATATAGATCTGCTTTTGCGCCATGTCCTTACTGTCTCTTGCTCTACACTGATTATTATGGATTAAGGATTAACTATAAAACAAAAATAGACAAAAACATATAGCACATGGAACTCGACCAAAGACCTTAGGCCTTTTCCAAGGTCTCGTTTTGGGTTTTGGGTTTTAGAGGCGATAGGTTACCCTTATCATTGTCATCTTTATCGTTATAAATATTAGTCTCTTGACGTTTTCTAGTGGTGGGGCTGCCCTGGGAGTTCAGCTCGTCGCTATTCTTTCTTAAAGGCGTCTGGCCATTTGGGGTGCTGAACTGTACAAAGTTCCAAAATGCAGGGGACGATTGGTTGGTGTTTACACCATTGACTCCAAGCTTGACATTGACTGATTTCGAACCGCGTTCAGGAGTAAAAGCTTCGAGAGGGGCGATTTTCTTGGGACTGGCGAAACCCAAGGCTAAATCTGATGCTGTGGCAGTAGTAGTGTTTGCCGTGGAATTATTATTGGTGGTGCTACTTGTAGCAGTGTTATTTTGCTGGTGTGATTCTTCGTTTGGATTGGAATTGTACGAATGCATGTCCTGTGCGGCGGTGTACGAATTCAGTCGGGAATGGTGGGCTCCTGGAGCAGAATGGCCTAGAGTGTGAGAGGGAGGGGGAGGAGGCAAATTGAACAGATGGGCGCCACCTACTTTGGGTAACTTCGGAGTGGTGGTATTAATATCATTAAGGTGTCTTGTGGGAGAGGACAACTCGTTTTTGGCCTGTCCCGGGATGCCGTTGTGCTGGTTTAAATGCACTGGTTGGTTAATTAAAGGGGCTCCATACATCAAATTGGGCTGGTATCCGGGCTGGGGAACATATCCTCTTTGGCCCGGAACCCCTCCCATAAACCCGTTGTTCTGGTTAGACATGTACGACAACGGGTTATTATTTATAGGATAGGTGTGCTCCAATTTAGGCAAGGAGTTGGTCCGCAGATGGGTGAATTGGGGCTGGAAATGATGCTGCTGGCCCTGTTGTTCCTGCTGGTGCTGCTGCAACTGTTTTTGCTGATTGTGATGTAACTGCAGCTCTATGGAGTTTTCCTTTTGGTAGTTCTTTTGCGACTCAGGCAAGTGTTTATGGGTGGCCAAGTGAAGATGGAGCTGTCTAGAGACCGAAGAACCTCTTCTATTCTTCAGCAAAGAGCCGTTTTCGATTTTGTTCATGAAGTCTTCTTTGTAGCTCTCACTGATTTGCCATTTCATTCCCTTTCCCGGCTCATTTGGTCTTCTGGGCACCTTTTCAAACGCTTTGTTCAACGACAAATTGTGTCTAATGGAGTTTTGCCAGCCGGTTTTGGAGTATTTGTAGTAGGCATAATGACTTCCTATCCAGTTATAAATCTCAGACAAAGACATGACGCCATCTTCGTTGGATAAGATGGCCTGGGTGATCATGGTGGCGTAAGAATAAGGCGGTTTTATATCTTTAGCCTCTTCCTTCGACAAATCCTGGTCCAAGTTGTTCTGCAAAGAGGTGGCCGAAACCGAAGAAGGAGACTGAATAAGCTGGGCCTTATCGAACATCTGAAAACTTCTGATCTGATTGGGAGCCTGGTAATTATTAGCCATGGAGCCATTATAATGCTTTTTCTTCATTTCCTTGTACTTTGTCAAGCACTTGGTAAGGATCTTTTGCAGGATGTTAGGCGGCGAATCGGGGAGAATGAACATCATCTGGGTGCCGCCAACATCCAAAATGGCTCCGGAATGCAACGGAGTGGAGTGGTTGGGTCCTACGGGCACTTTCTGGCCGTCTATCCTAGCGCCGTTTCTCCCCAAAACCTGGAGTTCCCAGCATCTCAAGTCAAGGTTGTAGGTTATGGTGGCGTGCTGACGACTCACGACCTTGGCAGGGCCCAAATCTATGTCAACCAGCCCTTTGGAGCCGGTTTGGTTGGCAGCTGCAGCTGCGTTATCGGTGTTTCTACCTATAGAAATGGCCAAGGACTTGACGTAAAACGTCCAGTCGCAGCCCGCTATCTTGGCATACGCCTGGATTTCCGTGGCCAAGTTCTTGTCGTTGGCGAACGTTTCTGCTACGTTTGTGTGTTCTTCGGGTCTTTGGAGGGTGGAAATGACCGCGTTCACCAAATCGGCGGGATCTTCAAACGTCGGAAGATCGTTTTCGTCCACGTCCGAATGGGATCTTTTGCGTGGTGTGGATGAAGAGGACATCAAAACTGGAACTCAAAGTAAAGTCTCAAGTGCTCTTATTTGGTGGATCTGTTGCAATTGTGGTGTGGTGCCTAGGTGTACCTTTGAGTGCTAGGATGTTATGCTGGTAATGCAGTCCACAGAGGTTTCGTGGTGAATATCTTTATTGCCTTTGTTTACAAAACATTTTTTTGTTTGTATTTAGTTTTGTGCGATTAATGAAGCTGGAGGAAGGAGTGACTACAGAAGGACTACAGAGAGTAGGAATAAATGTACGAAGAGACACAGTCAATAGTTACTATCCGTTTAGGTTGATGCAATCGATGTAATTGGTTTAATTAGATGAGTGCTAGGATGTTTCACGGGTAGCAGGCGGGCAGCTCTCTCGCTATTCTCGCTCGCTATTCTCGCTATTCTCTCGCTGTGATTTTTCACTGCGCGGCCAGCGAGATACAGGGCATACTGGGCGTACGGGGCACACTGGGTACACAGGCTAAACTGGTAACTGGTAACTGGTAACTGGTATACTACAATGGATTGACGAAGTATCTCCTAGACCTGCCACGATCAGAGAATAGGGCGGCGTGTCTTATATATGTTGACCTAAGAATAACTGTAAGCCCCGCAGACCAATCATTGGTGCCGCGGGCTCGCGGTGGAGGCGGCCCGGGTAACTGCGTGTCCCGTGAACCACCCGAAATCTGCCGAAAGACTAATTAACACTAGATGTGCTACAGACGTGCTACTCTAATCATGGTTACTTCTATATTGTGTCAATTAGGTCAGCTAATAGTTATATAGTCGTAGTTTGTAGAGTACATTGTTAGACTGCTTTGATTATAAATAGATTATTTGTATTTGTTGTTATCGAATAGCTACTGGACAGGCTCTGTTAATCACGGATATCCCTTGTAGCTCCCCTGTTCCATCAGGCACGACGCAAGCCCAAAAAATAATTGACGTAAACTTAAAGCTAATTTGCTTACCCTAATGCTGATAGTATTATTGTCTAGTGCTGCTATCAGCTTGTGAGTGGTATCATGTGACTGGCTGCATGGTAGAATTTCGCAGCCAATACAGTAGTACGAGACGATACTGTGTTTATGGACTTTAGGGCAGTGCCGATCGGGGTCTTGTTGTAGGGAATATCAACGTAGCTGATTCATTATAATCCGTCTTTAATCATGATTGTATACCTTTATTCAATGTTTACCTTTAATCATGATTGTATATGCACCATGATTATTGTAGTTCAAATAAAGGTGCCTGGTCGCAAATTAGGTCTCAAGACTAATAGCATATATATTTGATTATATTTAATTATAGTTCACTGATATGTGGTGCTGGTCTGCTAACATAATTCATTATCGGATGATCTTGTTAATTGGATTGTAATCAGGGTTACTTAGAATTTTTTTCGTTCTTTAGTTAGGGTAAAGGTAATTTTACTCTCAAGGATTAGTATTTAATTAATATATTCCATGAGTTAATTGTACTTTACATGAGTAGAGTTCATATGAACTAAATCAGTAATTACATAAATATACTAATATAAAGACTGGCACTACCATTGGAATTACACCCTTGTTGCTCAACACTGCACTTATATATAATTAGAGATGCTGCTTAGTTCACATATGCTAGAGCTTGAGCCTCTTGCAAATAGGTACCAATAAATAATAATATTGTCAGATATCAATAAGTAGCACTTATAACACTTCAGTGAGCCTAAACATAAGCTTATGAATAATAATTAAGTGGACTTACAACCAAGTCGTAACTATTACTGGCTTGTATATTCTATAATACAATGATCGTTACATTTTGTAACATTTTATTCTATATTTTTACACTTGAGTTCTCTTTTGCTCGTAGTCGATCGGGATGACAAACAGAGGCGTGGTGTCAAACCCCCTCGCGTCCGTCTTTTCGAGCGTCACCACATCCACAACGGTATCCTCGTCTTCCAACCGCTTTTTATTCAACACATCTTCGCCAATGATATCAAACTCGTCTTCTCTTTCCTGGTACTCGATGTTCTCCTCTATTTCCACAAAGTCCGGCGCCAACGCCGACCACTTTTGCGGGAACTTGATCAGCCACATATATATGGCCCCGCTGTCGATTCCAGTGGCCCCTATACTGCACCGGGCGTGGTTCCACTTGACGTCGACCAACTCTTCGTTGCTTCCCTCCAAGATCTTCACCAAAGATCCCATCGAGGTCTCCCACACATACAAATCGTGAGACGACTGGCCAAACGTGGATGCCACCACAAACTCGGCGTTGTAGTTGAACGCCACCGAGTTCCATTGGAGTCGGTTGACCACGTCTTGGTACCGGTGTTCGACCTCGAACTCCCACTCTGAGCTGTCCAAATTGATCATATCGGGAAGAGCGATCTGGCGGATCACTCTATCGGAGGTGTTGATGGCTAGTTTGCGGCCGTTGGCGGAGATCACCAAGTTTTTGATGTTGGCATTGGCCATTTTCTCGCTGTGCACGATTTGGAGCGTCCGTGTGGACACAATATTGAGATATCCCTTGCTCGTACCGGTGAATATGTATGCTCCATCGATACTGAATGCAGTGACCAAGGTGTTGTTGCGTTCCTTCCGTCTTTTCTTGGGCCCTTCGTCTTCTTCCGACGGCACAGCTTTGCCTGTAGGCAAACGGTGGATATTCCCGTCTATATCCACAAGTACAGGCTCGTCTTCGAAGAGCGATGCGGTGAAGACCATGTGATTGGTGGGGTCCATCGAAGCCTGCCATATGGGCCCGTCAAACGTCACTTTTCGTATCACCGGCCGGTGCGATGGGTCGCTATTGACCATGCTCAAGTCCCAGAGGATACACGACCAGTCTTGGGACGAAGAAAGAAGGTATCGTCCGCATTTGGACCAGCTCAACGAGGTGACTGGTCTGGTGTGGCCGTTTTCTTCGAGCTGGGCCACCACTCCTCCGCTGATCATATCGTAGATGATGATGCCCCCGTCGCTCAAGCCGGACGCAAGGTAGTCGCCTTTGTGATTGAATTGTATAACCACTGAGTGGCCATAGCTCAATGTGTTGACGAGGGTTTCGGGGTACTCTTTGGCCACGGCGAACGGGTCCTGCAACGCCAAGTTCATAGTAGTAAACTTTTGATAAATAAATCGAAGTAAGAAGGTAGCGGGAAGGTAGCGGGAAGTTAGCGCGCGAATTAGCGACTCTCCCTAGAGTCACAGGAAATACTGAGTCCTTGGAGTCAGTAACTACACTGAAACTCTCAGCACTATCTCTAACATGGAATATATATACTTATATACTTATATACACTTATATATACTAATACACACTTATACACTATATATACCTATTTATACCTATATACACTTATAGCATAACTACTACTATATCTGCTCATCCTTTACTGAGCGCGCCAGCGACACGCAGAGAATCAGACTCTACAAAGCGGAATCAGAGTCACTGACACTATCAGAACCCATTGGAATATTTATATATATGTGTGTGTATATATGTATATACTTATTTACTTATACTCATATAATTAGACTTTTACTTATACTTTTACTTATACATTTACTTATACTACTTATAAGTAGTATATAGTACTATACCACTTCAATTTAGCGCGAAATTAGCGACGTCGCGCGAAACAGCGATAATATCTTCAGTAACTAACTTTAATCAATCTTCAGTCATACTACCAATCTTAGTCTTCAGTATCTTATTGATCTCATACTTTGCTATACTTTATGTCTCATGGTCTAACGGCATCCAGCGTCGACTCCAAAAAAACCTTTGACGACCGCCGCCGGACCCAAACCAGCGCTCTTCTTAGCGCCCACGAAGCGTCTGTTGCCGTTAGGACTAATCTGCCCACTAATCTGTATACAGATATCCTTCGGTGGTCCGAAACCGCCCAATTGAACCAGACCATCAATCTGGCCGGCTTCGTTGCCTCGTACGGCCACGTCCGTTTCGTGGAGGTGTCGTCTCTATATATGGTGGTGGGCACCACCAACGGCCAGGTGGTCGGGTTCAACTATCACCAGAAAATAGAATTTGTATTGGAATCAAACGGTCTGCAAGTAACCAGCGCGACCTTTTCGCCCGACGCGGCCCACTTGGCGGTGGGGACCGCGAACGGAGCGATCAGAGTGTACGACTTAACCAGCAAAAACGAACAAGTGTATACGATCCATCCTATATCTATACAGGAGAGGTTCACCAAGAACGTCCAGGGCCATTTGGGGATCCCCATCACGGCGCTCCAGTTTGTGGGCAACGCCAACGTGGTATCAGTAGACAGCGCGGGGCTTGTGTTTTTGCACCACGGGTTCACCAAGTTCATGAAGCGGCACTTTGTATCATCCAAGCTCTTGGGCAAGAACGACGCCAATTCGCCCCAGAGGCTTGAGATTCGCGGGTGCGAAGTGCTACCGATGGGAACGTCGGAGCAGATCACCGATAGGCTCGGAGTGGTGGCGTTGATGACACCCAGTGCGGTGCAAATAGTGTCGGTGATGTCGTTGAACGACAGCAAACAAATCAATTTGGTGTCCAGGTATAGAGCTGGGCGGCCGCGGCACGTCGAGGGCGACACCGTGGCTCTGTGTATGAACTGGTACCCGTGCATGGAGCAGGAAACGGGAGTCACCAATGCGAGGTTGGCGTACTCGTGGAATAACGTGTTGACTGTAGTGGAGCTCAACAACCGCCTTTTGCCTGCAAACTTGGGGCTGGTTATAGACGAGCTCAGAGATAAGGACAAGGCGGTGCCGCCGCTTGCTATTGAGAAGACGTGTCGCTGGCGTGCGTCGGGCAACATCGTGCTGGCCAAGTGGATCACGGCGTCGCTTCTCTTTGTATTTATAGAGAGAGAGGGTAGTCTTGACTTGAGAGCATTGTACTATAATAAAGGCTTGAGTCCAGTGGAGATCGAGCAGAACTTGGAGCTAAAAGTTGACGACGGTACTGGCCACGGTACTGGCTACGACGGCGTTATCAAGTGCTTCAAGCACCGGTTGGTGGTGATGGTGCAGTCGAAAATCTACATGGGCCAGCTCCTCAACTGGGCCGATATCCTCATGGACTTGCTCAAACAGGGCCTCTATTCCAAAGCGCTTGTTACTGCCAGCGAGTTCTACGAAACCTCGCCGGGCACGCTTGCTCTTATTGGGTTGCCTGTAGACGAGAAAAAGAGGGCTGGGCTCTTGGATCCGTACTTGTTTCAAATCATTCGAGAAGCGGTCCAGCCGATTTTTGGCTCTGACCTCGACAACCCGTTCTACCTTGGCCTCTATCTTCGGCTCGTGGCCCAGCTATGGGAGAGCCACGCTGCCGAATTGCCGGGCGTGTTGAGCGATCTCTTTGAGTGCTACCAAGACCACGCACAGCTCTTTGAGTATCTTCAGCCGTACATTCTCAGCGGCCAAATCGTCACCTTGGCACCCACCATATTGAACGAGCTTGTAAAGACGTATACCGAGCTGGGCCGCGGGCTTGTTCTTACCGAGATCTTGTGTGTTTTGGACATCAGTCTGCTCAATATCGACCTTACCATCCAGCTCTGCAAGAAGCACCACTTGACTGAATGCTTGATCTACATATGGACGTACGTGTTGCACGACTACCAAACCCCGTTGGTGGACTTTATCAGGGAGTTTTCGGCCCGTGGCAAGGTTGATAATCATCCGGCATACACCTTTATGTCGTACGTTCTTACTGGAAGACAGTATCCCACCGACAAGTTCATTGCGTACGAAATGGAAAACACAGCCAAGGAGCAGATCTGTAGCATTCTCTTCGCCAGCTCGTGCATCACCTGGCCGCCCGGAAGCACCGCTGTGTTGGGGTCTCTGGACGTGGTGTTTCCGTACTTGTACGTGTTTCTCCGGGCCAATTCGTTTGAAATGCTCGGGTGCTTGAACGAGTTCTTTGAAGACTCGTGGCTCAACGACCTGGAAGGTGCCCGGCTCACCAGACAGTACATTATCGACGCATTGTTCGACATCTTCGACACCAACGAGTTCGAGCCTTACGATATCACCCAGCTTGCCATATTTATCGGCAGGAACTACTCCAAGTACACCCAGTTTATCCGGCTCTCGGAGTCGATACTCCACCGGGTGGTCGACTCTCTCTGTGCCAACACCGATGCCAGCTGCAAAACCGACTGTGAGTTGGCTCTCCAGAGCTTGTTGCCGTACTACGAGCCGGATAACGACGCCTTTTTCGTGGAAAAACTCCGCCTCTGCCAGTACTGGGACGTCCTCAACGACATATATGTATCGCAAGGCAAATACAGCCAGGTTTTGGAGGTGTGGTTCCGTAAATTGGAAAGTTCGTGCGATGCTTCTTCGGGGTTGGCGGATGTGCTTGAAAAATCGTTTTCCATGACCAAAAGCCCCTCTGAACGCACCAGTCTTGTGAGGTTTATCAAGAACAACCTTGAGAAGTTGGCTCGGGTCAACCTTGATGTGTTGCTTGAGGTGGTGAACAAGAACTGTGTGGGGTTGAGCACCGAGGTGTTGAGCTTTGACGACGATTTGCTCGCACTCGAGTACTTGACAAAGTGGTTTAGCACCGCCAGACTGGTCCATACTGATGATTTCGACGCGGTCAAGCGTGTTGTTGGCTGTAGAAACGTCGAGCTACTCTGTCAGTACAGGAGTGCTGAAGTGCACCAGTTTGTCAAGGAATGGAAGGGCGAGATAACCCAATGGAAGGGCTTAACCCAAGGGAAGGACGAGAAACTTCAAGGGAATGGGCTGGTTGTGGAAGTATTGGAGCGCCACCAGCAAGTCGAAGCTTTGGCAGAAGTGCATGTATATTTGAAGCACTACCACTCGGGGCTTCGAGCCATCCTTCAGTACATGAAGGCCAACCAAACCAGGCTTGATGACGCCGCCGTAAAAGCAAGATTCACCAAACTATTACGTCAAGCCATGGATATATGTGAAGATCCCGGCACGGCGCACCAGTACGACCAGGAACTCAGTCTCAACGAGTACATGTGGCTCGAATTGATCGGCACCTTTATAGAGATGTCGAGCGATGCCAGCGCCGCCGGCAACAACCTGCTGGTCTTTTTCAACCGGTGTATCCATGAGTGTTTCCGAGACATAAGTGACACCAAGCTCAGTCCTGGCGACCGCAAGGAAGACTCGTTCTTGCGGATCTTCCACCAGATCCTCAATTCTCCCACGTCTACAACCACCCCAGCCACCCTAGCCAACATCCGGGATATTCTCCACGAAGTGTTTGTATCGTACTCGTACGAAAGCGAGATGCTTGAGATCTCTCTCCGGATGCTAAATCTGCACATCTACAAGAACATGACCATTATCAGGGCCAACAATGTCAAGGGCTGGGTTCCTTCGCGGGCGTGTTCGTCATGCGACAAGCCGATGTGGGGGGCAGGCATCGCAGAAATCCACTACGAAGCGTGGGAACGGCGCCACGCCGCCAACTTGTATGACCATGGGTCCAAATACGGACGTCCCAGGAAGGAAGAGACTGACGGGCAACTTGTATTGTTCAAGTGTGGCCATGGGTACCACCACGGGTGTATTGGCTGGGGCGAAATGGTGTGTGTTATCTGTAATAATCCTATGGAGACAATCAGAAGAGCCTAAGCGATAATTAATAGATTTAGACAATAAAGAGCATTTACTTTATATAATTACAATACCTAAACTAAGCACAAATGAAGAATAAGTTATTGAAAGTATTGGCCAATATATTCTATGGGAATCAGATATATTAGACTATGACTTTTAGATAACTTCTTGAGTAATTACGTATATTTGGCTTTTATGTATTAAACATGGCTTCCAACTAATTTCAAAGGGAACATACAGACCCATTAGTATAAAGTGAAGAATGAACAGTTACTATGGATTATCTCGCTCCACAGTAAGTCTAGCAGTTACTATTTACGCAGCCAATGTAAGTGTAGCAGTTACTATTTATTTCGCAGCCAATAGTAAGTAAACTAAAGGTTGGTTGACTAGGCAGTACTGACATATTAGGTCTTCAAGTTCTTCTACATTAAAAAAGAATAAGAAAATAGTAGTGATCATAGCATTCTATTCTATACTACTGACTCGCATGATGCTCGCAAGATACACTTTGATACTCTGATACTCTTGTACTCTTCGATACTCTTAGATACTCAGTATACTCTTTGATACTCTGATACTCTTTGATACTCTGATACTCTTGGTGATACACTCAGTGATATACTAAGATACTCTTGATAATTATATATGTTACTTATTCTCAGTAGACAGCTGACTGTTGACTCGATTAACATGTAATCTAATGATGAATACGTAGCTCTGGCTCTCTCTAATTATAATAGAGGTGCTCACAAATAGAGTCGATTTTTTCGCAGCCATTGCACTTAATGAATCCAAAGTGGACTTGCCAGTAATATGGACATCTACTGAAAGAGTACAGATCTACACTCAACATCCTACCATCTTATCGTACTACCACCTTAACACCCTACCACCGTAACGTTACTTCGACATCCTACCACATCTCACATCCAGTCCTTAACACCTAGTCTCAACATCACCTTAACCTCTGCACATCCTACTATTCAATCCTTAGAAGGCAATTCTAGCGGTCTACATCGCCTGGTTTTTTGATGGATGGAACTATTAGTTATGAGTGCTAGGATGTTTAAGCGTGATTCGTAAATCTTAGGTCCCAGGCACCGAATAGCCTCGCACGACCACCGATGCATGGAACAAGCGTAGTCCTACAACATCGTAGCACTAAAAGCCGAGCAGAAGCAGAAGCCGAGCAGAAGCAGAAGCCGAGCAGAAGCAGAAGCCTAGAAACTATAAAAGCTATAGAAGCTATAGATCCGTTTCAGTTAAGCCATTCTTGCTTCCTTCCACTTCAGGGTGTTTTCTCGCATACCCCTTCGTTTGCTCAATGCGGCAATCCATCAACAGTCTAATTTTAGCGACAGTCGTGCGCGCTGATCTGAGTTGCTCCACACAAACCACCAGACCCTGTAGACACTTCAATCTTCTCCTCCCACATCCCAAATCTGCGACAATCTCCTCGCAATCTCATCACAATCTCATCAATCTCATCAATCTCCTCCTCGACGTTCTCAGAATCCCCCAATCTCCCAAATATCCCATCTCCTCCTCCCGTCTCGGACATTCCCGCCTCAGCTCGCTAGTGTTTTTTTTGGCTCACACTACCAGATCGATAGACTCAACAGATCAACGGCTGTAAATCTTTAAATCTTTAACTTCACATCTATACACTCATCTTACCCGTCACTTTCGCTACTTATGAGTCCGGTAGATTTCAACGACGACTTGTTTGACGACGGGGCCGACTCGCTGGGTAACCACAGCAGGGGAACGCCCACACCGACCCCAGACCCCATCCGTCGTCTTAGCCATAACGTCAACATGGAGCCCCACAACATGGGCGGCTCGTCGAGCCACTCTAGGGCCCAGCTGTTCACCATGATGAACTCCAGAAACCACTCCAGACAATCGTCACTGCAGTTTCTTCCCATGGGAATGCCGCCTGCGATGCCCAATGGCACATTGCCGCCTTCTTTCGAGGAGAATGTGGCGTTTCCCAACCCGTTTTACGCCAACATGCCTCCGGTAGTCCACCAGCTGCCAGGCGCCTCCGGCCAGTTTTTGCCCCACCAAATACCCCAGTATGGTCTGAATTTCGGGTACCAGACGTATGGGGGCCATAACCACCAGTCCAGCTCGGGCTACAGCACCGTAGTGGACGAAGAAGCCGACAATCTCTTTTCCCATAAAACCGCTCTGGTGACCTCGGTAAGCCTGCCCATGCGTAGAAGCAAGGGTGTGGCCTTCAGAGACTCGGAACCTGAATATCCGGCCAGTGCCTATAGTCCCCGCAAAACCTTGTTGGACGATTCCAACCAGTACGAGTTGGAGAGAATCGACAGCATGGATATCAACTCCAGTGCCAATTTTGGCCATGGCGATCCGCGCAATTCGTTTCCCATGAGACCATACTCGCAACTTCTTGCGTTTTCCGGCGACGATTATATCATCAATGAGCTAGAAGACGCCGAAGAAGGCGACGATTTCGACCCGTTTGACGACGACGAGTCGTTATTTTCGGAGACCGGCGAGGATTTGCTTCGCCGCGGCACCACTATCCGCAGAGGAAACACCATCACCCGTAAACCGCAGAAAACCTCGCTTGGTGCCGAATCTTTCATTGAAATGGAAGAAGAGGACTTCAAGCCGCGTTTGAACTACTCAAAAACCATCAAAAAGGCCAAATTGGTCAACGGAAACTACGTAATTGACTGTCCTGTGCCTAGATCTTTGATCGACACCTACGGCCGTAAAATCACCGATGAAGGCAGAGAAATGTCCTTTATGAGATATACCGCCGCCACTTGTGGACCCTCCAATTTCTTGAAATTCAACTATAACGTCAGGCAGGCTTTATACACCCCTCCGCGTGCCACCGAAATCTTGGTCTGTATCACCATGTATAACGAAGACGAGATTTTGCTAGCAAAGACCCTCAAAGGTGTTTTTGACAACATCCAGAATTTGACAAAACGGTCTGATCCCATGTGGGGTGAAGATTCCTGGAAAAAAGTGGTGGTTTTGATTGTAAATGACGGTAGAGCTGCCTTGAATAAGCGGTCCAAACACCTCTTGGCCGCCATGGGTTGTTACCAGGACGGTTACGCCAAGTCCAAGATCAACGATTCATCTGTGAAAGCCCATATTTACGAGTACACATCTACTGTAGGCATCGACGTGGTCAACGAACGGGTCCATTTGGCAACAAACTCCACCCCTGTGCAGTTTATTTTCTGTCTTAAAGAAAATAACTCGAGAAAAATCAATTCTCATAGATGGGCTTTCCAAGCATTTTGCCCTATTTTGAATCCTAAGGTAGTCATGCTTTTGGATTGTGGTACCAAGCCCTCCAAAGATGCATTCTACTACTTGTGGAGAGCATTCAGAGACCCCACGGTGGCTGGTGCTTGTGGAGAAATGAGAACTTCTTTGGGTCCTGGTAAAAGATTATTGGCTAATCCCTTGGTGGCAGCTCAGAATTTCGAGTATAAAATCTCCAACATCTTGGATAAGCCCATGGAATCGGTCTTTGGGTTCATTTCGGTGTTGCCTGGTGCGTTTTCTGCGTACAGATATGAAGCTCTTTTGAATGTCGACGGTGAAGGGCCCTTGGAAAAGTACTTCAAGGGTGAATACCTCCACCAATCGACCCAGATCAACGAAGAAGAAGAAGACGACGAGAAATACGTCAAGGAAAGAAACTTCCAGGAAGCAGGGATCTTCACCTCCAATATGTACTTGGCCGAAGACAGAATTCTATGCTTCGAATTGGTGGCTAAAAAGAACCAGAAGTATATTTTGAGGTACGTCAACGAAGCCAAGGCAGAGACAGATGTCCCTGAAACATTGGACGAGTTTGTGTTGCAAAGAAGAAGATGGTTGAACGGTTCGATGTTCGCTGCGGCCTACGCTGTGTTCCATTGGACCAATATCTGGAAATCCAACCATTCTTTGCTCCGTAAATTGTTCTTGCAATTGGAATTTTATTACCAATTGGTCACCATTTTGGTTTCTTGGTTCTCTCTAGCATCTTTCTATTTGGTGTTTAGAATTTTGACGGCTAATTTGGGTGCAAAAGATATGAATTTTGATATCGGAAGGTACTTGGCGGTCATTTTTCTATGGTTTTACGTTGGCTGTGTGGTTTGCACGTTTGTTTTGGCATTTGGTAATACTCCTAGAGGCACCAAGAAGTTTTATTTGGCAATTGCGGTGATATTTTCGATTTTGATGGTTTACATGATGTTTGCAGCCATTTATTTGGCAGTTCACACCGTTAATTTGGTCGTTAACGAGCATAAAGACGATTTCAAAGTTTCCATGGTATTCACTAACTCCAGGTTTAGAGATTTGGTTGTTTCCATGGTCTCGACTTACATTTTGTATTTCGTGGGTGCCTTCTTGTATGGAGAACCATCGTTTATGATGACTTCGTTCGTCCAGTACGTGGCCTTGTCTCCAAGTTATATCAACATTCTCAACATCTACTCCTTTTGTAACATCCATGATGTTTCTTGGGGTACCAAAGGAGTGGAACAGGCCAAAGATTTGGGCTCGGCAAAGTCTACGGGAGCCAACAAGGATGAATTGGTCATGATAGCTCCTGGATTACCTGAAGAAATGAACGACACATACTTGAATACGTTGGAAGAGTTGAGAACACTTCCTGTTCCGGAAGCACCCATCAACGTACGTAAATCCAAGGACGATGCCTACTATGCATTTGTCAGAACCCTTACCGTGTTGGTTTGGATGTTGACCAATGCCATATTAATTGTGATTGTTTTAGAGGCTGGAGGCTTATCTACTTTGACCAAGAAAACAAGTGTATACGATGACGGTTCCATCGGTGGTAACTCGCAGATATTTTTATCGATTATTTTATGGATTGTGGCCGGTTTAGCGCTTTTCAGATTCATTGGATGTGTGTTGTACTTGATCTTCAAGGCATTCCGCCCTATCAAATGGGGCAGGATCGCCAGAAAAGAAGCAAAAAAGGCTAACAACAGTGGGTAAAACGGTTTGGTTTTGATTGAATTGCAGACAATTCACTCATTCAGCATTTATTTAGCATAGTTAGATGCTTGGTTCAATAGGTAATAAAATAATATAATGAAAGGTTCAGTTAATTTTGCATCCAAATACAAAAAATCTAGAAAAGTTCAACAATTTGAGAAAACTAATTAGATTGAGACTACAAAGCATGGATGGCATATAGGGATTACTTGGATTGGAATTAACATAGGTATGCGATAGTACAATACGGCTACGTAGAGGGTATTCAACTACATAGGGTTGGTCTTCAAATATCAAGCATAGTACTTTTCAGTTCCTGTTAGTACTATGCTTGAAAGTACGAGCATACTAAGCCTGGAGAGAAGGAACAGAAATGCCGGTACCTGAAAACTCTGCTCGGATAGTTTGCAAGTTATTTACTTACGCCGTTGTGCCTAAGTATACCCCAATTAGGGTTTTTACCCGAGAATAATAGAGAGGTACACAATCGAAGCAGACTATATATCCCAATGAGGAAACAGGCTCGGAAATTAAACCGAGAGCAGAGTAGAGTCCCTGGGACCCGGCAGGGATAGCACTGATGGAACGACCACGTACCTATGTCCATAATTTATGTCTGTATGTACGGCAGGTAGTGGTCCCTTGGCATATTTCAGCATGGGCGATTGTAATCATTAGCGAGCCCCGAAAAACAATCGGCACTGACATGTTTAATTTTACCTTTTCAGGTTTTCAGAGTGAAAATTTTTCAACACGATTATTTTTTGGGTTGACTTCTGATATCCGACTGCGTTAATTTTCTAATTGGTGGCTCGCTGGGGTTGCAATGTAAGATTACGAATAAAATAGTAGGTTGGCTAGCGTAGCGATATGTGCAATATGTGCCAATCAGAGAGTCAAATAAATGTAAAAAGAAAAAAAAGAGTAGGCTAGTTAAGCCAGGCTCAAAAGGGAATAGTGATTAGCCCTACGCTTAATTGCTCCAATAGTTTAATAGGTAAATGGAACTGTTGCATAAAGCTTTAGCATAACATACATATTTCAGTTTTTTTTTTACTATGCGTAAAGTAAGTTGTAATGGCTACTAGCAGCCTTATGAACATTAGAGACCGTTGGAACTGTAGGAACGATTTCTGGAAGACCGGAAAAGGCTACGAATAAACCTACTTGGAGTTGTAGCACCGAGTATGAGCGATTTTTTTCATTGGCGAATATTCGACCATGCGGCAAAAATACGCCAGGGAGATAGTGGGGGACGGCGGAACTAGCAGTAGGCATTCGGGGATCGAAACCTCAGTAACGGCATACCAGGCGTGGACCGAGTGGCGGGCCAGCTCCGAACCTAGCGGCGGAACCAACGGCCGAAGCTGCATTTTGGCCGGAATTCGCGGGAGTTTTTAGCGCTGGGAATACATGGGGACGAACCGGATGTTCAACAGTGTGAGGGGTCATACAGGCGGGAAGAAGTCGGAACGATTATCCAGTGATTACGTAAACGGTTCAACAAAGAGATACTACTGCACAAGCCATCAAATTAGGATCCTTCGGAAGCCATCAAATGAAGTAAATTCTACATCAAATGAGGATCTATCTCCATCATCCCCACACTTGTGAAAGATCCACAATGCTAGCGAAGCCAAGAGCCAGTAGCCAGAAGCTGGGAGCCAAGAACCTAATGGGAGTAAGTACCCCGATTACAACAACAAAAATAAAAACAAATACAGAGACCGGAACGTCTGGGATAATTGACTTTGACCCACAAACCTAAATTGGGAAGACCGAGGGGCTGCAAAAATGTCTGAAACATAATAAAACCAAAATGTCCGAAACCTCTCTTAAGTTCACCGAGAGGTTAAGAGTCGGATCGGGCTTCAAATTGGTATCCTCAATGCAACAATTACCATACTAGTTTCAGCAGGTTTGACGAGAGCGGGCCAGGCAGGTATGAGAGGCTTCGGTAATGTTGCCGTGGTGTAGGCTAAACTCGGGATGTAGATGCTCTGGTTGTAGAGTTTGACAGTGCATCAAAGTAAATTAGGCCTACCGATTGTTCCGATTAGACGGTGTAAGCATAGTCAATACAGCAATCATGGAAATGCTTACGTAAGACGAAAAACAATTTTCAGAGAATGTTCTGCTACACAAAGCGTAGATATGAACCAGAACAAATGGAAGAAGCAGAATGATTTTCATACAGTAATTTTCATACAGCAGTTTACACTCTAGTACACTCTAGGCATTGTAGAAATGGAAGCTCACGGAATCATCATGTTTATGAGCTTCTCTTCCGACGTTTCTCCCGGTATCCTATAGCAACTACTGCGGGTTCGTCGGATATCTATGATAACTAAGTTATGATTACCCTCTAATAATAATATCGGTGGAGCCCTATTCGGAACAATATCACCCCAGAGGAGTGGAGGGTATCCCGGTAGGACAGGCGTTTGTTACCTGATTGGGGTTGGGCGCCAGATATCACGTGACCGACAATAGCCAGTGTCTTCCCCAGGGCTGTAGACCGACACCAGTTTCACCCCAAGCAGCTAGAAGCCAAACAAACATTTGTCAAATAAATACAAACACTGGGCCGACATTGACCGACAAAAAACCTAAAAGACCAATAAAACAAACCGGTGCCCGGCGTCCGGGCTGCGCAATCTCCATACAAAACACAATAAATCCCTCATGTGGTCGCTAAATAGGAAAAAAGAAACCAAAAAACCTATCCGACAACAACAAATATGCCGGCGTCGTTCCGCATTGGGCATAATCAGCCGTATTAGAAAAACTATCTGCCTACCGAAAATTGCAACAGCAGCCACCGATCCGTGGAGTTCTCAAATTCCCACATCTGCAAACGCCCACCCCTCCCGTCCACTCGTACAAGTATATAATATTTGGAATTCGCCCCTGTTGCAAAATTTTCCTCTTGCTTTTTGTTTTTAGGTTATCTTGATTCATAAAACTTATCATGAGTGCTACTGAACCAACTAACGAGAAGGTTGCTAAGGTCGCCTCCGACGATGAAGAGGACGATGATATCGATCAATTGATTTTGGATTTACAATCCAACCACCAATTAGAAGAAGGCTCCGAAGATGAGGGCGAAATCGAAGGTTCGTTCAAGGCCGTTCCAGAAGAATTGTTGAACACCTCCACTTCCACTGGTTTGACTGACGACGAAGTCCACAAGAGAAGAAAGAAGTATGGTTTGAATCAAATGGCTGAAGAAAACGAGTCTTTGGTCCTCAAGTTTATCATGTTCTTTGTCGGTCCAATTCAATTCGTTATGGAAGCCGCTGCTATTTTAGCCGCCGGTTTAGAAGATTGGGTTGATTTCGGTGTCATCTGTGCCCTTTTGTTGTTGAACGCTTTTGTTGGTTTCATCCAAGAATACCAAGCCGGTTCCATTGTCGACGAATTGAAGAAGACTCTTGCCAACTCTGCCTTTGTTGTTAGAAACGGTCAACTTATCGAAATCCCAGCTAACGAAATCGTTCCTGGTGACATCTTGCAATTGGAAGACGGTACTGTCATTCCAACCGACGGTAGAATTGTCTCCGAAGACGTTTTGTTGCAAATCGATCAATCTGCTATCACCGGTGAATCCTTGGCTGTTGACAAGAGACACGGTGACTCCTGTTACTCCTCCTCCACCGTCAAGACCGGTGAAGGTTTCATGGTTGTTACTGCTACTGGTGACTCTACCTTCGTCGGTAGAGCCGCTTCTTTGGTCAACAAGGCTGCTGGTGGTACTGGTCACTTCACTGAAGTGTTGAACGGTATCGGTACTACTTTGTTGGTTTTCGTTATCCTTACCTTGTTGGTTGTCTGGGTCGCTTGTTTCTACAGATCCGTCAGAATCGTTGCTATCTTGAGACACACCTTGGCCATCACCATCATTGGTGTTCCAGTTGGTTTGCCAGCTGTCGTTACCACCACCATGGCTGTCGGTGCTGCTTACTTGGCTAAGAAGCAAGCTATTGTCCAAAAGTTGTCTGCTATCGAATCTCTTGCTGGTGTCGAAATCTTGTGTTCCGACAAGACCGGTACTTTGACCAAGAACAAGTTGTCTTTGCACGAACCATACACTGTTGAAGGTGTCGAAGCCGACGACTTGATGTTGACTGCTTGTTTGGCTGCTTCCAGAAAGAAGAAGGGTTTGGATGCTATTGACAAGGCTTTCCTCAAGTCTCTTATTGCTTACCCAAGAGCCAAGGCTGCTTTGACCAAGTACAAGGTTATTGAATTCCAACCTTTCGACCCTGTTTCCAAGAAGGTTACCGCCATTGTTGAATCCCCAGAAGGTGAAAGAATTATCTGTGTTAAAGGTGCTCCATTATTCGTCTTGAAGACTGTTGAGGATGACCACCCTATCCCTGAAGATATCCACGAAAACTACCAAAACACCGTTGCCGAATTTGCTTCCAGAGGTTTCAGATCCTTGGGTGTTGCCAGAAAGAGAGGTGAAGGCCACTGGGAAATCTTGGGTATTATGCCATGTATGGACCCTCCAAGAGATGACACTGCTGCCACTGTTGCCGAAGCTAGAAGATTGGGTTTGAGAGTTAAGATGTTGACTGGTGATGCCGTTGGTATTGCTAAGGAAACCTCTAGACAATTGGGTCTTGGTACTAACATTTACGATGCCGACAGATTGGGTCTTTCCGGTGGTGGTGACATGGCCGGTTCTGAAATTGCCGATTTCGTTGAAAACGCTGATGGTTTCGCTGAAGTTTTCCCTCAACACAAGTACAATGCCGTTGAAATCTTGCAATCCAGAGGTTACTTGGTTGCCATGACTGGTGATGGTGTTAACGACGCCCCATCTTTGAAGAAGGCCGACACTGGTATTGCCGTTGAAGGTGCTACCGATGCTGCCCGTTCCGCTGCCGACATTGTTTTCCTTGCCCCAGGTTTATCTGCCATCATTGATGCTTTGAAGACCTCCCGTCAAATTTTCCACAGAATGTACTCTTATGTTGTTTACCGTATCGCTTTGTCCTTGCACTTGGAAATCTTCCTTGGTTTGTGGATTGCCATCTTGAACAGATCTTTGAACATTGACTTGATTGTTTTCATTGCCATTTTCGCCGATGTCGCCACCTTGGCCATTGCTTACGACAATGCTCCTTTCGACCCTAAGCCTGTCAAGTGGAACACTCCAAGATTATGGGGTATGTCCATTATCTTGGGTATCATCTTGGCTGTCGGTACCTGGATCACCTTGACCACCATGTTCATGAAGAAGGGTGGTATTGTCCAAAACTTCGGTTCCATTGACGGTATCTTGTTCTTGCAAATCTCCTTGACTGAAAACTGGTTGATTTTCGTCACCAGAGCCCAAGGTCCTTTCTGGTCCTCGGTCCCATCCTGGCAATTGTCCGGTGCTGTCTTGATTGTTGACATCATCGCCACTTGTTTCACCTTGTTCGGTTGGTTCTCCCAAAACTGGACCGACATTGTTACTGTCGTCAGAACCTGGGTCTTCTCCTTCGGTGTCTTCTGTGTCATGGGTGGTGCTTACTACTTGATGTCCTCCTCCGAAGGTTTCGACAACTTGTGTAACGGTAGACCAAGAAAGGAACAAGGTGACAGAAGATCCTTGGAAGACTTCTTGGTTTCCATGCAAAGAGTTTCTACTCAACACGAAAAGTCGTCTTAAACTAATTAATGTTTAGTTTAACCCTTTTCTAACGACCCCAACCATCCTTCCCCACGTTCCACAGGCAGTCGATGCGAATAGTTTAATGAATTGTTTGCATTGGCGGCCCCTAATATACAATACTTCCAGTTATTGTTGGTGTTTGATGTTGATACTTTTTATTCATTGAATCTGATGAACCATAATCATAATAATTAATTCCCCCATTGAACTATTTGATTAGAATTCACCAGCATTTTTTTAAAAGAAAACACCTGTCAAGATAAGGTAAATGGTAGAACTGCAGTGATGTCTAGATTCCCCCATCAATCACTATTATTCATCTTTCTTATCTTGCAGTATGTTTTTGGTTCCCATTCCCATAATTTTATTTTCTCCCGTCATTTTTTATTTACATTCATACTAAACTAATAGATAATAATATAATTAGCCGTAGACAAGCACAGTGACAAGCACTTTGTTGTTACAATGACTAGCAATTGGTCGTTTCACATGAGAAAGCACTAGCATCAGTATATACAAGACAGTATCATCGTTTCATATAAGACAGCAGCATGTTCAGATGACTACTTATTTGGTTAACTAACAGCTTAATACCGAATCGAGTTATTGGACGCTAGTTCTCCATTATTCAAGTAATTAAATATCACTCAATACTGTTCAAGGTATTCTGAAAAATTGCCAGTCAATTATTTATAGTAGTACAACTAGCTTTGATACGGACTATCGTCATTTTATGACTATGAACATCATGAATTGCACACCTCAAACCAACCTTTGAACTCAGTACTACGAATGGTCGAAGTAAAGATCTTCCCGTCATAGCTGTGGCCAGTATTATATTTTATTGTAGAATACTCTACAACATTAATAGAAATATTGAGATAACTCTACTATTACATCATAATTAATGGCCCACCAGAATTGACTCTATGCCTACGTAACTCAACAACTGCTGAACCTCTTCTTTCGTACTACTCCTACCTTTCAACTTGCCTACTCGTAGAATTTAATTGCAGCTATTCATTATTATGCTACAGCTTATTGCTGAGTTCTCCATACTAGCCTAGTGGCACTAGATATCTCGGTACTAATCCAAGCTATAGAGAGTGGATGGGTACTAATTTAATAATAATTACAGTCATAGAACTATTGCAATCGTAGAATACTCATAGAACTATTACAGTCATAGAACTATTACAGTCATAGAACTATTACATTCATAGGACTGCAGTTGAGTAAAATTGTTGGGAGGATTCTCGCTAATATGGCGAGAGGAGAGAAACAGATGGGAGACGATGGAGAGACGACGGAGAGACACAGACGTTTGACAATTCTATAAGATACACAACTCAAGTCAACCTACGAGGTACGTACGAGATAACACTTCTTAGTCTACTCCTGGGGCATTCTAATCCTTGGCAATTTCTCGCTACTAATCATCCAATTATAGTCGCAGAGAAGAAGAGAAAGGAGAGGGTATCACTACAAGCTCAGATCGTAGACACAGAGTAGACACAGCACACTTCAAGATACATCCTACCAATCACTACAAGTATAGCTTCACCATTTTATATCTCACTCTGTTCCGTCCCTAGTACTATTCCCTGTAGTCTAGTACTTTTCTAGTACTCTCTCCCTACCTCCTTAGTCTCTCCCTAGTACCCTCCCTAGTCTCTCCCTAGCATTGGCACCGTGGGTGCAAATCGCGACGCGACTCCGCGAGACGCCAGGGAGCCAAAAAGGAGCCAACATCACCACTGCCAGCACCACCAATTCAAAGCAAAGCACACGTCAAAACTACACCCTCCATACCACCCCTCCCACACATAACCTCACCACCAAGATACCAATCCAGCATCAACTCACTCGTCCCTGTCGTCCCTACGTTTGGTCGTGCCGCAGTTGGAAAAATTTTGAAATTTTAGATCATTAGAGAATTTTTTTCTACCACGGAATCAACTACTGTGTGGCCTCTTAGTAGTAACCTTGAACTAAGGTTAACGAGAGTCATAACTCATAGCAATCCTCAAAGTGAAACTATCCGCTTAAGTATCCTAGTCCCTTCATTTTCAATACTGGACTAGCTAGGGTTGATTGATGCATACCACTCATTCCAAACAATATAACACATAACAATATAACATAACTACAATCAACTCATCATATCATAACACAACACAACACACAACACATAACATCTCATTATCATCATAACAACATATTATATACCTTTTTAACAACTTCTTGTACATTAATTAGTCTACTATGTCCACTTTTTCACGTTCCGCATCCATATCGTCTGCCGTTGACGACACATCGGCGCCGCTTCTCAAGGCCAAGGCACTAGGCGCAAAGACATCCACCCTCCGTTCTGCTTCAATTGGCTCCAACTTTTTCCATAAAGATTCGTCCAGTTTCTTCACCCCGTCAGCATCCACCACCGAGCCAGATTCCTCCACCAACTCCATGGAAGACGAGTTGGACCAAGCCCCTGTGGCAGCTGCGTCCGAACTCGACATTGTGGGCGCTTTGGGCAATTTGGACCTAGACGAGGATTTCGAAAAGACAAAGACTTCCACCACAAATTCTGCCACGCCAGCGCCTCAAAATACTACCAAAGAAACTGAACCTACGTTCAATCAGTTCCCGTTTTTGTACTCGGAAACCTCGTTTCAGCCCCAGTTCTATCCGTATCCCCACCCACACCAGGGCTCTGTGACTCCCAATCCCTCAAATATCGGCACCTTTGCAGCCCACAACGGGTCTTCTGCTTTTGGCCACTCGACTCCTTCTACTACGTGGAACTCGTCATTCGTTCCTTCGTCGGCTCCTCCTTTCGCATACTCATCAGACCACCCTGAACCAGTTTTGATCCCCCAATTCGAGCTTCCAGAAGGCACCAGTTCTACCAAGGATGACAAAGTGCCATTGCATTTGCCATTTTCCACGCCTCCTCCTGCGCAAGTCAACTTTGGTGGCATTTTGGAGAAGTTCCACCCCGAAGCAAAAGAAAAAGACTTGAACGACTCGTTCAACGAGCCCGGTACAAACTTTAGTGGTTTTATCAATGGTTGTGGGCCTCCTGACTTGGGTATTAACCCTCCTCTTATGAAAGACGGGAACATGTGGAACCCTATGTTGTCGAACCAACAGGTTAACATGAGAAACTCGTACGTTGAAAACCGCATGAACTCCTTGCATCACTTGAACCAGATGTCAATGAATTACAACCAAAACCAAAATGGGGTCAACAATGGTCCAAATGGCCAGCAACTGGGTCGTTTTGTATTGAATGGCAATTACAATGGGCGTAGTCGCTATGGCAACGACATGAATGTCCATCGTAAAATGCACAATAATCGCAGAAAAGGCGACGATGCTTCCAAGTATGCCAACTCCAAGTTGGAGGATTTTACTGGAGAAATCTACAACTTGTGCAAAGACCAGCATGGATGTAGGTTTTTGCAGAGGCAGTTGGATTTGGGCAGAGAGGTTGCAGAGGGGAGACCTAATGGCGAAGTTTTATCGAACGATATTGCTGCTACTATGATTTTCAATGAAATATACCTCAAAATCATTGAGCTCATGACCGATCCGTTTGGCAACTATCTTATCCAGAAACTATTTGAAAACGTGTCTTCCGACCAGCGGCTTATTTTGGTGAAAAATGCCGCTCCTGAGTTTATCAGAATCGCCTTGGATCCTCATGGAACCAGAGCGCTTCAGAAGTTGGTGGAGTGTATCAGCACCGAAGAAGAGTCCAACTTGTTGATTGCTTCTTTGTCTCCACACATTGTTTCTTTGTCTCGTGATTTGAACGGAAACCATGTGGTTCAAAAGTGCTTGCAGAAGTTGAAATCGTCTGAAAACCAGTTCATTTTTGATGCTGCTTCGCTCAATTGCATTGAAATAGCCACCCATAGACACGGCTGTTGTGTGTTGCAGAGATGTTTGGACCACGGCAACTTTGACCAACGCAAGCAGTTGAGCTTGAAGGTGGCCGAAAACGCCACCACCTTATCGTTAGACCCCTTTGGAAACTACGTGGTCCAGTATGTGTTGTCTCGGGGCGACGACGAGCTGATCAAGATCATTTTGAACCATATTCAGAGCAACGTCGTTTCGTTGTCGCTCCACAAGTTTGGGTCCAATGTCATTGAAAAGTCGCTTAGAATCAGCAAGTTGACCGACAGTTTGGTTGAGGTGTTGTTGAAGAACGAAGATCGGTTTGGGGTCATGTTGAACGATGCTTTCGGGAACTATGTGTTGCAGACCAGTTTGGACGTGGCCAGCAGTGGCGACTTGGTCAGATTGTCCAATGCTTTGCAGCCCTTGATGCCAAACATCAAGAACACCCCGCACGGCCGTCGTATCATGACCAAAATCCAATCTTTATAACAAGATTACAAGCTTGAGATCAACTGTTAGTGTCATAAGTGTCATAACGTCTAACTAAGTGTCATTAAACGTCTCACTAGTGTCATTAAACGTCTCACTAAATGTCACTATGTGTCTCACTAAGTGTCATTAAACGTCTCACTAAATGTCACTATGTGTCTCACTAAGTGTCATTAAACGTCTCACTAAATGTCACTATGTGTCTCACTAAGTGTCATTAAACGTCTCACTAAATGTCACTATGTGTCTCACTAAGTGTCATTAAACGTCTCACTAAATGTCACTATGTGTCTCACTAAGTGTCATTAAACGTCTCACTAAATGTCACTATGTGTCTCACTAAGTGTCACTAGATATCTCACTAAGTGTCACAATGTGTCTCACTAAATGTTGTTAATGTCTCACTAAGTGTCGCAAGTGTCACTAAATGTCACCAATATCTCACTAAATTTCACTATGACTCACGTTCCCCGCAATTTCAACGTCGCGCGCGGCTGCCGGGCGCACCAACGGCGTGTCTCCAGCCTGTCCAGCCTGTCGAGCCTGTCGAGCCTGTCCACCCTGTTCAGCCTGTCCACCCTTCCTGCCACTTGGCCGCGACTTAGCTTTCCAAAACCAGCCTTGTATTTTAGCTGTACATTAACACTGTATCCTAGTAATAAACACCTGTAGTGTTGCAGTATTTATCTATTGATTTGTAATTCGCGGCTCGCTAAACAAGAGCGCAAAAGAAGCGCACAGAAGCGCACAAACCAACTTCAAATTAGCCCAACGGTGCGGAATAAATAGTTACTATAGAGATAGTTACCTAGCGTAGCGGCGAACATGGAGGGTGCGTTTCCCAAAGCCAACGAGTCGCAAACATCCGACACCACCAACAACAATAACAACACCACCAACACCAACAACTCAAACTCCAACACCAATCACATCAATCAAAATCACTCCAATCACAATCAAAATAGCTCCAACCACCAAAACAACGCCAATCAAAACCCCAATCACAACGACGACAAAAAAGAGACTCGCATCAAAAAGAGAAAATACAGCAGGGGAGGATGTGAAGAGTGCAAACGTAGAAAGATGAAATGCGACGAAGGCAAGCCCTACTGCCACAACTGTAGTCGATTGAACAAAACATGTATTTATAGAGACAAGCAGCGGTTTCGGTTTGAGCCGGTGGACCAAAAACCCGACCGGCTTCCTTATATACTCAACCAGCCTGCGGCCGGACCGCCGCAGAACTTGGCGCTTAGGTTTTATAGTCCGAAAGGGCCCGAAGAGTATGATTATTATGGGCAGAATGGCATAGCCGGAGCGAAGGGAAGTATACCGACGGGCGCAGTGCCGGGACCTGGGTTGCCGGGAGTACCGGGAGTGCCTGGGTTGCCGGGAGGTTTGCTGGGGTCTCCGCTAGGACTTCCGCACGGTTTGCCGGGGTTGTCGCCGGTTCCCAAGGAGAGCCTTGCGCCGGGCCAGTTTAGCAACACCATTCCAGACATCCTTGCCAGCCCCGTATCCAACACCAAACATGAGATGCGCAGCTTGTTTGACAAGGCCAGTCTATTGGTGAATGATATCAACGACCTTGTGGCGTTGGACATTCCCAGCGAATGGCTCGACGATCTAGACACAAATGGTGGTGCGACTAGTGCGGCTAGTGCGCCCAGCGCGGCTAGCGCGCCGAGCGGTGCGTCCAGTGCCGCGCCCAGTGCTGGGCCCAGCGGTGCGCCTAGCGGGGCACCCAACATTGAACTAAGACCGGTGCTGGACAACGGCAGCTACCGCGACAGCGAGCGCCTGGTCCACTCCGAGTCGTACGAAAAGCACAACTTCCGCGTCGACGAGCTCGCGAGCCAGTTCATCGGCCACGACATCTCGCCCATCGACTTCAATTCGCCGTTCCAGCTCGCGCTGCCGGACTTTGTGCTTAGCGACTTTGACAACTCCGTCACAAACACCAGCTTGATCGATCAGGTGATCCTCACCAATAAGCTCCGCGAGCCCCACATCACCTACCTCAAGGTCATCACCAACACCCAGCTTTCGTACCACTTGTTTCCGTTTGCGTCGTCGGTGGAGTCCAACCAGGTGGTGCGGCTCTTGCTCCAGTACCTGATCGACTGTCCGTACTTGCTCACGTCGTTGCTCATGTGGCTGGCGACGTTCCAATACAACCAGAGCGGCAAGCAGATCCACGACATTTCGCGCCGAAAATACGCGACGGTGTGCTTGCGGTCGCTTAGCGAGGTTTTTGGCGCGGCCCGTAGGGAGACTGACAAACCGACCCTCCCCCCTAGCCTGGAGCCCACGTCTGCGCCCAAGCCCCGTAGCCCGCCCACTGCGCCCAAACCCCTTAGCCTGGATGGGCCCACTCCCAATAGACCATCCCCCGGGTTCCACCTCAAAGACGACATCGAAAAACTCCTTCTCACCATTTTGGTCCACACCTCCAGCTTTACCGCCACCGCGCAGGGCGACGACTCGCGCACCCGCATGCTTAATTCGTGGAAAGTCCATTTGCGAGGCGCCAAGGATCTCTTGACCCAGTACAATTCCCTCAAAATGTCCTTCAACCGCCCCCATGTTTCCGGCGGGTTGGCTCTCGCCAAAACATGGTTCTTTGCCATGGAATCCATTGCCTCGCTCAACTCCAACCTAGGCGGGATTCTCAAGCACTCCGAACTAAAAGACGATAGCGACAGCGACAAAAGCGCCGCGGACCCGCACCACGACTCCGACACCGATCTCTACGAAAACTTCCGCGTCTACTCCGATACCGCCTACTTCTCGCGCGACCTCAACCCCGACTACCACGACACCCTTGTCAAGATCGGGTTGCTTGTTCCTGCGCACATGGGCCTGCAAACCCCGTTCAACTTGTTTCTAGGGTACCTGATGCGGTTTGTGCTTCTTTCGCAAGAGTTCGGCAAGGCCCTCAAGTACGTGCGTCTGCAACCAGGCAAGGCCCAGGTCTCAGCCGCCCAGGTGTGTAAGCTCATGGCCATGATCCACGATGCGCGCAAAACCGAGATCATTCCTGGGGTTTCCCACAAAACATACGCCGTGCCCATCACCTCGCCGGGCCACCCCGACTTCAACGATCCCTCCGGGTACCACCCCAAGTTCCCTGCCTCGGCCTACACCAAGATCGTCACCCACGACGGCGCCACCCACTACTACTCGTGGCTCGATCTCAGCGAACATATCCGCATCGACACCCTCTACCTCCGCATGCTCACCACGCACGGGCTCCTCAAACTCGCCCCCACCCACCCGCTCGTCCAAGAGATCGTCGACCGCAGTCTCAACTCGTGTTTCTTTATTCTCCCCAAAAGCCTGCCGCTCTACGCCCTTCACCGCGACAACATCCTTGTTGAGACCACAAACTACTACCTCACCCCCAATGTGTTTGACGTGCGCGCCATCATGATCCAATCGGCATTCCGCGTTTGCAGCAATTTGATCCAAACAAAACACCAGTTTGAGAAGGTGGAGCTTTATTTTCTTGGGCTCGTCAAGCTTGGAAATGGAAGTTCGCTCGCGGCCTTAGATTTACTTTACAAAATCAGAGATCGCGCCAACCAGAGGGCTGAGGGGAGAGAGGTGCTGCCCCATGAGGACGATGTAGATGATTTAGATGCTATACCTTTTGCCTAGGTCTAGAGTATGATCGATCCAGAGTATGATCGAAGATCGTACTCTAGATCATCGTCTGTACTACCTTCACTACCTCACTCTTCATTTCACCACACATCACCACACATCACCACACACCACTACACATCACTACATATCACTTAGTATCACTTGATCATCCTTGATCATCCCTGATCATCATCTTCTTGGTCGTATACTCGTTTACCTCGTTTACCTCGTTTGCGCACGCTGTTTCTCACTGTGCTGGTCGCACTTTTTGCGTTCGCTCGTTTGCAGCATTTGTCGCATTTGGTCGTTCCCGTCTCATTGTTTTTGCTGCCTTTGTGCCTTCTTTGTTCGCGTTGCAAAAAATCAAAATATTCAACAAATCAACTAACGCATTTTGGTGAAGTTATCAACACATCCTTTGGTGAACATCATGTCAGATAGTCCAATTGCATTCAGTTCTTCAGTTGATGCTACTGTGCCAACTCACATCCAGGAATCAGAGCCCTCTCAGCCAGACGTGGTGTCGTCTGTCAGACCCGGATACCTTGATCCAAAAGATATCGAGTACGAGTTCGGTGGGCCTGCCGGTGCCGTGGGCATGATGGTAGGGTTTCCATTACTTATGTGGTACATGTGGATTAGCGCCGAGTTCTACGGCGGAGCCCCTGCTTGGCCTGCCGCCGGCCAGCTGTGGCCACAGTTTCTTGACATTCTCTGGTCGATTTTTGTCAAACACGGGGTACCATCTTTGGGAGTAGTGGCCTACTTCACCGCCTTTATGATCATCCAAGGTATCTTCTATGTAACGTTGCCTGGAACCTGGACAAAGGGCCAGAAGTTGGCCCACAAAAATGGCAAGCAATTGCCCTACTTTTGCAACGCACTTACATCGTACTACACCACCTTTGCGGTTATCTTTGGGTTGCACGTTTCCGGCTTGATCAAGGCCTCGTTTTTGTTGGACAACTTCGGCCAAATCATGACCACCGCCATTGTTTACGGCATTACGTTATCTGTCGGTTTATACCTTCTGTGTCTTTACATCACCAAGGACTACCAGAGAATGACCGGAAACCATCTTTACGACATTTTTATGGGCGCTCCGCTCAACCCCAGAATCGGAAAGTACCTTGATCTCAAGATGTTCTTTGAAGTGAGATTGCCATGGTACATCTTGCTGCTTTTGTCTTTGGGCCTTTGTGTAAGACAGTACGATTCTTACGGCTACGTCACTCCTCAGGCCGCCTTTGTATTTTATGCCCACTGGTTGTACGCCCATGCATGCTCTAAGGGTGAAGAATTGATTGTGCCTACTTTCGACATGGCGTACGAAAAATTCGGGTTCATGTTGTTATTTTGGAACATTGCTGGGGTTCCTTACACCTACTGCCACTGTACCTTGTTCCTTGCCAACCACCATCCTTCGGAGTATGCCTGGTCTACTCCATACATGGTCTTGTTATTTGTAGTTCTTAACGGTGCCTACTTCATTTTTGACACCGCAAACTACCAAAAAAACGACTTCAGAAGAAGTTTGGCTGGAAACGCCCCCACCAACAAGCCATTTCCACATTTACCTTATTCTTCGTTGAAAAACCCAAGATACATCGAATGTGACAATGGTTCCACCTTATTGACTGAAGGCTGGGTCCGTTACGCCAGAAAAATCAACTACACTTCCGATTACACCATGGCACTCACTTGGGCATTGGCCTGTGGCTTTGCATCGCCATTTCCATGGTTCCATCCACTCTTTTTCTTGATTGTTTTGGTCCACAGAGCATTGAGAGATCAGAGAAAATGCCAAAAGAAGTATGGCAAGTACTGGGACGAGTACCTCAAAGAATGTCCCTACTTGTTCATTCCGTATGTGTTGTAATTAGAAAAGTACTATAATGTACTAAAAAGGAAGAGAAATAAAGTACTGACGTACTAAAAAGTACTAAAAGTTACATCATGTATGCTTATTAGGAAGTTAAAAGATTGTCATACAATCATATAGATATGAATATAATCAATAAATTATTGAGTCACTCAACGAGTAGTATAGTATATTATTATACCATGCCTATAAGTAACCCTAAGTACAGTACAAGGGTAAATCAAAAGTGACGATGAGCAATTTGGAGAGGATAGATGTGAAACAACCACGGTGTATTCATGTACCTATATTGACTCGTAAGTAGACTAACTTAATAGACTATAATTTTAATAGACTTCTAATAGACTAGTAGACTTCTAATAGACTCTGATAGACTTTTTAATAGACTCTATCATTCTAATCCTGCTCTGCAATTGCAACCAACCGTTCATCGATCTCCTCCGGACTCAAAATCCTGAACCCCTCAGCAGTAGCCACTCCGATCTCAATGTCATTCTTTCTAAAGTCAGTTCCCAACACATTGCTGAGCGCAGAAATGGAAAACTCCACGGTGGCTTTCCAATCGCCCTTCACATAATCCGATTTCTTGAACTTCTTCTCCAAATACGTGGTTGCTTCCTGCTGCTTGGGGCCTGTAGCCACCGCTTTGACGCCGGTATAGTATCCTGCAGGGTCACACTTGAAGATCTGAGGGCCCTTGTTCTCGTCCTCGGTCTCGACCTGGCAGAACGTCAAGGCTACGCCCAATGGCCTCATGTATGCTCTCTGGGTGTATAGCTGGGATAAGTTGGCCATTCTCTTGGCCAAGCTCTCTACAGGCATTTCATAGCCATACTTGTACCTGAACTCGGTGGCTTCGGCTCTGGCTCTTAAGGCTTGTGCCCTAGCATCGGCAATTGATCCATTCACTAGCAACCCAATGGACGGGGTGACTTTGAAGAGATACGAAACGGTTTTTGGATCCAACAACTTGTCGGGGGTTTTCTTCTGTGAGATCAAAACGGCGGAGTCTTGGCCAGAAACCCCGAGCGACGTGATATTGGAAGAATTGATGGCTTTGAAGGCGTACTCCACTTGGTACAATCTGCCTTCTGGCGAGAAGATTGTGATGTGACGGTCAAAGCCGGCGGATCCTAGATGTTAGTCATCGACGATACTGGCGTGCGACTGCGTGTCACCGACCATACATACCTGACATTGTGTATTAGGTGTCTTTATCTGACTGTTAGTCTTGTATCGTTCTATCTTTTAGTGGCGTCTTTAGTGGCGATCGTTTTCGGTGCGCGCACGACAACCAACTGAAATAAGAACAGTTTTGAAAGGGTTATAGTACGTCTTTAGTGTTTGTTATTGCTTGGTGGGATGGCTACGTCTTTCATATCGTCTGATACGTTCAGCACAGACAGGAAAACCACCGATAACTCGCCGTTCTACGTTTCGAATTCCCCCGCAAAGACACATGTCTCGTACCACTACAACCCCTCCGCTGCCGAGTACCACTACGGTGCCCTCCACCCCATGAAACCCTTCAGACTAATGCTCACCGACCACCTAGTCACCTCGTACAAGCTCTACGAGAAAATGGATCTATTTACCCCGCGCAGAGCCACCCGCGAAGAGCTTCTTCAGTTCCACAGCGAAGACTACATCGACTTTTTGGAGTCGATAACGCCCGAAAAAACGGCCAAGATGACCGGCGAGCTTCTTGCCCAGTTCAATATCGGTGACGACTGTCCTGTTTTCGACGGAATGTACGATTACTCGTCGATTTACGCCGGTGCTTCGCTCGATGCTTCGAGGAAGCTCATTAATGGGATGTCAGATATAGCTATAAATTGGTCGGGGGGCCTTCACCACGCCAAAAAGTTCGAGCCCAGTGGGTTTTGCTATGTCAACGATATTGTTCTTAGCATTATAAACCTCCTAAGAGTGCATCCCAGAGTCATGTATATTGATATTGACTTGCACCACGGAGACGGCGTCCAGGAAGCTTTCTATACTACCGACAGAGTAATGACGGTGTCGTTTCACAAGTACAATGGTGAGTTTTTTCCTGGAACGGGGAGTGTAGACGAATACGGCCTAGGAAAGGGGAAGAACTATGCTGTGAATGTGCCGTTGCGAGACGGTATCGATGACGAATCTTACATCAGATTGTTCAAACTGATCATGGAGCCGCTCATCACCAAGTTCCAGCCCACGTGTATAGTCCAGCAGTGTGGAGCTGACTCTCTTGGGTATGACCGTCTAGGATGCTTCAATCTCAATATCCGGGCCCATGGGGAGTGTGTGAAGTTTATCAAGTCTTTTGGCATTCCCATGTTGGTTCTAGGCGGCGGAGGGTACACTCCGCGCAATGTATCGCGGCTTTGGTGCTATGAGACGTCTGTGCTAAACGACGTCACCCTAGACCATAAAATCCCCAATTATCTTCCTACATACGACTGGTTTGGGCCTGATTACTCGTTGCATCCACAATTGGAAGGGAGAATAGATAACAAGAACTCCAAGAAGTACTTGGAGAGTGTCAAGCAGGAGATCTTGGAGCAGCTACGGTACTTGAACCATGCTCCGTCTGTCCAAATGAGAGAGGTACCTCCGGATATTACCGGGTTGACCGAAGAGGAAGAGGAGGCGATACGGGATATGGAAGAAGACTCAGAAAACTAAGACAATAGAACAGAAAACAACGAGGGATGACTGTATTATAGTGTACTATAAATAGATAATATAAATAATATTAAGCACTGCGACGTTGAGTTGCTAAGTAGATGAAGCGGAATAATGGCTACCAAACTACATTTAGTTACTATCCTCTAGTTAGTCTCTAGGCTGCTATCTAGTTTTATAACGTAATACAAGAAATATTTTAATTTATCCCTTTAGGCTTTATTCATCAACAACCTACTTGATAATACGGGTGGTATAGCAACCTTATCCAGTGGACTCGAACTAATTCAGAGTATCTACCTAAACTAGGTATAATAGATATATTCATGGTCTGAAAATATTAACAATATTAATTCTACTACTATGTTTATAATTCATGGTCTGAATATACACTATTAATTCTACTACTATGTTTACAATTCATGGTCTGAATATCTTTGTAATTTCGCAGCAATTGAAGCTGCAAATATTTTTTGAGTTTTTCCGACAACCACGAAGATATATTTCAAGGATTGGATGGAGACAGCTCTCGAGTAATGCAGAAGGCTATCGGGACTGCTCTCTATCTTAGCACTTTTTGAAAGTCGTAGACTATGAGTATAGTCCGGTGTCCTCTAGATCAAAGCACTATGATATCTAATTATTGGAAATAGAAAGCCAAGAATACATTGACAGAGAACTCGTGTCAAAACCAGTAGAAGCTGCGTTCTGAACAAGACATGAACAATACTACTAGAAAAGTGGTAATAAACTATTTGATAGCTGGTATAATCTCTCACCAATTCTTACTTTTCTCTCACTAATCTTCGTGTCTCACTAACTCTTTCTCAGTGTCTCGCTAATTCTACTTTCTCTATTCTCATTTTTCTCACTAATTATTACCAATTCTTACCAATTCTCACTAATTCTCACTAATTCTCACTAATCCTCCACTATTCACTATTTCATTCTCACTATTCTCACTATTTCATTCTCACTATTTACTCCATTGTATCTCAGCCTCAACTAATATTCACTCATTTCATACCACCTCCACCGTCCATACATACCCTACCAGCACCACACTCCTTCCACAACCCACCTACTTCCTCCACAACCCACCTACTTCCTCCACAACTCACTCGCTTCCTCCAAAACTCACCCACTTCCTCCAAAACTCATCCTCTCCTTCCCACTCCTCCCACTCCTCCTACTCCTCCTCCCACTCTACCCTATTTGATAGTATTCTTATGACATGGACGTCACACAACTCTCCATCGTGTTGGACCCCGTCTCCAACAGGAAGGTCATCAACGATGACTACCGAATCATCCGCAAAATCGGCCTGGGGCAGTACGGGAAGGTTCTTTTGGGCGAGGTCATACAAAACTCCAACCGGCCGTCGATCGATTCCAAAACCTCCAGGACCTCCAAAAGTTCCAGAAGCTCAAAACACGAACATCCTATAGCTATCAACGATAAGTTTGTGGCGATAAAAACCATCAACAGGTTAGACAAATCAAAGCTCATCACCAAATCGTACCTCTCGCAGACGGTCAAAATCAAACGAGAGATCCAGATCATGAAAGAATGCAGTCATCCGAATGTAGTCAAGTTGTACCAGGTCATAGACGACCTTAAGTTCGACAAAATCCTTCTTATACTTGAGTATTGCCAGTATGGAGAGATCGACTGGAAGCGTTACAACCATTACTACGAGAAATACAAGCCGCTGAAACGCCCGCTCACCATCAATAAGATTCTTCGTGATGTCATCAACGGCCTAGAGTACTTGCATCTGGTCAAAAAGATCATTCACCGTGACCTAAAACCGTCCAACTTGCTTATAACCCAGGACAATACCATCAAGATCTCCGACTTCGGCGTGTCGCTTATTTTACAGAACAACCACACGGACCAGAAAGAACTCAGCAAGACCATGGGCACGCCGGTGTTTTACGCTCCAGAACTATGCCAGTTTGTCAACAACCGACTATCGATGATCCACACCTCGCATATTGTCATCGACGAAAGAATCGATATCTGGGCCCTAGGAGTGGTTCTCTACTGTCTTATGTTCAACGACCTTCCGTTCAACGGCTTGAATGAGTTTGAGCTCTTCAAAAACATCGTGCGAGACGACTTGAAGTTCCCCAAAATCAAGCACACTTCCAAAACCACCGATGTCGATATCAAGGAACTTAAACTACTCAAGGATCTCATCAAGAAAATCCTCGTCAAGGACCAAGATACCCGGTTGTCTGTTGAAGAGATCAAACTACACGAGTTTACTACGTTTGACTTGGGATCTGTGGAAAGAAAGAAGTTCTTGAACTTCAACCAGGGTGTATTCAAAGACAATTCCACCCGTGAACGACTTGAAAATGGCAAAGGGGTGCTGAAATTCAGACGGTTCTTTGGCCGTTCGGCTCCAGAGCCAGTCAAACCAGTACCCACCATCACCGATCTTGAGCCGGTGGACGATCTTTTGGACTCGTATTTGGACGACTCGTCGTCTTTTGCCAGTGATCTTGATGGTGATGAAGTAATCTCCATTGACAATAGTAATATTCTCAGCGACTTGAAGTCTTCTTCGTATGATTTACCGAAAAGTGCTTCTAACTCCACCGACATCTCGGAGACTTCAGACCGCAAACCCAGACCAATACCTTTAATCCTAACAAAGTCTACATTCACCCCCGAAAACACTGAAAAAGACTATAAAGCTTATTCTTCTGCTACTGGTAGCCCCCAAACACCTACTAATAATAATACCGTCACCATTGGAGCACCCAGCTCCGCCAGTTCCAGCAAATCTGTCTTCAGCCCGTCCAGACGCTTCTTCTCTCGAAACAAGAAAAGCAAACCCGAAAAAAAACCAACCATCAGCTCTCTTTCTTCGCCAGCCAAAAAGGGCAAGAATCCGGCAAAAAAGATCACCGATTTGATGGAGCCTCCGCCAATCTTTGGACTCAACGCTGCGTATCCTTCAGGTTCAGGCAACAGTGGAGATTCGAGCTTAAAGAGTCCTATCAGTGGTCCTCCTAGTAGTATTGCCAAGTCGTTTGATAGTGCCAGTACTAGTCGAAGAAGTAGCCCCAAATCTGCCCTCAATTCGCGTAAAAACTCCATGTCATCGGTAGGAAGCGGATACGGGCTTATGAGAATCACCAGCTCGTCGTCGTCGCTCAATCTCAATGCATATTTGACAGACGATAACTATTCCATAGCGTCCATTCAAAGACCAGTGCGGCTGACTGAGATCGACAGTGATACCGAGCACGAAACCACCATTGAGGAGCCCGACGATACGCTTCTCGACGATTCGATTCTTCGAAATTTCACCAGCATGAACGAGTATTTAGATAGACTAGACTAATACCATAAATACCATACTAAGTACCATACTAAGTACCATTAAATACCATACTAGATACCAATACTACAATACTACAATACTACCATACTACCATACTACAATACTACAATACTACCATACTACCATACTACCATACTACCATACCACCATACCACCAAACTAAAATATTACACTACCACCATACTAAATTCTACAATACTCTACTCTGTAGACAATCAGACAGACCAATAGTACTGACAGATACTGTATGGCTAGGATAAAATACTAGAAACAATTCCAAGACAAATACCAGGCACGAATTTACTGTTAACCAATATTTTGCAGCCGGACTTAGTATTCTTGGTCCACTCTTCGAGATTCGCTAGTACCATTCAATAGGCTTGGCGAGAATCTTCATGGATACTGGCTAGATGGTCCTTAGATTGTTGCACCTCTAGCAATCTTGTGAATATATATCAAGAGACCAGAATTCTACCATACGGACTGATAAGATCACTAGAAATCGACATTCGTACTGTACTAGTTTCAATAATCCTGAAATTGCAATATCCACTGTGGTATGGTATCAATACACTGTGATGTAGGATAATGCATCCACTGAGTATTAATGCTCATACTCATGGTATTGCATCAAAACTGTGGTGCATCAATCGCTTTCATAATTACTGTATTAATCAGTACTGTAGAATTATTTATTTTGCACCCAAATGAAATATTCATCGTCAGAGAATTTCATCTGTTGCTGGAGCAGCATCAACCGTACAATAGTCGAAAGGTACAGATGCATAACGTGGAGTTGATCCAGAGTGACAATGTGTTCGAAAAAGAGAGGTTTCCCGGAATTTTGATATAAGATGCGATTAGACGACCAGAACAATAGAGAAAATAGAACAGAGACGACGTTTGTAGCGAGCTAGCGAGAAGCTGCAGGAGAGTCAGGCCCACCAACAGTAAACATTCGAACAAACAGAGTGAAATATATGATGTTGCACTGCTCTAGAAGAACAGTTACGAACTAGTCTTGAGTCACGAACTAGTCTTAATTACGAACTAGTCAGTTGCTCTCCAGAATCTCCAAGAATCTCCAAGAATCTCAGAGAGCGTAACCCGCCGATTCGCAAATTTGCAGTCGGGGAAGCTGCGTCCTTCCTAATCGGGACTGATTCACAATATTAGTGTTTTGCAAAATCGGGCGGCGTGTCGCGTGTGGGCAGAGAAGAGATGGTGGATGTGGCCGGCAAGAACGAGGCGATTGGCCACAGTGGTTGCCATATGAGTCTAGGGTCCTGGCCCCTTGCACCGTAACCTCCTATCCAGCACCTTTCCAGCACCTTTCCAGCACCTTTCCAGGGTAGAGCCTGTAGTTGAGCGTGTTCGTTTTCGCATTTGTCGCGAGTTCGGTGGTGCGTGATGCGTCAGTCAGGGCACCTTTCACCCGAAATACACATCACCATCCTGAAGCCCCAGTGACTACCTGAGCCCTTATCGAAGAAGACGACAATACACAATAAGATCAACGAAGAATTAGCATCCGCAGCCTTCCTCGTCACGGTAGAAAGCACTCAAAACACAAGGACACAGTAGGAATAATTCATAGTGTGGCATAGTTTAGGCATAGTGGCATAGTGGCATAGTAGGCGTTGTAGGCATAGTGAGGGTGTAGGCAGTGTAGGTAGTGTAGGGTAGCACCTACTAGGCAAGGCAGAGCCTCGCGGCTAGTAATTAACTACATTGTGCCTCCCACTAATGAACCAACAATTGAAATTCGTTTCTTTTGAGTCCCGCATTTTGTTTAGTTATTGCTCCTTCGTGGTGCATACTAATATCAATATTCCATTGCCTTTGTGTCCGGTGCGTACCTTCACTTGCTCCTGACTGTTTATTTCCATAAAACCTGGTTGATTCCCGAGAAAGAGAGGGTGACGATCACACGAGGTCCTACACAGTACACTACAAGTACAGTACACACTATTATCAAGTACACAGTACACTTCATAGTACTCCCATCGTAGTACTCCCATCATAGTACTCGCATCATAGTACTCACTATCGTTAAACTACTCACTATCATTAATACCAGTACAACAAGTACAATTCAATAGTACTACCATAGTACTAATCACACCAACACTAATACTCTAATACTCTACTACCAATACTACCAATACTACCAATACTACCAATACTACCAATACCACTAATACCACCACTAATACTACCACTAATACTACCACTAATACTAACCACTATCCGTGCCCCACCCAATCCGTCGCATCGGTAACGTTTTTCCTACCTGGCAACCATTGCATCGCATTTTTGCACTTTTCCTGTTAGGGCTCGTTACTTATTAGTCTGTGCACTTTCCTGTTAGGCTCGTTAGTCTGCTTATTAGTCTATTCATTTTTCTGTTAGGCTCGTTAGTCTACTTTAGTCTATTGGTGACTTTTTGTTAGGTTAGTCTACTTAGTCTATTGGTGACTTTTTGTTAGGTTAGTCTACTTATTAGTCTACAGTCTACTTGTTTATCATACTATCATGTATGACTCCAACAAAAGAGACCGCCCGGCGTCGTCGTACTACGAGACCCCGGCCCTAGACGCAGACGACACCCTGGCGCTCTCGCCGTCGCACAGACTGCCGTTCAGCAACATCTCCAACATCGTGTTGCCCAACATGAAAAAGAAGTTTTCGTCGTCCACCAAAAACTTTACAAGATCCATGACTCAGGTAGCTAAATCTTCCCACCACTTCTTCACATCCAAAGACAAGGATACCGTCCAAACTGCTCCGGAAGCAATTGACGACACCACAGACACCACAGACACCACCATCAACGACGACTTTACAGACTACACAGACACCACCAACATCTCCCACGACCTCAAAGACATGTCTTTTGTGCTAGACCACTCGCCCATCCAGAAAAAACCCATCAGGCGCATCCACTCGATGTATCAGACCACCAAGGAAAAAGAATGTTTCAGGATGGAAGACAACTCGCACTTGAAAAACACCCGCATTGCCACATTTCTGGTGGCCAACGACTTGATTCCGCGCATCGACGAGGACACCATGCTCAGCATCGTGTGCGGGCACCACGACTCCGAGTTCGACGAGTTTGTGATTGTCGACTGCAGGTTTGACTACGAATACAAAGGCGGCCACATCGACGGCGCCATCAACATCTCGTCCAAAGAGATGCTCGAGTCGCGCTTTCTCCACCAGCCAAAGCCTTCATACAAACAGCTTTTGATTTTCCACTGCGAGTTTTCGGTGTTCAGGGGCCCCACCATGGCGAGCCACTTGCGGAAGTGCGACCGCAAACTCAACAGTAACCAGTATCCACGACTTTCGTTCCCGGACATTGTTATATTGGAGGGGGGCTACAAACGGTTCTACGCCAAGTACAAGCAGAACTGCACCCCGCAGGGGTACGTCGAGATGAAGGACGTCAACCACGAAAAGACCTGCGAGTCCCAGATGAACAAGGTCCGGCAGGACGCCAAGCTCACGCGCGCCAAGTCGTTCAACCAGTTCGCCACCTCCTCGTTCTACGGCCTCGACAGAGCCCCGCCCTTTGGTCACAATAGATCCAGTTCCTTTACCACCATCACAAGTGAAAAGATCTTGAAGCGCCAACGGTCCACCTCCAAGGTGAAAAACTCGGGCTCGCGCATCGAGATGCGCCTCCAGCGCGCCTCCACCTTCTCCAACGACCACTCTATCTTCAACTCGTCGTCGTCATCCGTGGGCTCTTCGACGTCCATGCCTGTGTTTGGAGGCTCTGCTTTCGCCGAGCCCGACTCAAACTTCCAGCCTCCATTGGCCTCGTTCAGCCGCACCAAGTCGTACTCCACCGCCAACAACTCGTCGTCGTCCGTTTCCATCAACTCGTCGTCGTCGTCTCTTTGCTCAGAATCGACCTGTTCTTCCAACGAATTGAACGCCCCATACCTGTCGCCCATGGGAGAATTCACCGACTTTTTCGAGACAAAAACCAATAACCTTACCAACTACATGAAATCTGGAACCTCCACCCCTGGAAGCGTCCTCAAACCGGTCTCCCGAAAACCCAGCGGGCCTCTTCCTGCATTGCCCAACCGCCAATCCTCAAATTCCAATCCCATAGCATTTTCTCTGCAGCCACAGCAGCTGTTCAAATTCCCTAATAACCTCAAACAAAAGCCGTCGCGCCACAGCGTCAACAGAATCAGCACTCCTCTTCTTCTCAACTCGTCGCCCATCATCAGTTCGCCCTTATCCACAGCCACCCCAGTCAGTACCATCGATTCGACCATTTCCAACGCCTCCATAATTGATCCTATCAACGATACTCCAGTGGACTTTGCGGTGCCGTTTGCTTCGTCCAAGCATCGGTACGTCAACCACTCTCGAAAATCGGGTTCCCTCCTATCATCTGCTGGCGGAGGACTCTACAACCTCATCTCACTAGATATAGATGAGGCTGGAGAACAAGAAGACGAACAGTACACCAGTACCTACTGCAGCAGAAGAGGCAGTCTTCTGACCGATATTATTGATGAGCACGAGTGCCAGCCCCCCAAGATACCCACGTACTTCCAAAAGAGTCCGTTTAACTAATTCAATTCTAATAACTATTCAAAACAATGTAGACAAAACACAATCACAGTACGCAGATCCTACTATTCAAAATAACCGATGTAGAGGAGTCATTCACAAACTACCGATGTAGACAGATCATTCACAATCACAATAGATGTAGATCACGACCGTCCTCATCTATTGAGAAGTCGCATTTTTTGCACCCAAATTTATTATTTAGCAAATTTTAACAATGTAGAAAGTTATAAATAAGAAATGAAGTATTGACACTCAATAGAGATTGTTTATCGAATGATGGAAATCGGTGATGTCAGTAGTTGAAAGTAGGCTTAGACATACTGTTGCAAAATGCATATCTATTATGAATAAAAACTAAAGTAGTAGCACGAATAAGTCGAACAATGACCATTTTTTATTATCATATAGAAGTGATTATAAAATAACAAATTCAAGTAATCTATGAAGAGGTACAAGATAAAGATTCGTGTAGATTATAATTTTATCTAAAAATTAATGAAAATTACGAACCCAATGAGATAAGGTGAAACATAGAGGAATGACTGGAGCACAGAAGTAGACATTACCAGCTTTGAAGAGCCAAAGAAGCGGACTATTGAACATGGGTAAATCTAATTGTTAGAGCGGGACACAGTTTATGTAGTACAGACACTTAAATACGTTTACAAATGGAAACATCCCAACACCAACGACCAAGCATCCTAACATCAAAAGCTGAACATCCTAGCTGCAGTAGTCAAAATCGAAACTCAATTTCAGCACTGTTAGTGCAAGGGCCCACAACTAGACCCTTGAACTATTAGACACTGTTTAGCACTTAGATGTAATAATCATGATCAGACAATTTAGAATTGTTAGAATGAAATCATGTCACTTCGTTTGTTTTGAATAATCATTTCTCATACTGAAGTATGATACAATTCATCTTCTATATATTCAATGATAGAATTATTACTTATAAGGATATTAAAATTAATACCGTGAGTTCATTAAGAGTAATAACATACTATAATTTTGATGAATAAAAGTATTTCTTATTGATAATAAATAGAACTAAACACAGATCGTTTTCATAATTTCTTCAATTATATCTTTGGCTTGTCAGATAATAACTTGATGGCAGCATTGTTGATGGCAATGGTCTTTCTTTCCACAACTTGGACTTGGAAAGTGACAACATCACCCTTCTTCCAAGCCAAGACCTTCAAAGTCTCACCTGGGAAAACAATACCGGTGAATCTAGCCTTGATTTCGCCAAATGGTCCAAATTTGTCCAACAAGACCTTGGCAGCTAATCCGTAGGTACACATACCGTGTAAGATAGGAGCATCGAATTTGGCACCCTTGGCAAAGTTAGGATCAATGTGCAATGGGTTTCTGTCACCAGTCAATCTGTACAAAGCGGCTTGGTCTGGAGAAATCTTGATTTCGGTGGTGAAATCTGGGTCGGACTTTGGAGCTACGAAATTGGAAGTAGCAAAGGCCTTTCTTTCACCATAAGACTTGGTTTCACCTTCACAGTTTCTGATGAAGAAGGTGGCTTCGTTGGTGAACAAAGCTTCACCGGTGCTGGCGTCGACCGACTTGGATCCATGGACAACAACGGTGTTGGTACCCTTTTGGGTGATGGCCAAAGGATTGTAAGAAGTCTTTACGGATCCTTCAGTTGGAATTGGCCATTTTTCAACCTTGATATAGTGTTCACCGTGTAACAACAACATTGGGTTGAAGTTCTTCAACAATTTGGCAAACGAGGTTTGAGACTTTTGAGAGTTAAAGGTTGGCAAGTGGCCAAAAGTAGGAATGACCTCGAAGTCTTGGTCGTTTTCGTACACATACTTCAATTCCTTGTGGGTAGCACCAAGAGCAATGTTGTACAAAATGACTTCTTTGTCGCCATAAGTGAAGACTGGGTCTTCTTCATCGTCCTCATCATCCTCGTCGTCTTCTTCTTCGTCTTCATCATCTGGATCAACAGCAGCCAAGATAGCCATCGAAGATTCGGTGGTGCTCTTAGGGTTGGCAGTGCCCTTGGTGAAGTCAACGATTTCATCGAGGTGAGATTCAATGAATTCTGGAGTGACAACTGCGTCTCTGGAAACAGCACCCTTGGCTCTTTGCCATCTGGTGTTACCGATCCAACCACCACCGCCTTCAAACAATTCACCGGTGACCTTGACTTCGTCAGAAGCCAAGTAGACCAACAATGGAGCCACTTGGTCAGGGTGGTAGAAACCCTTGTCTTCTTCTCTGAAAATAGTCAAAGTCATGGCGGTTTCGGCATGAGGAGCTACAATGTTGACCTTGATGTTGGCCTTGGCACCTTCAATGGCAATGGTTCTGGAGAAACCAATAATAGCAGCCTTGGCGGCAGCATAGTTGGCTTGGCCAAAGTTACCGTAAATACCAGAAGTGGAGGTAATGTTGATGACTCTACCGTGTTTCTTTTCCAAAAAGTAAGGCCATGCCAATCTGGTCAAGTTGAAAGTACCAAGCAAATGGACGTTTTGGACAGCGTACCACTCATCATCAGTGAGTTTGGCGAAAGATCTGTCTCTCAAGATACCGGCGTTGTTGATCAAGATATCGATGGTTCCGTATTTACCAATGACATTGTCAATAATAGCCTGGGCATCCTTGGCCACGTCATGAACGTCAGCGTGGGCTTCACCGCCAGCGGCCTTGATTTCCTCGACAACCTTGGAGGCGTCTTTGAAGTCATTGACAACGACCTTGGCACCGTACTTGGCAAAGAACAAGGCGTAGTCTCTTCCCAAACCGGCACCAGCACCGGTAATAAGAACGACTCTGTTTTTCAAGCTGATTTTTGGAGCCGAGTTGATGTCGAATGGAGGCAACTCTCTGGCAGCTTTGGTCAACGACAAGTAGTCGTTGAGCATGGTTGGGTGTTGGTTTTTCAACAATGCGGGCTTTTTCGAGTCGTCAAAGTCCAAGATTTCGTCAAATTTGGCAGCCACGGCTTCAGCAGTGAAGGTGGAGTCGGGTTTGAACAAAACACCTCCGGATCTTTCCCATCTGATTTGAGCGTAGAAACCAGCAGCAACCTCGAAAGTTTCACCATTCAACTGATTGTTTTCGTGGGTCAAGTACAACACCAAAGGAGCCACTTTTTCCGGTCCCAATTGCTCCAAAATTGGAGGTGGGAGGATGGATTCGGTCATTCTGGATCTGGCCAATGGAGCAATGGTGTTAGCTTTGATGTTGTAGCTTTCACCTTCCTTGGCCAAAGTCTCGGCAAAACCCAACAAACCCAACTTGGCAGCGGAATAGTTGGATTGACCAAAGTTACCGTACAAACCAGCTGGCGAAGCGGTGTTGATGATTCTACCGTACCTTTGTTTTCTAAAGTGTGGCCAGGCAGCCTTGGTTACCTTGTAGGCACCGTTGAGATGGACATCAATAAGTAACTTGAAAGTCTTTTCGTCCAACTTCTTGAACTGGGTGTCTCTCAAAATACCGGCGTTGTTGATGACAATGTGGACAGTGCCGAAAGCCTTGACAGCAGTCTCGACAATCTTTTCACCGTTCAAGACATTGTTGTAGTCAGCCACAGCAATTCCACCTTGTTTCTTGATTTCTTCCACCACTACATCGGCAGCCTTGGAGTCACCGCCTTGGCCATTGAGGGCACCGCCCAAGTCATTGACCACCACCTTGGCGCCTCTCTTGGCGTATTCGACCGCATAGTGCTTACCTAAACCACCACCGGCACCGGTGATGATAACAACTTTGTCCTTAAATGATAACTCTCCCATGTTTGTAAAGAATTAATCCACAATTGACTGCCAAATAAAAAGGGATGTTTGCTGCATTATATATTGAAATGTCAGTGCTGCAAAAATTGCGGGGTTGCCTGTGGATTAGGCAAAGGCCACATTACGGTAGTGGCGAGCATGAATAAGGGCAGTTCCGCAAACGGGGAAGAAAGCGAAGGTTTTGTGGGATTAGTGGGGTGCTTGTGATATTCGGGTGTGTGCACAAGCGAGGCAGCGAGTGTACCGAGGGTGCGAAGAAGAGTGAATGAGTAGAGACACACGTACACAATGGAAGTAAATACTTTCACCAATGCACTGTATTCGTTGACAAGGCAATGTTGCTTGGTGTGCTACTGTTACTACTGTTTTACGCTCGGTTTCACACTGTTTTACACCGTTTCACTGTTACTATGTTGTTGGTGGGAAAGTCCGCGAGGATCCGAGGGATGCGACTGTCTGTTTGACCGAGGTAGAATGGTCCTCACTGCCGGAGCATGGCCGCTCACGTGGGTGCGCGTGACCCGCCCGCGAACCGAGCCGTCACCGAGCCGTCACCAAGCCGCCAGGCGCCTCACGTGATGGCTGCAAACTCTCCCGCTCTACACCATCATTGTTACTCCATTCTTCGATCATTCATTCATTGATTACAATCAGTCCTAATGGAAAGTGACATTGGTTAAGACCTTTGAATTGGAGATCTAGTCAATGTGCAAACTGTAATATGGACTTAATAACAAGTTTGCAAACAGCTTTGTCTACTCATACTATCCTCCCCACCGTTGTGGACCTACCTAATACTTGGGATAGACTAGACCCTCTCTTTCCTACTACTACTACTACTACTACTACTACTACTACTATTATTACTACTACTACAACTGATTACTACTATTAACTACTACTATTAACTACTACTATTAACTACTACTATTAATTACTACTATTATTACTACTACTACTACTATTATTATTATTGTTATTATTACCACTAACTAATACCACTACTTGCTACTTCTTCTGCTTACTGCGCTGTCGCGCCTGATCGAGCTTTCCTGATCGATGATTTCCTATTCTTTCTGCATGTCGCTTATCGAACATTCCGTCACGTGACGCGCCGAAGACTCTGCTTCCCTAATTTTAACCAACCACATTTGAGGGCTAAACACTCAATTCATTCTTGCCTCACACATGTCTCTGGCGGAAGGACAAATAGGTGTACTGGGTACATCCACCGATGCATCTTCTAATGTTCCTGCCCCTTCTTCTGCATCTCCTTCTAACAGATCAAATGATTCCCCT